>LQNS02000141.1:600442-668846 GCA_001587735.2 Parhyale hawaiensis
CTTGCTGTTCCCATGCGCGTTGATCCTGTGTGGGAACACCTTCGTGCATGGGTTCCCCGTTTTTCTGTCGGCATACTATATGTCCCTTCCTTTTCCTCTCTTAGAAGAGCTTAGTACTTATTTAGGGAAGATTAAATCTTCTTATAATACCTAATACCTAGTCTTCGGCGGTCTTCCGTATCGAAGCAGTGCTCCAATTTTAACTGTGATTAGTTACTATAAAATAAACAAAATTTAATCTTCTAAAATTGTGTAAATTCCTTATACGCTCGTTTGTCACTGTTTTTAATTTTATGCTTGTTAGCACAATAACTCAAAAAATAATGAATGGATCTTTATGAAATTTGTAGGAGTTGTTGATAATGGGAAAAAACGTAAATGATCAAATTTTGATGCAGATCGGTTGGTTCATTTGTATGTTTGACTCATATTTGTCATAACGTTTGTTAACAGTATAACTCAAAAAGTCATGAACGGATCTTCAAAAAATTGAACAAGCTGTTATTAATATAAAAAGGCACAAATGATTGGATTTTGGAATTTATGTAAAGAAAATTATGGTTTCAGAGCCAATTTGAATTTTTGCCACCTTTGGCTCACTTGGCGGAGGGATGCGCACTCCGAGTGCTCTAGTTATCATTAAAACTACACGCCTGGACGTCAATAGACGGTAAGCAGAAAAGGATAGGTTTCAGAAACTCCAAGATTTCCGAAAAGCTGATAAAAAGAACTGCTCAAAAATTCCTGCACGGATGACTTGAAGTTTTCAGTCAGGTCCATCCCGGTGAACACGGATTGAGGCAGTGCATTCCGTGCCGACATGGATTGGGACACCGACTGACCTGATGAATTTGGCGCCTACGGCGGTCACTATTGCAGAGGCATGGACAGCAGTCGTAGCTGCAGCGAGCCCTAGGCCCAGCCTAGGCACGAATACATCTTACCCTCCTGGTACGTAAGTCTGGTTCGTCACAGTGTGGAACCATTTTTTCACAAAGCCAATCTGCAGGCTCTGAAAGTTACGAACCTACTTAGCTAGTTTAGATTCTGTTCATGGATGTAGTAACGTAATAGAGGAAGCCAAGTACCTAGCAATGTTTCTGCACATGTCCAAGCCTATGAAGAGTAACCGCGATGTCGGGATAACAAGCTCTTGTTCATATGAGGCAGTATATGTATGCAGGATGCTGTAGGAACCCAGGAAGACCTACAAGTCGAGCAAAGCATTACCCGAGGCATATAATAAAAGAAATTAAAAAGCAAATTCTTACTGATGTTCATTGCCTGTACTAGGACATACGATGAGCAATACACGTATTATTCGTTATGAATAACAAGAGACCTGTGCGGTCATTGAATGAAATAAAAACAATAACCTGAAAGAAACTACCGTTTCCTTCTCTCATCTCACGTATCCAGTAGCAAATTATACATTCTTCTTGCACCCTCCAATTATTATCAAAACTAGGTATTTGCTTGGGCATCATGAGACTTGTCACAAGACTAAATACAGCACTGAGCTAAATCAGGCCACCTGAAGCGCTGCAAAAAAATACCCAGAAAGGTATTGCATGGCGGCCGACTTGGACACTTGCTTACATGTAAACCAAGTTGCTAAGTCACAATTGGCTTGAAATAATTATATCATTTAATTTGTGGAGATAAAGCCTCCTCTAAATCCTCCCCTTCTATATACCATCGATTGTCTGTAGATACTGCGTAACTTCACTGTGTAGTATTGGTGAAGTCTGCTCTGTGCATCACCATCAATAGTTTTTCTTCGCACTGGATACGCTTGTTCATCCAGAAGCCCGGCCAGTTGTTCTTTACACGTACCATTCTTTTTTTTTTCTAGGACTTAAATAAATGTCCTTGTATCATCAAAATACGAGTTTTAACAGGAAAAAGTATTGCACAGAAACTCCTGATATCTTCACTCCACTTTGCAATGCTTCTGTAGCCTGAAGTACATCCTACCCTTATTTGTCATTGAAAATCAAATAAATTTGCATCTTGTGGGTCCAGAGCCAAAAAAGTTTAGATGGGGAAAGAAAGTAAAAAAAAAACAGATTCACAAGAGCGTAAAGAGGTACTTTAGACTCCTATTTGGTTCGCATTTTGAAATTGGGCGTAGCAAAAGTGTATCCAATAGAGAAGCTTCCCTAAATTAGCCATCATTTGCAACCTGGTCAAATTTGCAAACATCGGCTTTCAAAAGAGCGTGACAGGAATGTCACAATCTCCAACCTCGTGTAATTTTCTGAAAACTGCATAATTTCTCAGCTTATTAACCATGCGGGGTAGAAGGATCAGCTCCCTTTTATGCCCTGATGGCTCTGTTAATAATAATTTTGTTATGATGCAGCGCCCAGGAACCGCACCACCACGAGCGGTTGCGCCGTTTTTATACGCTGTGATTTAGTGCTTGCCGGTTAAATGGGCGTCGTTGTAAGCTGAAGGTTCCAGATAGAGTCCGAGACTCGATGCGCGCAATTTCTATCCAAACGCAACGGAAGACTGAGAGACTCGCAAACTCTCCGAAAGCAGCGACTTGCAACTCGGAAACTACTTGCGGAATGACGTAAATCACTCGAGCTGATGTTGTCAGTTGACATTGAGATCTTTCTAAGCTCTGTAGGGACAGCTTTTTAAAGTGGTACAACGTTGGGTGGGAGGCCACGAGCTGTTTTACATACCCCACGGGCCCACATGTAACTGAGTTCATTGAGCCAAATATTTTATTTCTTTCGCACTGCTGTTTCCCATCGCCATTAATCTTGCTACTTATTGTCTATACTATAGTGGACCCAATCGCCATCAAAACCCCGCGAAGAATGTGCATCGACACCTGTTCATTGATCATGTTTTAATTGCAAATTCTTCATTGAGGTGGACGCACCGCACTACAATTTTACCCCCTAATCTTTCTCTAAAATTATACAAATTATTTTGGTAAACACCGTGCTCTTTGCTCGGTGTTTACCAAAGTAATTTGTAAGAGCAATCCCATCCACCGTGAAAGTAAAGCATTTTTTGCTCGTGACAAATTAAAACAAACGCCAAAAAATTATGATTATTTTATCTCAGACAGATACGGTCAAGCTACTCATAAACTAGGTTGAAGCAAATCTTCACAAGAAGACTTAACAGAGAATCAAAGAGAGTACAAAATTTCTACCGAAATGAACGAACCTTGCCCAAGTCCTCGACTCTGGCACACCTCATATAACAAAAGGAATATCAGTATTATACCGGAAAGGAGCTCCAGATCAGAGACTCCTATAGCACAATGTGCCATGACTCCTTTAATCTATTTCACAATAATTAGAACATCTTGCCCGTATGCGCCGTTTACCTTCGCTGCAAGTATTAGTTGAACTGCTTCCCTAATCGCAGCGAATTGCTGCACATAAGCTAGTTAGAGATTCTCGTCGATGCTCCGTCCATCAACTTCTAAGTTTGTTGATTATGGGGGTTGAATTTCTGCAAATCATATCTTTGTTTTAGAGGGGGGACGAAATGTACAAATAAGTACATTAATAAACGCATAAATAAACATTTGTCTCCATTTTCGTTCTAGTTTGTAGTTCCAGTTCTAGTTTGTTGTAACAGATGAAATTGGTTCATAAGCAGAAACCCCATTTTTTCAATTCCTTGTCGTAACATAGCAGCAGTTTCTAACTTAGACACAGTGCTTGGCATTGCTCAATTACTGTCTTCAGCAATGGCATACTTGTCAATAAGTGCGAGCAGGTATCAAAGCAGACTAAGCTTCGATCTGCAATTCTGTTTGCTTCATGCTCGACTTAGGGAATTAATTAACGAGCCGCTCATTACAAACCTATCACAATTAGGCCTAGCTAAATTGAACGCTTTTATCACCAGTAACTGCTCCTTTCCAGCAGGTACTTAGGACGATCTATTTTTTGTTTCTTAGAATACGCATTTTTAATGTAACTGAGAGCGAGCTGTCCTTTTCAAGGAAGTAATACAGCTAAGGATGAGTTGAGTATAGTTTACAGTGAATATCTGTGCTGGAAGGGTATATTTGAGCAGCTGGTCGCAGCTAGCATGCAAAAACATACTGAGATCGTATGTAAAAAATCTCCAAAACTCAATAAGGCTGAAGTGATGCATCGAATAGAGCTGCGATGGACGGGTAATGACTGCGGCAATCAATCTTCTATGAAATGTGGCACAGTGGAGCCTGGCTTTCTGAAGAATAATAGCACATCGCCGGCAGTGTACACAATGCTCCACTGAAACTTCCAGTGAGTTAGTCCTCGACGAACAACCCTCCCATCATGGCTCCAACTTTATGGCGTAAATCGAGTGTGTGAACCGAAAGACTCTCGGTTGTAAGACCCTGGAAACAGTTCACCCCGCAACTACCCGACCCGTTAAGCAAACCGACATAATGGAGTTGTAATTTGCATTTTACATCTGCTCGCCGATGAGATATTGAGGAATAGAATGAGGGTCAATAGCACACTCACACAGATATTAAGTGTTTAATGGAATTGACGAGTAGTTTTTGGAACGATGAGGACCTGATAGCTTTACAGGTTGCTTCCATCTGTGTCGAAGACTTTTTGGGCCACTGCAGTTTAGGAACTACTTTGGGTAATAACTAATGTTTGTTGAGGATATTACTACTCATTGAAAACTAAGTAACTGTGATGCAAACCTTAATACACATTAATGTGTTTTCATTCTATAGGTCACTGATTGGTGTCTATGACTTCCTAACTGCCTAATAATCAATTATTTAACTTAACTGCGATGTCTCAACGGGTACACCATAAAACTAAGACCAAATTTGAGAGTAATTTCTAAATGAATACTTGGCTGTGTAAATAGTTTCTTGATTCTCCGTCATCTAAAAAAAAAAATGACAAGCCTAGGCCAAATGCAGACTGCGGTACTGTCCAGATTAGTTAAAACTGCTCCATCAAGCCTAGTACTTCACTTTACCGACAGTATCAGCATCATATCTACATAGTTTGCCAATATTTAATAGAATTAATTTGTATTTCGAAGAAAATGTTTTACAATACTGATGAATTTTTTCGAAACACAGGCACATGAGCAGGCGAAACTTGAAGAGTTATGAGCAAACAAATAGCATTCATTTCAATAATGTGATATTCACAAAGGTTTAACCTTTGGTTACAAAGGTGCCCAAAGTCTAACAAAGACTTCATAAAACGCATTTATTTGGTAGATGTCAAAACCCAGTCGTGTTCAACGTATTAGACGTACTAATCTATCAATAACACTTCTCGTTGCTAGGGGCTTTCTGACAGAAGACAAGCCAAGAAGGGACTATACATAACGTGTTGCACTATCGAACGTGCCGAAAGTGATGTCTGCATCAACTTTCTTCAGACGAATAAACAGGTATTCACAGGCGCAAGTATATCCGATGAACCTAAATCAATACGGGGTCGTATCTTACGGTGATCTTGGAAAGGTGAAAGAACGAGGGTTCACGAGTACCCCAGCTGGATTAGACAGTAAAACATATGAAGACACCATTTCAACGCGTCTTTTAATTTTGTGAACATAAAATATTAATGGGAGGGAGTGGCCGCCTTTGACATTCCAAATGAACAATGACGTCCTAACGAGAGTGAAAATACGTTAGAAATTTCATTCTAAGCTCCGAAAATACGCACTGACGCTCTATTCCTTAGAGGAGACAACGAGGAATTGAGACATATTTGAAGCTAGGATCGATTTGAAGAGAAATAAAATATTAGTTATTACTCGCATCGAAAAGTAATGAATTAAATCCCGTTGGTAGTTGTATGAGCTGGGGATCGTTCTTCGACTCATAAGACAGAATAGAAATAGTTGTTAAGTAAGGAAATAAATAAATAATTCCGCCTGAATTTGAACGCAATACATGGGTATGCATTAACATTAATATTATTAATATTTTCATCATTTTCATTAATTACTTCAAGTTAAACTATGAAACAAGGATTGTGAAATTCTTTGTGCGAGCAATCAAGTTATGTAAAATGTTTTTTTTTTCATTGTTGCAGATATTATTGTACTGCATTCAAAGTATTTTATACTTTAAGGTTGTAGTTAATCTCCCGATGTTTGTCAAGGCTATTTTTAAACGTGTTGACTGTCTCCCCATCGATAACGTTGTTGCTGCGTAGTCCAATGCCCTCCTCGCTCCCAGTGTGATTTTCATTCTGAGCGGTTTGCCTTTGCCCATGTCGGATTTCGCGCTGGTTGGCAACACTTTTTGCTTGGGGCTACGGTCGCGGAATGACGTGTCCACCGCTGTTATGTTGTGAATCCGTGCTTGTTGCCAGTGATCTAATCCTTAGCAATATTTATTGTAAATTTTGGTACAACTGAAGTGACCTGAGCTGAATTTTCATGGCGGCTCTAGAGTGGGGCACTTATGTCGGGGCTAGGCTGTTTAGACTTGGTACTGGTATGTCGGCTGTGTTTGTGTAAGCTACCAGTACGGTGATTCTGTGTAAATTCACCTACTGGGTTGCTTAAGTTCGGATGGGAAGACTATCTTCTTAGGAGTTATGTCAAGGAATTTATGGTCGTCCTCATAATATGCTCAGCAAGATCAATATAATGGGGGTAGTTGATGTCGAAGGTGGGGAAAATTTCATATGTTAATAAGTAAGAGCAGCCATATTATCATGAGTGAAACCATACAACTTATCCTAATATTAACATTGACCGTTAATTATGTTTGAAAATGTCCTGCATGCCTCGACTCCACGTTTCTTGGCATACCAAATAAATGGCTCTCTTTTAACCAGTAGATTGTGCTGATTCAGGAAGGCGCAGATTAACCAGTGCAGTAATTTCTAATATCAACACTATTAGCGCTTGTAAAGTAACAGTTTTGCTGGAATCAGTGGGGCCTATAAAACAAGAGGGGAATAGTCATCAATGGTCGTCAGGGGAATCATCAGGGATGTTTGTTCCCCAACAGTGAAACATTTAGTTAAGCAGTGTACAATAATCTGTATCATTTCCGTTTCAGTCACTGATTTTTCATTGAGGTTTCGATTATTGGTTTTTGACGGTTGCCCCATCTGAATCAGATTTAACACCACATTTGATTTTTAATTCTTTCTGCTTTCTGTGGCGGGTCAGTTGCACCTATATTGTGTCGTGTTTCTTGTGTATTTAGCTGTAAGATGGCTGTCATATGTTGTACGTTCCTTTGGTTTCCTGATTTTCCTCTTACCACTGAGCAACAGCTACTCATGTAAGACGGCCGAGCGCGGCCTGTGAAACTTATAAGGGGTTTCAGCGCGGGTTGGCGCTCGGCTGTATACGGGTGAGTAGCTGTAACCCCCAAGGTTTCAGCCTCCCTTCTCGTCTTCTATTTTTTCACTTTACTATTAAATGCTTGATTTTATCAAATCTGATCCATGAATGAGTGCGGTTTGTCGGAGGCGGGTGTCTGTGGCACGTCCGCTTGCGCGTTTCGGCGAGTGGGTGTGCAGCAGGCTGTGCTGTAAGTCCCCTGTCGCCTGCCGCATTTGTGACTTGAGGCTGTATTCCTTTTTTTTTGCTACTAATTGAGTGCCATAAGAATAAAACGGTAATCTCCCCTGCTGATGTTCCTTTGGTGCCTTACATCATTTCCCTAAATGAGTGTTGCTGGGATCTATGTGTTCACTCCCGGATTCTCTCTGTAATCTGAAGAAGTAGGTTGCATTAAGTGTCGCTGCTAGCTGCTTAGGTTTGTTAGGTTTGGCCAGCCTGAGTGGTATGGATTCCAGATCTTAGGAGAATTGTCGGGTTCCCTTGTTTAGTTAAGTTCTTTTTTACAACGCCGAAGGGGAGTTTATTTCAGATATTCACTATGTTATACGGAAAAAACTGCTGGCTTATGATAGTTCTTCGAGCTATACGTTTGAGCTTCTGTTCTTTGTTTCGTAAGCGATTATTAACGTCTCTCTGAAAATGCCCCGTTGTTGGTACGTCGTTGAAGCCATTCAACTACTGGCATGCTTCTATTAGTTGCCCCCTGAGTCGTCTTTACTCGAGAGAGCTGAGTCCAACTTCGTGTGGCGACACTTATATGGCTTGTTTTGCAGCTGAGATATCAATTTTGTTGCTCTACGTTGGATTCTCTCCATTTTTCGATATCGTTGCACTGTTGAAATTAGTAACGTAGATACCCCTGAAAAAATGAATTCTATGATCACCACTATACTGACACGTATTTCCGATAGGACAGTTAATGCCCCTACAATTGCTCTCTATTCGCTCTTTTGAAACTGAAAACTGAGGCAACAAGGAATAGATAAAGATGATGATAGAATTTTTTACAAAACAACCGAAGTAATTATACTAGATAAACTAAATACTTTGAGCCGCACGTTTAGGAGCTTAAAGAAATCCTTTAAAATGGCTTCTAAGTACCACCATATACCAATACAATGACGGACTGTATGTCTGACAAAATCTGTTTACTTTCTTTGCTTATTCGTGCTGTATACCGAAGACAACTTGTTGTTGTTACATCCAATTCAAGAGGCTTTCGGGATCTAGCCCATGTAGCAGACAACTTGCTATTACGTGGATCAACCCAATTTTCAAAACTTTTTTATTTATGGACCAATTGTTCTGAAATTTGCACAGTATATGTAATTTTGCAACAGAAACAGAAACTAGAGCCAAAACTAAGACAGTGTTAGAATTCTTGAAGCATTCCTAAGAAAACAACGGCTCTGGATTTTCCATTTTCTTTTTTTTTATTCCGGATTTTCGTTCACTAACTAAACTATTCATGAATTTAACACTATTTTCAGATCTGAACTGTCATAAAAAAATTAAAGAGAAAATCGAAAAAAAAAAAACAGAACCGTTGTTTTGTTAGAAATGTGGCAAGGATGCCAAAAATGTCTTAGTTTTTTCCTAGCATATAAACTCATTGACTTCTATTCATTTTAGGTAGGAAAATTAAATGTTGGGCAATGGGCAAAAAACATTATTATTGGGGTGAAAAGTCGTATAATGCAACGTTTTTACACTACTGACAAGTTTAAATGTTGTATTCATGTTGAATTAGCATCTACAAATAATATGCATGCATAATTTCATGATTTTTGACCCCTATCGGCCTCCCCGTTATGACCTCTTTTTGGGGTTCTACTGCTCAAAACATGAAATTTTAGGACACTAACCAGATTTTTCGCATTCTTTGTTTGTGGACAGATTGTTGTGAAATTTGCTCAGGATATGTATTTCTGAAAAAAAAAAACACATTTCGCTCCTGCAACTTGTTTTATTTTGGTCTTAGTTTGTGAAATAATAGGAAATTTATATATATAAATAATATATCTAACCTAATACTAAGAATGAC
The DNA here is from genome assembly GCA_001587735.2 of Parhyale hawaiensis. Lineage (NCBI taxonomy): Eukaryota > Metazoa > Arthropoda > Malacostraca > Amphipoda > Hyalidae > Parhyale > Parhyale hawaiensis. The sequence goes on from LQNS02000141.1 coordinate 609,810, forward strand.
CGTCATGTGTTTATATATAAATATATATATATATATTTATTATATAATCGGTGTCACGCTCTTAACGAAATTTATGGGCGGAAGTCAGCTCAGGTTGGAGGCTCTGGTTGTCCCCTCAAGCTCCATTGAAAGTGCTGGCAGAAAATAGGCCGGGTTGCAGAAGATGGCAAACGTATCTTAAGCAGGTACAGTTGAAACTCCAACAATGAAGACATCGCAGGCTTAGTCTGATTTGTACGAGTATTAGCTTTTCCATACATCGAATCTACGGCAAAGTACAGGGCGACCTTATGTCTGAATGCACTTCTTGCATTGCCGAAGTTGAAATCGTAGCACTAAAGATATCTAAAGCTTCCGTTGGCACTCTCATGCTTCTTGATTCGTAGTTTCTTCCCACAGATGATTTCGTTGCATGAGCTATTCTTCCCATTTTGATGCAATTGTCAACGAAACCGATGAAAAATAAGTTTTCACGGGCAGTAGACAATTATTTCTTCTAGCTTACTGTTTTCCTCAGACGAAGCAGTTTTCTCTTCATAGGTCAAAATTTGAGCACCTCAACTGAAGCAGATATTTGAGGTGGAAAGACGGTATCAACGGTATCTTTGCTACGGAGCGAACACATTGTATTTAAAATGTTACTTTTTTTAAGTTTGTTGGAGTGTTTTACTTGAGATGTTACTTCTGCCTGTCTGTATAGAAGACCTAAGGATGACAGCACGACAAAGGATCAATGAAGAAAAGAAGAATATTAAGAAGTAAATAAGAGAAGAGGAGATTCCGCTCCGGCCTAGAGGCATTAGGCAAACGAATAGGTTATTGCGTGAATTTTTTGCACGCACGGGTCCACTAGTATATATAGATATAAATAATATATATCATTCCAATTATCTCAAAAATAAAGGCCTAAATCAAGAAAATTGTACGAGCAAAATGAGCTTTTTTTTCAAAAATACATATACTGTGGAAATTTCAGTACAATCGCTGCTCAACCAGAATTTTTGACTCCCAATGCCTTCTTTGGGCCCTTTTTTGGGTATTACAGTGACCGTAAGTCCATAATAAATTGGGACACACTTTCTACATAAGGACTCTTTTTCAGCAAGAAAAGCAATGTTAACCAAAATTCAAAGTGGTCATGTAAGTACGAGTTTGTCTCTAGCATAAGCAAAATTTGGGCATTTGTGCAGCTCTACTGTAATAACAGCTTCAGTAATTTTCTTGAAGATCCGTCTGTAACCCTTTGAGTTATGTTTCAATAAACATTTTGACAAGCACTAGTCAACCCCACGCACGGACAAATTGATTTCCACATTAATTTGGCCATAGGTGCTTTTTTACATATTTAACACTGGCTTCAAATATCATGAAGCTCCAGTGATAAATTTCTGATTTATAGTTCTGGCAAACATTTCAACAAACATTACTCAAGTAGACAAACGGACAAACCGATCATCACCATGATTTGGTTGTGTCTTCTACTATATTTAAAAAGTCCTACAAATTTCATGAAGATCAGCTAATAATTTTTGAGTTGTCTTACTGAAATATATAAAAACAAATTTAGAGACAGACTAACAAAATTTAATGGACCAACAGATCAGCACAAAAATTTGGCCATTGGCTCCGAAGACTAAAACCAACAACTCCTACAACTTTAATACAGATCGGTCAATAACTTTTTGAGTTATACCACTGAAAAAAAATATGCAGAGAACCAAACAAATAAACAAACCGTTGAGCGGATCTTCACTAAAAGTTAAATCTCTGTTACTCCCAACATGCAATTCTTTTGGGAGTAACAATTCCTTCAAGTTTCGTGAAGCTTAATCCATAACTTGCTGAGTTATATTGGTGACAGATAGGTATACAGACAGACAGAGAGACAAACTCGCCACAAACGTAACCTCCTAGGCGTAGGTACAAATCACTAGGATTGCTACTCATCGCTGTGTTCTACAGATCACGTCCCGTGAGGTTCATAGCCAGGAGGTGCTCCATCCTGTGGTTCCAACTTCTACCTTTTGTCCATGCCGTGTTCGTCATTGCATCACAAATGTTTTCTTGACTTAACAATAACCTATCAAATCACCACGTATCCCTTCATGCACAGCTCCATTAATCTGTCGAAGCTACGACCACACAACTAATTCATGGACCTACTTAAGCCTTTGGATGCTATCTCTCATTGTTCACATCTTCTGCGAACCTTTCCTCAGGATGTATAACCAGAGCCGATTTCAATAAATCTGACTAATTCGATATTAATGATATCTTGATTAAAAAAATAGGTAGTGTCACAGCACTAGGTTCCGGGGCATGCATTCCCTTACATATCAAATAGCATCGTTTACTACTGGTAAGGCCCAGAAGGTTAAACTATCTGTAAGTTTTCAAACGAGTAATCGTGCAGGTTTCAGAAAAATTATGTTTTTTTGTCAGTTTTACTAATTTCACTGAGCGGCGGTTATAGCTTTTTGACTAAATAACAAAATATTCCCAGTTTTATATCACCAGAGGAGCAAAAATGAACAACACCAATAAGAAAAAGATGTATAAAACAAGAAATCTTTAATCAAAAGTTTACGATGACTGAAAACAGCCTTATTTGCCAATTTGACTCCCATGACGTTTTCAATAAACCTTGAATCCATACAGCCAGTTAGTTTCTTTATTGCAGAAGGTGGAACTGCCCTCTCTGCTGCTGCAGCAACAACATATTACAAGACAGATTTTGAGTTTTAGTGCCTGCCATCTGCTTAAATTTCCCTTTTCAGAAGGGCCCAGAAGTTTTCAATTTGGTTTAGATCAGGTGAGCACAGTGGCCATATCATCTGTATCTCTTCGTGGAACCCCAAAGAGTTCAAAAATACTGTGGTTGTGCGGGCAGAGTGAGAAGGTCCATTATCATGCATGGAAATCAACGAAAGAGGTATGTCATCCAGCCATGGGACCAAGGCGTCCTTTAACATGTACAAATATGATGCAGGTGTAATTTTCAAGACATCAGGTACTCTAACCGGACCTATAAGTCGATCCCCTACGATACCAGCCCAAATCATAACACCACCTCCCTGTTGTTGACGTTTTACGCGTTGATGACACTCACCTCCATGTAGGACCCAACCCTTACTCCACCCCTTAGGTCCATCAAGGGATGCCCGGGTGTCGTCGGTGAAAAGAACATGATTCATGTTGATCTTCATGTATTTCTTTGCCCGTTCCATCCTCAAAACTTTATGTCTTTTGCTCAAAGGAAACAATATCACAGGGGATTTGACAGAAGCAATGCAGGAAGCCCAGCTGCCTTAAAAATTGATTTGCTTGTTTGCCCGCATCTTTTACGTAGCTGACGGATCATATTTCTCATGTCTCTATCAGTAACAGTCCTTGAATGCCCAGCATCGTTTTTTTCCGTGGTGAAGGGTCCTTCAAGAATTTTGTCACTGTGTCAATTTAGGATCCTATTTTTCGTGTAATGACATCAGTAGAGGTGCCTTTAGAAGTTTTTTGATGATAATTTCTTTCTCCTCGTTAGTTAGTGTTTTTCCACGTCCCATTTAGCAGAATATACGAGAAGCCATTATTGTCGTTCACCACAAAAAGAGAAAAAAAATGCAAAGAGTTGTCAATCCAGAGCCACAGCAGTATGCGAACATACTCTACAGTGTTGCCATAAGATGTCACGATTCCCTGCAAGTTTCATGAAAATTTGATCGCATAAAAATGAGATATGGTCAATTTTGTGCTAATGCTATTATTTCCGTTCTAAGTGTATATACACACATGTGTACGTTAACACAGGGGATCAAGTTAGGACTTAAGCCGTGGATCTCCATTAGTTTCCAAGCTAATATTACCAAGTATTACACTCTACGATTCACAATTTATAAATCCTCCAATAAACTGTTCGTGCATACATTTACAGAAGAGTCACTTTTGTTATGTCAGCTGCTACAATTTTTTATGCCTTAAGCAATATGTCCGCTAGGATTCGTAGGGAAATAATCGAGGTTTATTCAGGAAATTTTCCTTTTGATCCGACAGTTTCGTGCTTCGTTAGCGCAGATTTTTGTGGGACACCTGAGCGCTCGACAGGCGAGATTTGATTGGTTAGCTGCAGTCTCCAATTCATCTCCCCGAGTCTGGGGGAGGGTGGGCGGGGTGTGAATTTAGCGCAAATTTCTCTGCTTGATTTATTGTATCCGGCATTTTGTTCGCTTCAACTGTTGGTGCTTCAACAACAAACAACACATGCCAGTGTATGCTTTCCAGCAGGAAACGGTGTTAGCATGTATACTAAAAGATGCCAAATACAAGGAAATTTAACACAATGGTCGACCACATTCTGAAAAATTAATGTTTCGGGACAGATTCCCATCATCAGAAAAACCTATAAAGGGTATGGCTTATCTTAAGTAAAAAAAAGTCTTTTATTTATTGGGCTACAACGGAGTAGAGGTGCTATAGCGGGGCAAGGTGTAAACTACAAAAGAATGAAGCAGCGTCCTGGTATACTATACCAGGACAAAAGGGGTTCTGTTGTCATAAGTCATTGTATGGTCGCACTTCTCTTATGAAGACGAAATAAAAGAAACATCACAAAGCTAGTCGGGTAAAATGATCATTTCTATTGCTGCTGAATTGCTTGATGTGCAGACAACAGAAATTAAAAAGCAAGTCATATCAAAATAATTTTAAAAATTTTACAGTTATTTTTATGTAGCCAATCGTAATTGTTCTACTGCAAACGTTTCCATAGTTTGATCATATCTACGTCTAAGGGTGTGAGAGTTCTGCCGTATTAACTGACCATTGCGATCATTGTAATTTTAGGTATATTTGGAGGCTTTATGAAGCATATTGCTTTTCATAAGCTCTCGTATCAAATTTATGCAGAGAACGGGTATTTTCGGAAATTTTTACCTTACTGCACGAACAACTATGAACTGATGTAAAGAACAACTTCCCACGGACTTGGACAGACTTTTCCCTTAAATTATTGACGATTTAACATCTGCTTAAGAGGCGGTGCTAGAAAATAGAGAAAGTGTATTGTACAACATTTGTATTGTATTTTTGGGATTGCAAGTGGCTACAAAAAAATTAGAAGACCAAAGATAAAGGCTTTTAAGATATTGTGACTGCTGCCAATCACTTCTTTCTAAGTCGAAGCAATTTCACTTTGTGTTCAGTTCATTGAAATAAAATTTAACATCGTTAGAGAACTGGACACCCATTTGGCGCTTTGTCACATCTAGTTGGATTTTGAAACATTTTTCGGCAGAGGGAGACAGCTACACAATGTAAACTAACTTTGCCTGTTCTCTAAGCCTAATATCCAATGTGTGTATCCATTGATACGTTCATTTTCTACGCGGGCACCTATGCACCAGCTCAGCGTATTATTTACGAACTCGTGCTGCCTTGTTCGTACTTTCTCATGTTTTGAAAATATGTTTTTTAAAAGGGTTTGTTTATACTAATTAATTATTGCTAATTAATAACTCATATGATAATGAATAATTTTTTCTTACAAAATTTGTACAATAAATTCGAGTTAATTTTTGAATATCATGAAATTAAATCAACATTTTTCATCACACCCCCAGTGAGTGTAAGCACCTCTTGATGGGAACCCCTGCTCTAGCTAAACACAGGTCTCTGTGCTTTAGTATAGATACATATATGTTTCAAATCTAAACAAAATGCTGATCTGAAGTACTTCTTGATAGCAGCATCGTCATGAGAATTTGATTTCGCAATGTATACATTATTTCGTATAGTAATAAGTATTAGCTTAGTAAACTGGCGAGACGATTATGTCATCAAGAATGACACTAAATGCATCTACCCAAAAGACTGTTGCACATGCGAATTTCTTTGACGGACCTCACCGTTGGCAGCAGTCATGCACAACAACGGCAAAGCACAAAAGCCACTATGAAGCTAGTGAATATCATGTGCGAGTGCTCTTGTAAAACTAGAGACTGTGAGCTCCAGCCTAGCTCATTCATAGACTGAACAACAACCACTCTCTCAAGGAGGCTTATTTTTCCTCTCTCTGCCGGAGGATTGAACTCACACGCACAGAACCGTCATAATAAGGCGTTAACCCGAAATCAACCGGTGAAATGAACAACGACGTTATCGCTGTACAGACTCCTTCAGATTGTACAAATAATAAAGGAATTACTTCTCAACAAAAACCTCTACCCAACCATCAAAAGTCACTCGGTGAGTGAAATCAAGAAAACAACAGAGACAGACGATAGTCGGAGAGGAGTTAGTAGCTATAGGAGAAAATGAAAGAAAGACAAAACAGAAAAATATAGGAGAAGGTAGAAAGACTTGGCAGTGCCGGTTTGTATGGAGTAGGTGATATTCTTCATGTTTCTGTGTGGTAAACAGTGAGGAAAAAATGGGATAAGTAGTAAGACCGTCGCCACTTAGTTAGAAAACTGTGTTATTAGTGGTTGTGTTGTGGTTATTGGTACAGTGATACAATGTACCAATATACTGATTGTCTGCTGGATGGCCAGTTACGTTTGTGTGTCTATCCTGCGTGTGGTGTTAATTTGTGCACAATGCCGTGGGATGTTACGTCTTCGATGTTTTTCAGATTTTTTTGGGCTTGTGCTTGCGGTACAATAATAATGGAGTGGAACACTGAATTTATGAATTTCTGTTGTTCGTTTTTATTCTCCGAGCGATTTGCTACTAATGTACTTGGTAGCCTGATTTGTAACTCTATACAGCTTCAACATTTGCGAGGTACGTGGAGCAGAGCTGCAGTGGTTTGGTGGATTTGTGAGAACACGTACAGTTTTCTTTTATTTTCTTGGGAGAAATTCTTGAAACGGTACAGTTTTGATAGCGTTATATTTCCTTGTAAGACCCTATTTTTTGCATACCCAACAAACTCTTAGAGCCAAAAAGTAATTGGAAAACAAAGGGGAGACCAGCGACACTCTCACCCAAAAGTCAGTGCACTGGGCCCTACGGTAATCTCAAGCTGCGTGGAGACATCGCCCGGCCATACCTTCAACTCACGTTCTTATTGGCCGCTATTCCAGGCTTCCAGCCTATCAGCAACGGTCGATTGTTCCGAGTGCTGCGCTAAATATTAATGAATAGAGTTAATATCTTCCGTAGCAACACGTAGGTATTGCCAGTTAATATCTACCTACAGCAAGGACCTTTGAGAGCCACAACAGCCTGGAAAGGGTCTAACAAACAGCTTGAAATGCGTTGTACAACTATATATGCGTAGTCTTGATTGCGCCGACAATGAAGCCGCTGTCGCCAAAAAATCTGTGAATTTGAATGACCCAATAAAAGAATAGTCAACCAACATTAGTGTGAAACAAGATTTAAGACACTCTTTAAGCCTAATTATTTTTTAATAATAAGAAAATGAACGTGTCCTTTGCTATCGCCTATTTCGTTTCTAAGGTTTTGGATTATGATTCGACAATCCTGTATCACCTTTGTCTCCAAGTAGTCGTGTTGTCTAGGGGTGAAAAGAATATCTTCCAGTCTCCACTGATGTGAGGCCATCTTTGCAGCAGCGACTACATACCACTCCTATTCTGCAATGCCGCTTCTTTCATCCCCATCGGGCTGTTGAATCTTTCGGGTAGTTTCCAACTTATAATCACCAAGCTAAATGGACAAAATCTGATACAGTAGCGTAGTAAAAGTTCTTAGATTGTATTGACAAATTCAAAAGCCTGGCGGCGATCTGTTACTAATCGACTACCTGCCATTAACCCTGAAGACTTGTAGGCTTCAAAACTTGCAGTTGCGGAGGGAGCTTTTACGTACGCGCATATATGCATCAAACCAGACTTCCAGAGCTTCTTCAGTTTACCACAAGCATTTAAGTCCGAATGCATTTCGATCACACGCATTTAATATAGGAGTCTGATAGCCATTCTTATGTACTGGAAGCGAACAATACGACGAGACGTTTGAATTTATGTTTTGCGCACCCTCGAATTACAGTCTTTGAAGTGAAGGTGAGGTGCATTGTAGGTTGAACTACGATAGTCAGTGAGATTCAGAAGCGTCGGGTCAGCTCGCAATGTAGAGCATAGCATTGTCTTTTATGAGAAAAAGAAACTGATCTCTTGGTGCGCAAAATACACAAACAGTTTGATGAGCGCTGATGATTGTATCAGTCTCCAAGGCGGCGCGCACAATCTGTTAGTGTCAACAAACACGCAGCGGTATTAATCATTCCACAGAGGCGGGGACCGCTAATAATTGGCTTCTGGGCTGTGAACTGAAGCTAGGGCTGGTAGAGGTGGGCAGGGTTTCTCTCTTCATTGCGATGCCGCCCCGGTACTGAACAAATTAAAAGAAAAGATTTGATCTGCGGGACAGCGACGCTCTCTGCTTCCCTTAGCATTGAAAGGAAAGAAGGGAGGAAAACTGAGACAATTAAGACAAAATTCAATGGATATCTGAGAAAAACCTGCATGGAGTTGAAGTCTTCCAACATTTCTCTCTCAGTCTGATAATGAATAAATTCATAGGGTTTTCTTTATAGTTATTGTTCATTATTAGAATTGTTAATTTAATACATTAACAGATTGCCACAAGACCGCAGTTGCTAGTTACGTGAAGATACCAATTGTCTAGAGGATTAGACATACTTCTAAGTTCAGCTGCCAAATTGGCATTGGAATTGGTGCTGGGAATCTCAAATGTTGTTGTACACCTACGAAAGGTTAGGGCGAAGGACTGGTTCCGCCGATAAAAGAAAATATACATTAATCCCCATTCAGTGGAGTGTAATTATTACAGGGAGCGTGAGCAACTGCTGCCGCAGCTCTCCGCTAGCCGCTAAAATGTGACACCCTAATTCTCCACTTGAAATGTTACATTACTGGAAGCATGGAGAGACAAGCATTTGCCAATTTTGTCAAGCATTGTGAAATACAACACAAGCAGTACTGAAACTCCTCGCTAAGGGTTTCCCTTTGTAGGGTTAATATTACTGTACCTAAGATATTTTTTCTTTACTTTATCAGTGTTAAGCGCGTTTTCACGTTTGATTGGTTTGATAGGTTTATTACTCACTGACACAGTGCTAAAATACAAGCTTCGTTTGGTACATGAGAAAGGAACAATTACAAAGATGTATCTGCATAGCCTTTTTGGGTAAACATAAAACAAGGGCTAATGCAATTGCAATATATACTCCTTAAAACTGTTTTTGAATACATTATCAAAAATTGGGTCTAATAATAAATATAAAGGAATTTTATTGAGAGGCGATGCTGTTTGAAAAACTGTTAAGCGTTTCTCATCGTCAAAACGCACATTAGCATTAGGGAGATTGAGAATGGAATGTCTCATTTCGTAATTTTCTTGGGGAATAAATGGACTGAAATGCTTTGGAAGTGCTTCGGGGTGATTATTAAACATGAATCGAAAAAATTAAGTAAGGATTCGTTGTCGACATCCTGAAACTGCAACATTTTCAGAGTAGAGTACGTAGCACTGCAATTCATTCGATGAATACCGTTAGCGTTACGTGTAACGCAAAGGATTCGCTCAAGTATATTGTTCAATATTACCTCACGTTTATGAATGTGACAACCCCAGACGATGAGATCATGGACCAACACTGAGTGAGCTAACGAGTAATACGCTATTTTTTGTGATTTACGATCAACAGTGTTGGATGTTTGGATAGATTATACCAAGAACTCTGCTCAGCTTACGCCCTACTTGCTCGTCGTGGGCCTTAAAATTTATCCTCTCTTTCAAAATTAATCCAAGTTCCCTTATCTGAGGTACTCACTCCAGTTGATTTTGCCAAAGAAAATAGGTGGCATCTGTGGGTGAGTACGTGGAGAGAACAGCATTAATTTTGTTTTATTCTCGAGGGCTGTTAATCTATTTCGAATTATCCATTCGGACAATACATTTACGAAATTTTGTATATCCGCGATAGCAGCTTGAAAAAGTGGCACCGTCCGCATGCAATACACAGTTTATGCCAAGGGTAGTTATATCATCGATAAAAAACATTGAAAAGTACAGGACCTAGTATGCTTCCATGGGGAACACATGAAGTAATGAGTAATGTGTGAGATTTGGCGTGGTTACGGAGTACATATTGGTCCTTGTTAGACAAGTAACTTTTAAGCAGTGCATTTGTAGCGTTTCCAACGCCGTAATGATAATTTTTTTAGCAGAAGAGTGTTATCGACAGTATCGAACACCTTCCTGAGATCCAGGAAAAGACGTATACCATATGCTTTAACATGTAAGAACTTCAAAGGCCAGTTACAAGATGAAATATAGCTAGCGTGGTATTAAATTTGGTTCAAAAACCAAACTGTTTACTACTTATTATGCTGTGTAATGCAGGAAAATTTCATAATCTAGAGTGAATAACTTTTCCAAGAATTTGGTGCAGAAATACAAGGTTGATATCGGCCTATAATTTCATACATCATTTGAACTGCCGGACTTAGAAATTACACTGGCATGTTTTAAAATATTAATGTAAACAACGGGCTCTAAATACAAGTTGGAAATGTAACAGAGAGGAATAGCAATGTGATGCATGACTTTTAGTAGTAATAACGGTTTGATTTTATCATGATTACAACGCTTATTACTAAATGATTTGAGAATATTAACTATTTCATCGGGACAAGTAGGATCGAAAACGCAGTCAATATCAACATACCGGTTATGCGTAATGGTCCTGGCTACAAACAATTTAATATATATATATATATAAAATATATGTATCTACGTTAGCAGAGCATGCTGTTGCCTGACGGAGGCCAAGCAACGGGACGTAACGATGTCTAGATTGTAAGACCACTGTGACATGTCCTTTGTTTGTAACCTAAAAATAATAAGATACATCATCTTGTGTACCATGAGGCATTATTTCAATGTTGTAATATCTCCGTGAGTATTAAACAAAGTTTATTATTTTATTAAATACTAAAATGAAATTCTAAAATTTTAGTTGGATAGCGAAATTAATAGCAAAATTCCCTTGTTGTGTAGGGAGAGCTTCAACAAGTGTTCTTTCGACAGAAGTAAAATGGGCATTAAATAAATTGGTAGATTGTTCATCAGGGAGATCTTTACCAATTGCATTGAAAGAAATTGACTTAAGTTTAGTTTTTCGATCGAGCATATCATTCAGGACCTGCCACAACTTGCGAGAAGAATTTCGAGACCCCATAATTTTATTTTCATAGTAGCATTCTTTGCATTTACAGATTAACTTATTAAATTAAATGAACGTACTTAGTTTGGTAATGAAATTTGCAACGTTCCCTGTTCCACAGCCCCTATGCGACCGCACTAGAATCGCTGCGCCCAATAGTCCCAATGCGTGAACAGCTGCTCCTAATAGTCCCATTCCGTTCATTTCTCACTGGCATAACGCTCTAAATATCAGTCAGGCGATCTTTTATATCTTAGCTTCTTAACTATTTGCTGCTCTTAATTTATTTCTGCTGCACAGCCGAAGAAAGCTAATCTGCAGCGATGATATTGCTTTCGATGTTATCTCCTGGAATGCAATAATTAGCGTTGTTGGAATCCCGGAAGTTAATTATACCAGCAATGAAGGACATTGGACGTGTTAGTCAATATTTTACCCCAGATGGAGTATGAACTTCTGACGATTTGCGCAGTAGCTTATAATCAGAAAGGAATTCAACGCCTGATCTCGCCAGAGTGCCTGTAAATCGCTTCATCAGGAGTGAAAAGCAACTGATGCTGTTCATCAATTACCAGATGAACCTTACTCTTCTCTGAACAGGAACATTTATTTACACAGTGCGGAACGAGAAGCATAAGCTTCTGAACACTGCACAATAATATTCACTTGCCACACATGTGTACAATCTAACATATTTTATTGTGAAAATGATATATTCATGAATGATAACAAGTTTATGGTACTGAGCAGGTATTTACTTTTGTTAAAGAGCGGTACAAGTAACCTCTGAGTGAGCACTAGAAACAAGTTACCATATCGCAGAATTGGTATCATTGCGCAGAGATGGAACGCGTGTTTTTAGACACCAAATAGGCGTTCGTAACAACATAGTTAAAGAAACGTTTATTGTTGAGCATAGACTACTGTCTAAGCTCATTAGACAGTACGTTTATCAGTTTTATTATATTACCAATCAAAGAACTGCATAGTGTCACTCAGCACGAATAATGATCATTAAGCTAACTGTGTTACCTTGTGTGCTTTGTGAATCTTCGGACGAAGTCCAGGTGACGTTATCAACGTCACCTCACGTGCATTGAGTCACAATGCTGAGTTTCTTGTGTAGGGTCGAAGATAGCGACCGAAGAGAGAGCCAGCAGCAAATTATCTCCGTAGTGCATGCAACCGCTGACTCCAGCATGGCCTAGCTGATATTCTTCTTAAATGAGAACCCGGCTGAATATTAAATTCTATATTTTTCATTCCATGTAGGTGGCGTTTCAAATATGCCGCGGCACTTTGTTCAACAGTCTTGCTGCTCTCCCGTACAGTGAAGCTATAAGTATATTTTGTAGCCGCGGCTTTATCCTCATCTCTGCTGGGAATGCGACATCACAAGTTTTTCCAGTAATTTCTGGGTGTCTGGCAATATTTTGTTCATTCCCATTCACAGTAATACGTTCCAGACAAATATCCAACTATCTAATTATGAAGCATTCGAATATTCGTTGATTAAATACAACTGGAGAGAGCTAAGACGTTTGTGACAGTCGTACTCTAGTATGACAGGAACGATCTTTGAATAGCTTCAAATTGTTCATGTTTTTATGTACTCGTCATCCAAGTGCAAAACAGTACTGTATTTACTGCAGAATTCATTGCATCCGTAGAGCGAGCATTACCTTTACTTCGCGTCTCGAGAAAGTTCGTAAAATCAATGCCCTCCATTTCTTCCCACAGCAATAACACATTCTTCAAAGGTAGCGTCATCTTACGTTCTCACGTCAAGATCTCTTAAAACAGTCTCTCTTTCAATTTCATGCCCATTTCTTGTGGTATATATTGTGGACTCAAAGAGTATTGATTTTTTTTCGTATCGTATGAGCTCCAGTACCGTTTCATTAAAAGTTAATATAATATATTTTTTCTTACCGGCCATTGGCAGATACTTTCCAAATCTCGTTGAACGGACAGTACGTCCTCCACTGATTGTACGGCAGTTAAAATATTCGTGTGCCGTTAGAGAATAACGGGACGGCATAGTTGCTTCCGCATCCTATGCCACGGATCGTGGTAAAAAAAGTGCATGCCCAAAGACGGTGCATTGCGATACTCCACAGAGTACCGGCTGTCTGAAAGGCACTCTAGTGTGGACGATTATACTTTGAGTTCTGTTTGTCAGAAATACTTCAAGCCACCGATGACATTTTGCACGACAACCATACTGGGAAGTATAAAAAGTAAAACCAACGTCGTTACTAAAAACATGTTTTGCAAACGTTTCGGATTACAGAGAATCCATCCTCAGTGCACTGAAAAACACAAATGAACGTATAGTAATTAACACAAATACTCCAGGAAAAGAGAAACAGACAAATGAATTGTAAACCTAACTAACCAAAATACTATAGAAGATTAAAATCAGACCAAATGCATTGTTAACCTAAGGCAGAATGTGTAGCGGAACTGCAGATATTCGAGCATTTAGGGACGATTTTTCACAATGTATGTATATTGATTCCAGCACCCTAAGTTCTTTGCTATTATTTATATTGTCTATAACGGAAAAGTCGGAAATCCTAAGTGGGTGATCGGCTTCCTGACTATGTTTCCTGATGGAGGATTGAACTGGTTTAGTAAGCACCACTCCCGTGCGGCCTAAGATCCCCCTATGCTGTGCACATCGCATGAACATCTGCAGAACGGTATTGCCGATGTAAGAGAGCTGGCAGCTCCCACATACGTACTTATAAACAACTGACGACTGCAACAGCACCTTGGGAGACTCAGTACGCCGGTAGAATGATCCTATTGTCTTGCTATTACGGTAGAAAAAAATGGGATTTACGTGAAATAGGTTCTGACAAATTGCAGATGATATGCATTTCTCTAATTTATGTGAATTATACCCTAAAAATGGCAATTGCAGATATAACTTATATTTAGGGACATTAGCGACAACAGGGTGAGGAGAGTTCCTATGCTGAAAATTTATGAAAATAATATTAATGAGTTTTGTAGGTTAATGATTATAAAGGAAAAAGTTTTTGAGCTTTTGAACTTCTAGTTGGAATAAAACATTAGTTGAACAAATGCGATACGCCCTGTGTAGCAAGGTGTAAACGCTGGTAACGTTTGCAAAACGACGTTGGTTTTACTTTTTATACTTCGTGTGCGATTCCCTACCAATCAACCCATGTCAACCATACTGGGAAGTTTTAACATTAGCATTCCGTGTTCAACTTTATCAAAAGCCAAATATATTACGTTATCATTCTTCTCTTGATACATTAACTTTCATAATCTAGTCAGAATGTTTCAGCAGTTGTGAAGTAAAGGAACGCTTATGCCGAAATCCATATTATTTTAATGTGAGTGGGTCATTCCTCTCTATGAGGTACACTAGGTGATTACGGATCACCCTATCGAACGTTTTCATTACGTGGTTAGTTAGTGCGACAGGTATATAGCTAGCAGAATCGGTATTTATTCCATTTTGGGGATTGGAGTATTGATTCCAAGTTGACAAGTGCTCGGTATTGCCCCATTATCCCATGATTGACGCCACATAACGTAAAGCGGAAAAGAAATACTGAGTTTGCGCATTTTGAGGATGTTTGGGTAACAATATCTGACACTGAAGCACTGTGTCCGCTAAGTTCTTCCTTGACCGATTCAATGCTTAGTTTTGCGAAGTCAGAACCTGTCGAGTAGTTGCCAGTTGCTTCTAATATTTGAACTTCGGAGTTACTGGCCTGTTGGTTAAAACTTTGCAGTATTGCCGGCTGAGTATTTCGCTCAGCTCTTGATCATTATAAACCATCGATCCACTTTCGTCCAACAATGTCCCTATTTTTGCTTCACAGGTGAGTAATTTATTGGATAAGCAAAAAAGTACTTACTGTTTTCGTTTACCTTCTTGATGACATGTAGTTCTCTTCCCAGTTTCCCTTCGTCATGAGATTTTGCTAGTTTACGTTCGATTTTGTCCAGTTTTCGCTGGCACTTAGTTCGTCACTGCAATACATACGATGACTTTTGACATTTGATCAATCCTGCTGTTTTCTTCGGAAAGCTTTTGGGGAATTTATGTTGGGGATTTTAGGACATTGCTTCCTAGTTGGTGGGAGGAACGTCAAGCACTTTTCCAATAAAATTTATTCGTGAATTTCGTTCATATTTTTACTTCAACTAGAGTCATTTAGAAGCGTGTCCCAGCTCACAGACTGCTGCTGTTCAGCATTCAAACCTTCCCACATTATCATTTTCTTATACCTACCACTATTTAGATCACGACGCCTATTTATGTTATTCCGCTGATTATTCTTCGACTCATTCGTTTCATCCTTACTGAACTGGGTTGTGATATCATTGAGTTTGTCATTAGACAAAACTGTACCATAGGTGTTGAAATTCTTGACAAATTGGGGTATCTTGTACATTTAGGTCTAAATATTGTCGTTCCACGTTGCCGAAAAAATAATCTATACTAACGAGAACTAATCCATTACTTGATGTAAAGAGAGGGCTTGTTCTGTCTCGTCTGTTGCGTATGAGAGCTCATTTGCAAGAACACAACTACATGTGCCATCAGGTTCGTCTGGCTGTAGTCGTTTTAGGAACGGAAAGTTGAAGTCAGCCGTTATGCTTAGACTGTACTCATTTTTAACTACACAGCAGTGGGCCTTAATTTTTCCAAGCAGCCCCGCAAGTTTCTCCGTGGCACATTTCTGTGGTCGATAACACACACACGTTGTACAACAATGTGTATACGATAGTTATTGTCAGGTTGTGTTGTTGGGTGACAGCTGCCAAATCTATCCCGTTCATTTCTAATCTGAGAACTGTGAGGTTTTCTGCCTTTCGTGCATTGCTGTGAACATTTGTCGACTTCGAAGTAAATCTGTCACGTCACGGTCCATTCCATGGGGCGGTCAAGGTTTTGCTGTAGCTCGATTCTTCTATGGCAGATACGGCAGGATGGCAGAGTCTAGTGTCAACTGCAAGTTTGCTGATTTAGATACGAAGGTTAAGAATGAGCTAATCTACGTAAATAATGAATAGAAATGGGCCAAGCATCCTACCTTGCCGAACTTCAGGTGAGACCTGCATCCAGTCGCTCGTCTCGCCTTGCAGCTTCGTTCGCTGCCTCCGACCAGCGAGCCATCCTCGGAACCAGCATGAATAATCTCTCTACATGCCGTGGGCTTCCAGTTTTTTATGAACCGTTTTTGGGGAATTTGTCAGATTACTTTTTGGGCTTTAGCCATACGAGATTCACTCATTTTTTTTTATCTCAGCTTATCTCTGTAACTCTCAAGAATATTACAGTGTGTTAGTTAGGCAACATCTTTTATCTCAAAAGCTGTGCTGTGTGTCGGGAATGAGCTGATGCATCTTTAGGTGGTCAGTAATGCACTTTTTTAGGGCTGATGCTTTAGTTGAAGATCGATGTAACACTGATTTCTCGATAGTTACTGGAGCTCTTTTCTTCCCCTTGCTTATGTATCGCGATCACGTTAATGAGTTTCTAATCTTGTAGAACTTCTTCCGTGGTTACAACCTATTGAATATGTTGAGGAGTGGCGCTGTTGTGACTGGAACTATTTTCCTTAGAACGGGGGAGGAAGATTATATGGGCCCATTGATTTGTACACACTCAGGTCGGTCAGTTCTTGAAAGACCTCATGCTCCATAAAAACACACGGGTTTTTGGGAGCTACTGGCATTTGTGCTTGTTCCGGAGTGTTCGTATCATTTTCAACGGTAAATACCGAAGAGAAATATTCGTTCTGAATAGCAGTAGTACACTAGTAAGGAAATCTTAGATAGCATCACTTCGTAGTAGAAAATAGAGAAGATGATCCAACAAATAATGAAACAGACTCAATATATTGATAAATGATAAATTGAAATGCTTCGCATTTAAGAAAATACAATATTGCGCGCCGTATTTTCACGGTGTGTCTCAAGTGCAGAAGCAACCTGGTATATTCTACGTATAGTTTATCTGTTTCCTGAGCGATTTTACTTGTTGAGATTTGCAAACATTAGCAAGGATACGAAAATGCACCATACATTCCGTCTGTACAGTATGAAAATCTCTATGCTGAAACGGTCTCTGACGGGGCGCCCATAGGAGGAATTTGAATGCATTATTTAATTTTCATCACCTATCTTTAAAATATTCTGATGAAGAATTGAAAAAAATGCATCTCCTATGTTGCCTCCACCATCAACGCAAGATGGTCTTTTGAAATATTAAATTTCGTCGAGTGATTGCAGTAGCCTGTGCTTCAGATGGCGCGATGGCTAATCGAAAAGGAGATGCGTGCACAACGTGACCTTTATGTGAAGCCACGTACACACCGTAGTTTGTCCTCAGCCGTAGTGTGTCTCAACTAAGGGAGAAACATGCTTTTGTGTATCAGTGCAGTAGTTGTGCTTCATTTCCCAGAATCGGAAAGGCCTTGTCAAGAGTTACTGGGGTTCCTAAGAGAACATTTTATTAGCACCCGCGAACGAAGTGAGAGATGTGACATTGTTTTCATTGAAGATTTAAGTATGTGTATTTGTGTGTCTATCCACGGAAAGAGGAAGGAGAAGGTGTTCAACAATGTCCGTCACTTTTTAGGTTAGTCAGGTAGGTTGACCTAGATATGATAAACGCCAAAACTCTAGAGTTAGCTAACAATCAAAAAGACGGCGTTGAAATTTGTCTCCCCCACCGCGGGTGATGGTCTTACGCCACGGCGTATTCTAGTTTCATTAATGATTTCAATAAAAAAACTTACAGCTTGTTGACAACCCAACAACATAAGATAGTCACACATGACTGCAAGCAGTACTGTACCCCAGTGATGTTATTATCTTCATATGAATAGGTGTTCCGGTAATTTTACTGTGGTTCAGTTTTCTTTACTTGGTAATTTTTCTCTGTTGGTGATACGATTGTTTGGGCAAATATCCAGATACGATATTCCTTTCCTAAACTAAACAAAAAGTGACGTATAATAAAAAGCTACCGGTATTTTCAACGCTTGTAAATAATTAGCCGTATAAATTAAAGCAAACGAAGCTCATAATCTTCAATACTAAATGCAGCGGCGTGCAGCCTCTTTATACTGGTTCTATTCTTCCTAAATTATCCTATGACAATTTTGAGCGCATGAGGTTGAACAATTATGATTGTTACACCTTACAGTTGTCCTAATTTGATATTTATAGCTTCCAGGAACACTGGCTCTGCATTATAAAATATCCATCACTCACTAAGTACGGCATCTGCGTTTCCATCTCTCTGTTCGACTGCAACTCAAAGACCATGTTAGCATTTAGATCAATCAAGGGTAGAATGATTTTTTCCTGTCTTGTTATTGGAAGCCGCTAGATATGCAAATGGGCTTACTGGTTTACAGAAGAGTGATTCGATATATCAAATCGAGGTCAACTCTCGAGCAATAGGGTGGAAGAACATGTGTTGGAAACAATAATGCAGAGAACTGAGGTCATTAATTAACGTTATGGATTGCCAACGATGGGAAGTAATTAAATAAAGTTTATTAAACTGCATATGGTTTATCAAAAATGCATTTACAAAAACTACTAAAATCCAAAACGTGTTATTAAATTCTGCAGCTAAATAAACTATTGTGTGGTAAACACAATCCCTAAAATAAACTTCATATTATTTTAAATAGTTTTGGTGCGAGCTGTACGCCATTACTTCCGTCAGTGCTATCTAACGGTTCATATTGCTACTTTTATTCGCTGCCTACAGTTACAGAATGTGTTCCTTGCACCTTGAGTATCATTTGTTCAGGACTTACGGAACACGACAAAGGTAGGACTTCACATACCTTCAAGATTTTTTATATAAATAAAATGATAAACAATTGTTTAAAGCCAATAAAAATAAGGGTAGTAACAGAAGGCGCTTGTACTTTTGGTTGGTTACTATATTGGTCAGTTGTGTACTAATATGTAGCTCTTCAGGTCAACACCTTGGCGTCACCTCTTGTTACAGATCACTGGGATCTTTTTATGTGACTCGACTGGTATTTCTTTTTATTCGTAATAAAAGAAGAAAGAATCCTTGCAACCAATGGCCGAGATAAGTTTGCGTGCACTAAAGCCTCGTGGAGAGATATGCAATTTTTTTACAGAGTGTAGCAAAAGATTTTATCCATAGGAAATTATATGTTAAAAGCCCAGCATGGAGGAACAAGTGCACCTTTGAACACATCAAGAGTAGAAAATGCAGAGAAATGTGGAGGTAGGATCTTGGAATTCATTATTGGCAGTAACACAAAATAAGTACCTTGAACTTAAACAAAATGAAGAAGAAGAACTAAGCAACATCTATGTTGTGAACATACGAGGTCTGTATACAAGAAGTTGCACAGAACAAATGGTACTGTAGGATATAATTCATAAGGCAGGTTCAAAACTGCTTGCCGCGACTGAAACTCATCTAGATGATGCAGTCAACGATGCAGAAATCGAATAGAAAACTATGCACCCCACAGAGGTCATTGCAAAGATAGGAAGTGTGGTGTTGTTACATGATACGTAAGAGATCAACTTGGTTTCTAGTTAAATCACATATTCTTTTGTGGGGTGTGTGTATTATTGACAATAATAGAGAAAGACTTGAGTTGATATGCGTGGTAAGTAATCAAAACATATTACAAAAAGCGTTCAGAGTAAGTATAAATTGATCATAGCTGGTAATTTCAGCTTCTCATTCATAAAATGGCTTATGGCAGACCTGTCAGATGAAACAGGTAGCTTTATATTCTCAGGAATATTATCGAGCACTGCAGATGAAAAAGATTAGGCCCTCTCTCTAATGCACCTAGTGAATGAGTATTCACTGATCCAAATGATTCCTTCTCCAACGAAATAAAAATAATTTAGATCTTCTCCTCGTAAATAGCATACAATAATTGTTTAAAAATATCCATACCCGTGATACTCGTTGCAACAATTACTCAGCTCAGCGATTCATAAAGTGAGTAGAAAAATTTGCGAAGAAGCACCATGACAAGTTTTCGTGATTTGAACGTGCTCAACAGCAAGGGATAAAGTGGGAGGACTTGAATGCAAATAGACTGGGAGGACTTGAATGCAAAGCTGCACACAATAAGCTGGGACGCACGTCTAAATAATTCAGCTGAAAGTAAAAGTATCAAAGATATATTCGAAAACGTTCTGCTGAAACAGTGCTAGAATTAAGCTTCTTGAAACTAGTCACAATATCAGGGAATAAATTCCTTCACTTATAAAGAGACAACAACTGTATCTCCCATGTTTTTGCATGCTCCAGCAATTTTATGGCTGGGAAATGAACTTTTCTGTCTCTAATTCAGCCACAAGATGAAGCAGTCGAGCTCTGTTTCCTGCTAAAATGATAATGCTGTGGGTGCAGCAGCAATAGCTCTCCCGTCTAAATTTCCATATTGTGATTTTATGTTGGTTGATATGAGCATCACATGTGTTTTTTTTTTTTTTTCAGGACGAATGCCATAAGTTTTATGTACTATTTCAAGTCACTTTATATACGTGATAATTAGGGCTGGATTAGTGCATGTTTGTTGCTTTAATATTAGAGTAGAAACAGGAAGTGTATTCAACAAAAGTATTGGCTCCAATTCTTCTAATTTATTTAGTTTTAAACACATGCCAAGAATGTAATAGGTACGCAGTTTTTATTTACAGTTCATCGTTGTAATTTGTATTTGAAAGCATTTAATACATATAGTGCTCATCAGTGTGGATTGCATAACCTTATTCTCTTAATTTTTATGACAAACTCCGGTACCTAAATTATTTTCGGCAGCTTTATGCACGGTTTAGCTGGCGTTTATGCTAAGATTTCAAAGCTATGTAAACATAAGCTCTGTTCTACAGATTGGAATTTAGAGAAAGTTATAATAAGCTTCATGAAATTACATTTTTTTGTTATATTGACAACAGACTGATAGACATACCGTATATGAACAGTCCATGCAGTCGAAACTTATTACCAATCCTGAGGTACATTTCATTAAAAATTGCTAGGTTAGAGCAAAAGAACAACTGTTGCTTTAACATGGTGATGCTCCTATGATAGGTAGTTCTAATCATCAAATCGACTCAATTGTACTGCTGGAAAACAAGCTCAACAATGAAAATGTAACTCACATGCTAATGACAGTTTTATGAATGAGTCTAAACAGTATACACCTGCGCCTATGAGCTTGGAGCAGTTTCGCAGGGTTTCAGCACCTTAGATGTGCAGCATAGATGCTGCCCTAGCACATTTGTTGTCTGCCCCAGGATACAATTCGCTGTTTTAGCTTCTGGGGCGCTTTGAAATCTGCAAGAGGAAAGCCGTTTTTTTTTATTTTTTACCAAATTGTTGAAATAGTCTTTACATTGTGCTTTCCTTCATGCTTAACAGAAAACTGTCCTCAAAATGCTGGGAGACGTGAGAGGGTGGATCTTGTAGTTAAACACCTCTTTCACTTTTACTAATCGCAGTTCAGTTGTAATGCTTGTTCAGTTCAGTTTGGCGGTGGAGGCATAGATCCTTTATATCTCTCTACATAAATTCTTTTCTAGAAGAAAAATTGACGGTGAGCCGTACTGTGCCTCCAAATTGCACGTGAATGCATAATGCTGCCCATTCCATAAAGGTCACAATCTGGGCTCCCATTTATTAATGAGAGGGAAATCTAAGGTTTATACGTATCAGTAATAACTGAATTGTCGTATTGGCCTGCAGGCGTTCAAGTCAGCTGTTAATGGTTTTTTGTTGGATTTCCTTTAGCAGCGTTTTGGGCTTGCCGGTGTTGCAAGATGCTTCATTTGGGTTGTATTACCTTTCCGTGGGAGCTCAAGCGTGAAGTTTTAATAATAATAACTGCTGATGAAGCGATTATGTAATTCTCTTTTGAAATTGTGCCGACATTCAAGCACTTATTTTCACTTAAAAAAATTTCACATATATTCTTTGGCTAAAAATACTTAACCACTTAGTGTTTCTCAGGACATATGGGGAATTTTTTGGACAATACCTATGTAATTACTGATAACTTAAGTAAAAACAATTCGAAAACATGTCGCTAAATTCAAAACAATCACGTTTACCAAGTTACAGCACTTGACTTAATAACAAAGCACCAATGTTTCTGTTACTAACGTTAGCATAGCTGGTAATATCGTCTCAGGAACGTGAAATAAATAGGCTCATGACTAAAACTTATTAAAATTAGACGTTTCGAGACCTGCTCCCATCATCGGTATATCTGAAACAAAGACAAATCGATCTTTATTCCTACTCTATAGGCACAAAATTCATATAAGAGAGGAAAAAAACTAACTAAAATGAATAAGAACGTAAAATCTAGCTTTTTGCGGGAAACAAGGGATGGGAACTATTTTGGTCATTATATAAGAGGTGGTTTTTCTTTCAAAATGTACAAATACTCTAAAATTCTTAGGTCGGAAGGGTCATGAAAAGAAAGTAAAATTTTAAAATTTGATATTTGTACTGCACTGTTGCACTTCTCACTATGCAGAAGTACAGATGAAAATGACGGCGATGCTAGCACGCTACTAGTACGACTGCTCCTGCCCATATGCTCAAATACTCTCGTGCGAAGCGTACGACAGCTGCTACCAATGTAGCTCGATGCACATTGTGCACAACTGAATTTATACACGAGAGAGTTTCGCAGGAAGCTGGTCTCTATGTGGAAAAATATGTTCTTATTGAGAAGCTATTACTTAAGATGATTTTAAAGTCAATATTGCTAAAATAAACAGATAATAATGAACGCAATTCTTGTTAAAGTTTTTCTAACTGGGTGCCAAAGTATGGAATAGAAAAGAAAAACTGTTCCTTTCCATTGTTATCTCTTGAAATATTTTGGAATTGTGGAGAAAGGAACATGTTGATGATTGGTTGAACCCGATAATCTGGGAAACCGTTATTTGAGAAAAAAGATCAGAGGAAAGTGAATTCGTCATGCAAAATCTTGAAACTAGAGTAAATCTTACAGGCACTAAATAGTAAGGTTTTGATGCTATTGACCTTAAAAACTCGTGGGCAAAAGCTACAAAAACTACTACCTAATCCCGTAAAGGTACTTTTCCTAAAGACAGAAGTTTCAAATTGTCCAGGTCCTTTCGCAACTAAAACATCTAAGAAGGAAAGACACCCGTTCTGTTCACTTCCCATCAAAAACCTAATATTGAGATGCTTGAAGTTCAGGTAATCAAGAAATTTTCTGGGGTGGGATTCATGAGTAAAATGAAGGAAGGACAGGACAAAATTCATCGGGACAATCTGACAGCGATTTTGTCTCATAATAATTCATAAAAATATTCTCCAATGCTGAGGCAAGTGGCAAACCCATTCCTACGCCATCTTTCTGTTTATACAACTGTCCACTAAAAAGAAAAGAGGAATTTAATATAGTATATTCCAGAAGAGTTTTAAAATGAAGTCGACCTAAGCCTATGACAGTCGCTAGAGGATCTGCAAATAAACGTTTCAAGCATATGACTATGGTCTCACGGATGGGAATGTTCGTAAATAAATTTTCAATATCAAATGAAGCCCTAACGTACCTATTTGGGTCTTTATTCTATCTATTCCATACTTTGGCACCTAGTCAGAAAAACTTAAACAAGAATTGCGTTCATTATTATCTGTTTATTTTAGCATTATTGACTTTAAAATCATCTTAAGTAATAGCTTCTCAATATGAACATTTCTTCCTTTTAAAGACCAGCTTCATGCCGATATGCGAAACTCTCTCGAGTATCAATTCAGTTGTGCACAATGTACATCGAGCTACATTGGTAGCAGTTGTCGTACGCTTCGCACGAGAGTATTTGAGCATATGGGCAGGAGCAGTCGTACTGGTAGCGTGCTAGCTTCGCCGTCATATTCTTCCGTGCGCCTGCATAGTGAAAAGTGCAATAGTCCAGTACAAATGTCAAATTTTAAAATTTTACGGTCTTGTCGTAACCCTTCCGACCTAAGAATATTAGAGTCTTTGTACATTAAAAAAAACACCTCTTCATGACCAAAAGAGTTCCTATCCCCTGTTTATCGCAAAAAGCTAGATTTTACTTTCTTATTCATATTAATTAATTTTTTCCTTACCTATGTGAATTTTGTACTTATACAGTAGGAATAAAGATCGATTTGTCTCTATTTCAGATATACCGATGAGGGGATCAGGTCCCGAAACGTCTAATGTTGATGAGTTTTAGTCATGAGCCTATTTATTTCACCTTCCTGAGACGATATTACCAGATATGCTAACGTTCGTAACAGTCACACTGGTGCTTTGTTTTTTAGTGAAGACTAGCCTTTTAGCCACTCGCTCTAATGATGTAATTACAATACTTGATGCTGGTCATTAACTTTAGCAAGTAATACTGAGGCATTGCGATCAATAGGCCGAAAGAAAAATGCTGAGATATTTGCATTAGGAAGCATACTCTTTTCTGGCTGTCTACTACGAGAAAATATCTCCAGAATCTCATTAGCAGCCGGAGCGCCCTAGGTTCCTTCAGAGTACTCCAAGTCTGGCGCGGCTTTCAGTCAGCCGCTGGGAGCGTAAGTGATCGATGAGGCTGAGTGTGGTGGAGCAGGGGACGTGCGCTCCCGCCCGTAATTATTGTGCGGCATCTCAATGAGCCGAGCTGCCGATATTGTAACTTCCCCTATAATGATCAGAGCTGTGGGGCCGCTGTAAACAATAATTTAATGCAAGTATATTAAACACATTTAACGTTAGACGTCCTATTGAGCCATCTGCCCCACGGATAGCACATATTAAAGGTGTTAAATGGTTACAGTATGCTTTAGAAGGCTGAAGATAAAAACAGCTTGACCGCATCCTCCACTGGGTAACATACAAGCACTGGTTCGTGCTCCAGATATAGGCCAACCGGCCCCACAGGTGTAAGCACCGCTGTATCGATCACGGATCGTCGAGAGCTTTGCCGCCATCGACGGAAGTTCAATGACCCCCCCACCTCGTTATCCTTCCCATCTCTGAGGAAGGTATGTGCCCCTCAGTAGCTATGCATACCAAGCAACTTCGCTGACCCAGCGCTTCAAATGCCACAATCATCACACCCGCTCGGCGCTTGAACCTGGCACCTTTAGTACACCAGTTCAGCACGCAAGGCTGGTGCTACCGTGGATACGCTTGGTAGCAAAAGTAAATGTTATTCTCACTTATAACAGATAAGGAATGACGTTTTTGTGACAAACCAAATTAGGTCAGGAGTCAATGCTGTGAGAGAATTTTTGCGCAAATGTTTTTGTGCAATCTCTTCTAAGCAATATCATTTCCAGTTTCCTCTACAACAGTCCTTTGAATGAAGTCGTTCACCCTACTTGCAATGTGAAATAATGCATTATTTAATTTTCGGGAGCCCTTTACGCCGGAGACATATATGGATCATGGCGCATACCTTGATGCTAAGGTTTGCAGTTCCCGAATCGTTTCGATGCATATTTATAAGGATAGCATAGATATGGTAGCACAAATCAAGTTGTAGGTGCAAATGCACAATTTGGGCCCGGTATACTTTAGAATAGTAGGCAAATCGGAAACAATGGCAAGTGTCGGAGCAATGTGTGCGAGACCAATATTGCCCCATACACTTGCCACGGCAGTTGTTTCTGTTCCGAAGCGCACAGTTTTATCCATGCTGCCCGATCACGTTTGCTGAGATGTTCGTTCCATAAATTTTAATTATTACCCCCACTCGAATCGAGGCATTTGCGATCATTTAGAGGTCAATGCCATTAGAAATGCTAGTTTAAAAAAATGATGATCAAATTTAGCACTAAATCAGTAATGATACTCACTACTGGGCGTCATTGTTTCGTTTGTAAACCTTTTGCTTAAACTGCGATGTCATTAGAAGAACGCAATGCAGCATCTATCTATCAATCTATCTGTCTCTTTATCTCTCTCAATATCTATCTATGTTATACTTAATGTCTATGAACCTTGCTTGCTTGTTTATTTACTTGTGTCTTTTTTTAAACAGCTTCCTTGCTTTTAGCCAGGAAGAATATCGTGGGACTTTCCATGGATTAGCTCTTCAATTCGATGGTATCTGTGATACGCACTTGGAACCAGCCCCTCGGTTTCTAGAACGGGCACGATAATTTTAAAGTTGCTACGGAAAAAAACAACAGAAATACGTAACATATAAATTGAATTTGCTTACAGACTACGTGTTGAATATTCGTTAGAGAAGCAAAGAAGCTGTTGATGACGACCAGTACGGGCAGGAGTAGACGGCCGAATAACGTGTGGTCTATGACCAGCTGAATAACGCATGATTTTTCTTGAAGAAAAGACAATCGTGATAACGACCCAACGGGTCACGGGTCGTCTAGTATTATACTAAAAGTCTATGAACCTTGTTTACTTATGTGTTTTTTTATTTAGTTGTATCGTGCTTGTTTGCCACAGCTTTTTCGCTTTTTGACGGGAAGAAAATCGAGGGATGAAGGGTTAATTCGATTGTATCTGTGATACGGAAGTTCAACTGGGCCTCAGCATCAAGAACGGGCATGATAAATTCAACGGCGCCGTGGGAAATATAACTAAAATACGAAACATAAATTTGAGTTTGCTCACAGCCCGGGTTTGAATATTCGTTTGAGAAGCAAAGAATCTGTTGATAGTGAGCCGTATGGGCAGCTTCCTGACGGACAGGAGAGGACGGCCGAATAGCGGGGGGCCTATCCCCAGCTAAATAACACCTGCTTTTTTACGAAAGCAAAGACGATCGTGATGACGACCCAACGGGTCACGGGCCGTCTAGTATTATACTAAAAGTCTGTGAACCGTAATTGTTTGCTTGTTTATTTACTTGCGTCACGTTTATTTGTGTCTTGTTTGACACAGCTTCTTCGCTTTTAGACGGGAAGAAATTCGAGAGGTGAAGATTTGATACGGTTAGATACCTATGTGGCAGTAAACTGACTGTATCTGTGATACAGAATTTAATTAAACCTGATCTCGCCTGCAAGAAGGGGAACGCTGGAAATATAACCGAAATATAACGTAACATATGAATTGACTTTGCTTACCGCCTGGGTGTTGAATATTCGTTAGAGAAGCAAAGAATCTATTGATAGTGAGCCGCGTGGGCAGCTCTTTGACGGTCAGGAGAGGACGGCCTACCCAGGTAGCAATCATATATTATATTAATATTATTTTAATGTTTCAATGTTATATTAGTGTTAGATGTTAGTTTCGTTATGTCATTTCAATGTTATTTTAATATTACCATATAATATNGTTATCCTAACTTTGAAATAATTGGCACTTTTTAATATTATTTTAATATTGATGTATAACCTTATATAATGTTACTTCATAATATTATTCTAATATCAATATAAGTTTCAATGCTACCTGGGTAATGGCGTGTGGTGTATGACCAGCTATATGACACACGAAAGCTAAGACGATAGTGATGACGACTCAACGGGTCACGGGTCGTTTAGTTGAATATAAAATTCAATGATTTATCGTTTGTTGCGGTCAAGGTCAATGATGCTTTCTTTCGGGTATGGAGCTGCAAGTCTGTGATTTCTTTCGTCTGTGACGTAAACAGTAAACACTGCGCAGTCGAGCGACGCAGCGGCTGATATGTTTCTGATGTGACCGCGCGAATGCTTCATTTAGTGCACTACATACAGACTTCTGCATTAACATTTCAGGCCCTTGTTATCACAATTGAGTGTCTGCCAAACGACTGGAAAGATTTCAGCACTCCCATTAGCAAGAATAGCAAATATCGCTAGTAAAGTTCTGGATATCCTTTCAAACTTGGATTTAACTGAAACTTCGAGAGCCCTACGTGCATTTTTCTACTGCTGGAAAGGATACAGCTACGCACGAAGAGTCACCATTAAGTGAGTGAAGTATATGAAAGTAACAATATCAAGAACTAACATCATCTATGTACATCAATCAAGAAGGCAATAAGAATTACACAAGATAAAATTTTGTCTAGGAATAATTAAATACATCCATAATCATATTCATTAAACTGGCACTGCCAATCTAATATCCCCAACACCGTTTTGCCAGTCACTGAACGTTATGATAAAGGTAGCCTCATCGCTTGACCAGCTTACGATGCTTCTGCGCATCTCGCTCCAACCTGAGGACCTCAAGAGCGGCTAGTGCAGTTTTTTTTTCTGTGTGTCTATGAAACTGCGGACGTAAAACATGGTTTCAAAAGTAACTTACAATTTTGGTTGCCGTTGGCTTGCTTGGCGGAGATATTCGCTCTCAGAGTGCTCTAATGGTAAATTTGTTCGTCTGTCCACCCAAAAAGTGGTTGGAGAAGTCGAACAATGATATTTTTGGCAGAGAGTCTTGTGGGTTCACCTACATGTAACCCATGCCAAAAAACTAGGCTTAGCTGGCCATCAAAAATGATGGAGATGAATTTTGTTTACTGTTCATTCAAGAAGAGGCAGATGAGTTGAGTCATCATAATACTAATATATTTTTTTCAGGCAGTCAGGTAGATTGTCTGAGATGTTAAAATAGCAAAAATTTTGAGTGAGCTGACCATCAAAAATGATGACGTTGAATCTGTAACTCCACCCGAAGAGAGGCAGAAAAAATTGGGCAATGTTTATAATTATTTGCAGGGAGTCAGATGCGTTGACTTAAGTGTGAATAGTGAAAAAAAAAAGTAGAATTAGCTGACCATCAAAAATTACGGCTATGACATTTGCTCTCATTGCGGGTGGTGATCTTAGGCTATGAGGCGCTTTAGTTGAAATTTTATGTTTGTTTCATTCTTCCCATAAAATGTCTAATGTCACCTTGTTTTCTCGTTGAAATATACTGTCAAGCATGCCTAGGTATAGTCCAGAGGATTTTTTTACCGTGTTAGCAAGCCGTGGAGAGCTATACAAAATTTTTGTATTGTATCGCGACATTGTAATTGAACTGTTTATATGTTCTGATCAGAAATGAGTAGTGACTGTTTAATCAGAAATCTAAAATTGTGAATGGTGAATTTAATAGACGAGCGCATTTTGGCCTCCAGACGACGTCACAGCTGGCCAGCAAGAAAAGGGGGGCGGAATCTTAGATGCGAGAGGGGCTATCCTTACTTCTGCTCTCGAAACAATTCGCTTCAAATCGCGATATATTCCGGGTACTTTGACGGAGTTTATCCGTTTCAGGGAGTCTTCGTAGCAGGAACTTTCTTTGCTTTGAGAGTCTGAAAAAATCGTCTGAATTTATAATCACGTTGTAGCAATAAGTCTCTCCACTTAGCGGAACATAAATATTTCACTCGTGAGGTCGCTGTACACGAGTGTCGAAACTGTGAATTGCTTCTCCCTACCTTTTCGATGACGTTGCTCGACCAATGTTATACAGTCCGAAAAATGCTGAATACATCGCAGCCGCCTCTACATAAATTCAATTACACCATTTTGATTATCTCTCTCAATTTCGAGTGAGTTTAATTCTACAATGCGATAAGCAACTTTACATATAAGAAAGCAATGAGTTACGGAGTTTAGGCTTTCGGGGGCGAATTGGTCCATTTGTGTGCTCCCCACCACTGCTAGGGGAACATCTTTTTTTTCGAAAAAAAAGTAAACCTGTGTCAGAGTTGCCGCCTTGCTCCAATTTCAATGCTCAGAGAAATCTGAGATCTAAGGAAAATTTGAGCCACCTCAAGAACGAAGCGAACTTTGGCTGATGGAGGTGTCTGTCTTCTCTCGGTCCTCAAGGAACTACCTCGAGTCCCACGGGGTCACCGTCTTTAGGCCTGTAGAACTCTGGAGGCGTCTTTGCGGGAAGAAAGGCTCCGCCAAGAAATTTAGCTGCGGAACAGTGTATGCAGACACGAGGATGCACACAATGGACACAATATAATTAGTTTTCTTCCGGTATGACACTGTTATGTGGACCGTGAATTACAGCGATGGTGGCCATCTTCTTTGGAAATTTTTTTCCCTCGTCGCAGTTTGTCAGAACAAATAGCAGTGACCGTCTGCCAGTTGTTTCTTGCCGTCAATTTCCATCTAACAGTTTAATTTATCTATTTATTTGTCAAACGTCTCTAACAATAAAGTATAAACAGTACTTCCTGCTTGCTCCTCTTTTCGAAATACGGATGTACAGCACATACACAAAATGAACAAACGAACACGCTTACTATTTTTATTTACTGCAGTTCCCTGTCGAAGTTACTTGACAAACTGCGCTAAGTTGTACGCATGAAACATAATACTCGTATGAGTCATGTTTTAGCATATTTCAATGGACATATGTAATGGACATACTTCGTGTACAGAGTAGTTCTGTATCTAAGACATACAGGCAATTACACTTTGAAAATAAAAAATGAGTGAGTAATATTATTGTACAGTGTAAGACGACCTCGCTTAACTTAGAAGGCTAGGTACACAAACTATAACGCCTATTCCGAAGGCTCTGTCTCGTCTCGAACCTCCGACTATAGACCCATTTCGATCACACCTGTTTTGTCGAAAGTTTATGAGAGGTTGGTTGCATCGTGGTTGCAATGGGTCGCTTTCTTGAGAAGCACAGTATGGGTTTCGTAAGGGGTTTGGAACGTGTGATGTTCTGCTTTACGTTTCTCATGTATTGCAGCTGGCTCTTGATGGGGGTCATGAGGTAAGGTTGGTACAGCTTGACTTCAGTGCTGCTACTGATCGCGTGAATCACCTTGGATTGCTCCATAAGCTAAGATTGATGGGTATTGGTGGTTCAGTTTTTCATGGAAATTAGTCAATTTTTATCTGGCAGACGTCAATGTGTAGTTATTGATGGGAAGAGGAGTGAGTTTTGAGACGTGGTTTCTGGTGTCCAACAGAGTAGTGTTCTGGGCCCTTTGTTGTTCATCTTATATACAGCGGCCTGTTTGATCTTGATAATAATATACATGTTGGTTACGCTGATGAAGCGACTTTGTTTGCTGTTTGCGATAAGCCTAGTGATAAGTTGAAGGTTTCAGAATCCATGTCGCGTGATTTTGAACTGATCGCTTCCTGGTGTTCTAGGCGGGGGATGAGACTAAAGACGGGCAGGAGTAAGACCATGCTCGCGTCTAGGTCACGTACAGTGAAACCTCTTTTCACTGCACTCATACTGGATGGTGAGTCACTTCCTGTGGTTGATGACTTGGTAAATTTGTGTGTCAGTTTTGATTCAAAAGGTGACATTTGGGCCCCACATTCGTTCGGTTGCTTCACGTGCAACGCAGAAAATTGGTCTTATGAGACGTGCTTGGAGGGCTTTTGGCTCGGTAGAGTTGACACATCGCTGTTTTAATTGTCATGTCCTCCGTATTCTGGAGTACTGCTCCGTAGTCTGGATTCTGCTGAAGATTGTCATCTGTGGCTGCTTGACAAAGTGGTTCGTCGATGTGCGTTCATGCTGGATGGTGTTGTGCCTTGTGATCTGACGCATCGTCGCAGAGTTTGTGGGGTCTGCTTTCTGCATCAAATATAAAATTGCCCTAGTCATCCACTGGCTGATTTTCTTCCGGAGCCATTTGTTCGGGTGAAGTACATTCGGCGTACAGGTGCTCTCAATGAGTTTGCTTTATAAAAGTAACGATGTCATACGGGCCAGTATTCTCGTTCGTTTTTTCTACCGCAAGCGGATGTTGGGATTGATTTTAATGGCTCTGTCTTTGCTGGTGCCGGTATTGCATTGGCAGCTTTAAACGATCTGTAAACAGAGCTATTCTGTTATTTATGATATTTTCTTCCATTTTTTCTTTTTTTCTTCGCTCGCTGCGCTGGTTGCGCGGGGTTTGTCAACCTCATGGAGTTTCTTCGTTCCCACTTCTCCAGTCTAGTGCAATTTATAAATAATAATATAAATGTGATGTCATACATATACAGTGTATATATTCACAGAAAGAGCACCACCTACGTATACCACTGATTGATGTATTCATTTTATAATCTGTAAATCGTTGAAAATTGTGATGGATGTCGTAAACGTTTGCATAAGACTCAATTCTGCTCATCGTTAACCATTCTGCCTTGTTTCACTCAATGAATTGTACATCCTGCTATGTATAGGTTATCAAGTACGATTCCTACCGGACAGAAAATGGACCGTCGCGTCCACTGTTTCGCCGTGACATGACGTGTGAGGGAGGGCTGTTGGATAATACCTGTAATATTGATTTGGGAAATGATGCAATAAACCTAAGTCAAGGTACTGCAGAGGTGGTATTGCCCAGACGGAGCCTCTGAGAATGTAACGTCCATGTGAGCTTAGTGAAGCATCCTCTTTTGTGGCCTTTGTGTATCTCAACAATGTCCCTGGTGTGTTCTCCATCACTGTGGCAAGCTGCTATAGGAAGGCCTCTTGATTTGAAGCGTGGCAGGTACTTTGAGCAACTTCGTTTGATGACACCCGCTGAGTCTGCCAAACTTTACTTCAGCAGGCCCTGGAGGACCCAACCTTCAGATCTCTGATCATCAGTGGAACGAGACGAGGATCTATCCTTTCTACCCAGAGACTACACTGCACTTCTCGCGGTGCAAGAAGACGAGAGTTTCAAAGTAGAGTTCTATTCAGCGCATGAGCTCGTATTTGGGCTTTATCTGAATTGTCCACTTTAACATTTTCCCTGAAATACCAAAGGTCACTACTTAGGTTTTCTGTTTTATAGCTAGCGTCTTCGAGGAAGTCCATTCGTCTCATAGTGCACAAATATGGCCTTAAAGAAAAGAGAGTTGTCCCTAAAAAAAAAAACACACCAATGTAAGGGAATTCTGCTTCTATCCCTTTATTCCCAGAATGGTTCAAAAAAGATGGTTTCAACTTAATGTTCATACTAATATGTGCCTGATAGATCTGAAGTTAAGATTGCCTATTTCAATAAGAGGAGCGCAACTTTAAAGATTCTGCATTTACCGCTCGCTCAATATTAATATCTAGCAGTCACGATATCTCTAGGATATTCTGACTGTGGGTGAACAATAATCCTCTGCCAGTAGGTTTTCTTCCTTCAGACTAGATTGAATGGCCCGCAGCTAAGAGGAGCAATAGTTGATTAATTTTGAGGATCTAACAAGTTCCTATGTGTCTTGATAGTTTTCTTGCACGCAACACGTTTGCCATTATTCTATTTTAATAGCCTGATCTTATAGGAGTTCACGCTTATATACGGAAACCCCGTAATTTAACATTTCTTTCGAGCAGTGTTTGGCCGACCGACATGTCTCTGGGCGCGCAGTGATTAAAAGATCAAATTTTCTGTTTTTCACATAACATGTTTCCTGTATGCTGGATCGTTTCACACGTGTTCCTCTCTCTGCTGTTCATTTTTTCCATTGCAATAACACATTCCTCAAATTCCGTTTTGTTTATTCAAAATGAGCTATATTTTCCTCTACAGGAGCACTGACCCTATTATCACACGGGCCTTGCGACTCGACTCCCTCAAAACTCGTTACCTTAAAGCTCGAACAAACAGACTACTTCAAAACTTGAACAGTTGCCTCATTACGCGGTCTCTATTTCAGGGTATACTGTAGTATGCTCCTGGACCGATTTTGTAAGCAACTTGATTGTGTTTCCTATTATTCGTTGTTAACTCGTTTAATATAGATTTTTACAGATGAATCAGGAAAATGTCAAGTTCCTGTTCAATAACCTTTCATTACAGTTAAATCAGGGGAATGTTGGCTTCTCGTTCTTGAAACATCCTCTCGTCTAATAAAACAAATAATAAATATACGGAAGCAGAAGGTAATGGTAATTTTACACACTGATTTACGTAAGAAACTGGTATTACGTAAGTTACCGTTCTACATGTGCCGAAATGTGCTACTGTTCAAGCGGCATCTTTTACGTTTTAATTCTCACTCATCCTTACTACCTTTGGAACTGATAACCACACTAATAGTGTCATTTATTGTGGTGGCGAACTGTGCTGATTATTTCTTGGAAAGGCCTTTTTGTATGACGACACATGTAGTACAGATCTTAAAATACGTACATACCTCATAACACATCTGTCCGTTTTTGTTCGAGTTATGTACTAGCTTTAGTAATTAACCTATCCTGTACAAAAAGACGCATCTGTGAAAGTAATGATTGCGTAAGTGTACTTGGGTCAAATGCTACTCTCGAGTCTTTGGCTGCCACTCGTA
The DNA here is from genome assembly GCA_001587735.2 of Parhyale hawaiensis. Taxonomy (NCBI): domain Eukaryota; kingdom Metazoa; phylum Arthropoda; class Malacostraca; order Amphipoda; family Hyalidae; genus Parhyale; species Parhyale hawaiensis. Next base: position 644,237 of record LQNS02000141.1, read on the forward strand.
CTTCCAAAAAGCACTGGAGATAGCGTAAGCTAAAATTCATGGAACTTCTATCGCAAAAACTGAAAATGAAACAAAGATGAACAATAATTTGATATCTCTGTGGCACTGCCCATATGCTATTGAATGCTGAATTCCAGAAAGCCGCCATGACTGCTGAGGAATGAATTGGCAATGAGTAACGGGTTCGGTAGTAACTACATGCAGGAACGACCGCTGTGAGGAGTTTCTCGTCATTCTAAAAGCACCAAAAGCCTCACGAGCTGCCAGCTTTCCAGAAAACAACGACTACGAAGCATTTGTAGTACTCGCAATGCCACGTCCATTTCACGTCTGCGTGCTGGTGCTCTCACGAGCGCTAATTCCATCAACGCCTCATTCATACAGCGATGTAAGTAGTGAAGTGCTATGAGCAGTAATCTGCCCGAGCCCTGCAAGAATTATGTCCTACTGAATATTCAGCACGACAACAGCTCAGCCACTCCAGGCTTGGTGATTGAAGTCCTTTTCGTCCATTTATTTGCCCCATTGCTTCTCTGCCTATAAACGCCCTTTGCCAGAAAGGAGTTCTCCAAGGATAGGAATTTAGTTCAACAATGATTTAATTGCCAGTCGAGCGCCACGGAATTCTCATCCTTTACTCCATGCAGCTTGACTGTGTAGGGCTTAGTAAATTTAAAATTTACGGAATTACTTTGATAGTGCTGTGAACTGAGACAATGCTTGCGTTCGCAGGTGTTTCAGCCATTGAATTAAAAAGTTACATCATTTTAAAGAATGCATACTGAATTGCATTAGAATGACCACATATGCAGTGCTTTTCATGTCATACCCGATGCTTACCTCTCATCAGCTCTCTTGTGCAGCGCGGCTGCGCAAGAATCAAGCTTTATTGGGTAAAATTTCTTGAAAATGCTCTGACCGTGTTTATTACTTTTCCATACTGAAGCCCACTTGTGGTGGCAATGCCACTGTAAAAAAATTATTGAGACGTTCTTTGGTTATCCTGTTGCTGTCACCTGCCACCGTATAAGTTACTATTACCTGCTACCGTGACCTGTTACTGTTACCTGCCACCGTTAAGTCACTATTACCTGTTACTGTGACCTGTTGTGGTTACCTGCCACCGTTAAATTACTATTACCTGTTACTGTGACCTGTTGCTGTTACCTGCCACCGTTTAATTACTATTACCTGTTACTGTGACCTGTTGCTGTTACCTACCACCGTTAAGTCACTATTACTTGTTACTGGGACCTGTTGCTGTTACCTCCCACTGTTAAGTTACTATTACCTGTTTCTGTGACCTGTTGCTGTTACCTGCCACCGTTAAGTCACTATTATTTGTTACTGGGACATGTTGCTGTTACCTGCCTCTGTTAAGTTACTATTACCTGTTACTGTGACCTGTTGCTGTTATCTGCCACCGCTAAGTTACTAATACCTGTTACTGTGACCTGTTGCTGTTACATGCCACCGTTAAGTTACTATTACCTGTTACTGTGACCTGTTGCTGTTACCTGCCACCGATACTTTACTATTGCATGTTACTGTGACCTGTTGCCGTTGCCTGCCACCGCTAAGTTACTAATACCTGTTACTGTGACCTGTTGCTGTTACATGCCACCGTTAAGTTACTATTACCTGTTACTGTGACCTGTTGCTGTTTCTTCTTTCTTGACTTACTGTTCCCATGCGCACTGATCCAGGATGGGAACAACCTTGGGCATGGGCTCCTCAAAAATGACAGCGAATAATTTATGCCGATCTGCTTCAATGATCATGCTTCCCTTCATACAATTGCCAGTCTTAAAGATCGTGCACATTAGTGTTCAAGGCTTCATAATTACTGAGCATCGACACTTTTATTTTCGTTCTCTGACATGGAAAAAATCAATTAGTCTTGCAGATAGTTCAGGAACACTGAAAATAATTTATTACTTCCTCAAGGAAGTTATGCTTTGCCGTGTTTGCCTGTCTATCTGTCTGTCTTTCTGTTTGTCCCTTGTATGTCTGTTTCTCTGTCACAAAGATTACTCAAAAAGTATTGAACGTATCTTTGCGAAATTTACAGGGATTGTTAGGTATGTTAAAAGTAACATATGATTACCTTTCAGTGAAAATCCGTTCATTCGTCCGTTTGTTTGTCTATCTGCCTATTTTTTTTTTTCTTACGGTCAAAACTCGAAAAGTATAGGACGAATGTTCATGAAATTTATATGAGTTGTTATGTATAATACGAAGAGTGAATGACGAAATTTTTTTAATAATTTGTTTCTTCGTTCGTTTGTGATTGTTTTTAATGTTATGCTTGTTAGCACAATAACTGAAAAAATTAAGAATGGATCTTCATGAAACTTACTGGAGTTGTTAGTAATATTAAAAGGCATGAATGACTAAATTTTGGTGATGATCGGTTGCACTGTTTGAGTGTTTGACTTGTTTGTTATAATGTTTGTTAGCAGCATAACTCAAAAAGTTATGGACGGATCTTCATGAAAATTACAAGAATTGCTAGTACCACAAAAGGCATATATGATTAGATTTTGGTGTTGATGCAACGAAAATCATGGTTTCAGAACCAATTTGAATTTACCGTTACTGTTGCCTAGTTTGACGGAGGTATGTGCTCTCGGAGGGCTCTCTAGTTCGATTTGGTTTCATAGATACCCTAGGATACCGAATTTGTCGGATAGGATTCTGGTTATTGAAAGCAGTTTTGTCGACAATTGCGTCAAAGTTGGAATATTAGCTGAAGTACCGAAATTATATGTGGGAAGAGACTAGGAATCAAGATGCATGAGAGTGCTAATGGAAGCTTTCTTCAGTGCTTTGATTTCAACTTCGGCAATGCAAGAGAAGCGCATCCAAATATAAGGTCGCTTCATATTTGCCGTAGATTCGATGTACTGTATTCAGAAGGTAATACTCGTATGAATCAGACTCCATAACAGTGCTAGGAGAAGCTTTAAATATCGTTATTATGTTAATTTCAAATGTTGCATTCGCTGATGAAGATAAGTTTGCTATTATTTGCAACCTGGCCTATTTTCTACCAATTAATTTTCAAGGAAGCTTGACTGGATGACCATGGACTAGTTTCTACCTGTCTGTTTTGTTAAAGCGTGACAATAAATGGATAAATCGATAAATAAATAAACAAACGTATATACGTATCGGTTTTTATTATATTGTAGATTCATAATAAACTACCGACATAGTAACCGATATGTCAGTGAGTGCAACGCTGCTGATCTGAATCGGGTACCGGCTTTCACTTCAGAGGCGTTTTGGAATCAACTTGAAAACTGCGTGTTCTTGACTATTGTGTCACAAGTGAATGGAAAATTTGGCAGTACAATCACTACCTGAAGAACAGCGTGACATAAGGATCAGCGTGATCGCTTTGAGGCGTTATGTATCTCACAAACCCTGAGCGTGCTAGGTTGTGACAGAGAAACTCTGCTAGTAGTCTTACTAGGCATTGTTTACAACTTAATCGCAATCGGGAAAACAATATTGTACAACAGGGCTCTTAGTTTCGTGTTTCGGGCTTAGGGTAAACGTTTCAGATTGCGGTAACCTCAATAGCAATGCACCACAGCAGTGGGCAGGTGGAAGTAAAATGGTGCCTGTCAAATGACATGTACCCGGGAACTTATACTCTAACCCGATTGTTTTTCTCAGTAGTGCAAAGTGAGCTACGTAAGCCAGAATGGGTCTGCTATTTGGCAGAGGCAAAGAGCTTTCGCTAAACGCCCCCCCCCCCTCTCCCAATGCACTATCGCGCTTCGAGCAATCTCAAGCGTGACTGGAACTCGAGGGGGCCATACACTATAGAGCCTGGCTGCATTCGAGCGCATTTTTCATTGAGTAAAGCTGCCATCCTCGGAACTTGATACAAACGATTTTTTTAAGCATAGCTGCCGCTCTGTAAGATAAAAAGCGCAAGAAATGATCGAAGTGGAGCAAACGTGGCTACTAAAGAGAAGTGCTCTCTGTCACAAAAATTTGCTGAAAGAACTAAGACTAACTAAATCACAGGATTGGTTACAACCCTATTAATTACTGCTAAGGAATAAAGTAAGTTACCTTACCATCTCTGTTTCAATGCCTTCCTCGTCTATAACAGACTCGAGCGTCATGGAATTTCTTGGTCGTTCAGAAAGAGTAATTCTCAGTACTACCATAAGCTGGGCTTACATATGACATTTGTATTTGCTCCAGATTTGCGCCAGGCCTAGACTTTTTTGAATTGCTTTCTAAATGTAATACGCAGTTAATTAATTTTTCGTACACATGATTTCCGATTAGTGTTAGGGTAACACTCTTCTATTATGAATTGTACTAGTATGTCTATGGCATATATTGACGTCTTTGTTGTAATAATCTGTCGATTTAATTTTTCACAAGCACTGGAATGACTGATAAAAGTCAATAAAGTTGTTTAGCACTACTTTTGATTTTTCAGTTTCCATTTTCAATTGATATAGAAATAAATTATGTCTGGAATAGAATGGTTACAGTTATAGATATAGAGTCGATTACAGTTTATTCTAAATTATTAGTTCCTTTCATCCGGAGGGAGGGGCAATCCCAAAACAATTCTAATGTGATCAAATTCCTCCTTGGTACTACATCTTTTTAACGTCAAATTAAAATAACTGGTACGAATTGCACTAGATTTATTTTAATTTGAACTTGATTCATTTTAATTTGATGTTAAGAAGGTGTGGAGCAACAGTTGTGGAAAATTTCAAGGAAATATCTCCTGTAGTTTGTGAGTGTAAAAAACAAACAAGCGATCAGGTAGAAAGACGTGCGGTAGAACGTAACTTCCTCAGCGGCGATAACACTGTGAAAACAATGAAAGTGAAGGAAGCTCGACTCGTTTGAACCCCACACACTACCACTTCTCGCAGCGAGTCTTGGATTGTCTTGATCGCGTCGAGTGAGCTGCGAGCTGCTCGTTGCGCGATACGAAAGCCTCCATACACTATGAAAACTCGACGCGTTGCTCGAAGCGCGATTCGATGAGCGATAGTGTATGGGGGCCTTAACCCCATCCGCTACCGATTTTTTATCCGCCGCTTGAGCGCCGAGGCGAAACAAATTTGTACCGCCTACTAAAAATGCTTATAACTTCAGCAATATCCGAGTTTGTTTCATCAGAGTTTCAAAGTCATTTATTGAACTGTTTTTCACCAATTTATTAAAAATAAAAAAAATAGCGGCTATCAGTAGTTTTATTGTAATTAAATTTGAATGTACGTAAATTTCCCCGGAGCGTACTGGGTGAATGCTCCAGCTGCACATCTGCAGCAGCTGTCATACTTTCGCGGTAACTGCAGAAGCTATAGGCAACTGCACAGTGGCACTGCACTGATAGTTGCAGCACAGAACAGTTAGAATGGGTCAGACTTCAATCAACCCTACTCTTCTTCCTGATACATTTAGGCTAATCTATTATGCACTAAACTAGCACTACGAGTATGCATTATTAATGGCGGCGAATTACATCTATAGCAGCGATAGTGTGAATGCTTCTACTCGTAGTTACTAGAAACAGTTTATTGTAAATTTAGATCATTATCATTACTTCAACGAGCTGAATGTATTATTGCTTCTATTTTTCATTTCTAGCCTTGTTTCTTTCGTTTAGTAATAATTTCAAAAGTTCTTTTTCGTAAAGAAATCTACCAATGCACACCATTCAAACAGTGAGGAGCGTGTGTGCCACATTATCTTAGTCCTTGCTTGCTAGTGGGCAATTAACCATGCATAGCTGCTGCTGTGATGCTGCCTGACGTCGATCCAGAAGCGTGCGCTCACAGAAATTTTATCACATCATTTTCTTAAATATTGATATTTATCACGATTGTCGGCTATAAAGTGTCGCTATCTTAGAATTTTATTGATGCTAATGAGAAATTAGGAAAAATCGCAGACGTTTGGGTACTGAAAATCACTAACGTAGAACAGTGAACGAAAAACGGTGGGGCGGTACCATTTTGTCTCGCCTTGGAGCAGATAGGGTTAAGACTAGACTAAAGCATAATAGAAACAAGTTTGTCTACATCTTCTCTATTTCCTGGGCGGTTTTAACGACCCACGCCAATAGTTCTATTCGCATTGTATTGTGGTAGCTCTGTAAAACGGTTACATATAACCCAGACTAATTAAAGAAGTTATTTCAAATTTACCGGGAATAAAAGACAAGTTATTATAATTTAATGCAAAAGTCCTTAGAGCAATAACGTTGTTGCAAAATTGCGCAGTTTGCGACATTAAAATCTTTCCCACTGTTTGTTATGGAAGAAGTAATCATATATCTGCAAGCGAAACTCAGTAGTGTTTTATTAACCAGTTTCACATTTTAGATTCATATTTCCAAACTAGTAACTCATAAACGTATAAATTCTTATCCATGGGCTCTGGCAAAAATAACATCAAATAATTCATTTTTAACAAGAAAAAGGATACTGGATGCGACCACAAATGCTTTAGTGTGAAAGTGACCGAAGGATTGTTGGCCGAGGGTCATTGAAATGGGGCCGCAGGGTTCTAAGCCCTGCATAAGCGCCACACTTTTACGGACAAAATCTGCTGATATTATTTAACAGATTTCCCTTACTTCCAATCGAAACATTTCTCGCTGCAGTGTTAAGCTGTATTACCAAAGGAACTAATTTAGTTAAAAAAAAACACCGAGAAATACAGGTTTGTTCCTTTCTGTTTGTAAGTGTACTGGACTCTCATGGATATGATATCCATTTCAACGGTCATCATCTACTTAGTCTGCACATCATGGCATCAGAACGAAAAAAAATTGATGCGGGAAGAAAGTAAAAATCAGAAACCATTTGACTGCTACTGATGCATCGTATGACTTGAAACTGACAAAGCAATAAGAGTCTTTTATTTTTAAGCTTCAGTACTTCTGTCATCAACTGCATCCTGGCCTGATCTGCGCTTCTAGGTGTTTAGTAGAAGCTGACAAGATGACTACAAGCTTCAGACACACCTAAATTTCACCTATAGGCATTTCGAGGGACATGGAGGTGCAAATATATTACTATATTTGCAGATAGACACATATTGGTGCTTACTTTATTGCTTCAATTAATATCTAATTTAGTTGTACGATCTAACAATTCGCTTATCATCGTGCAGGATCCCAAGGTAAGAGTAGATGCCTGAAGGATTCGGTCCTTGCTCAATTTGTTATAAAAAGCAAAAACTTAGGCTTGGGTGTTAAATTTACATAAAAAGATTAAATCACAAACCACCTTTTAAGTTACTTAGATCACCTCTGGCAATGAAAACATCGTATGCCAAGAAATATAGCAAAATCCTATCAATGTCGGGTCAGGGCAACGACCGCTTGTATCATCTCTTGTTTTGCAAGTGAACATGAAACACACGGAACTTGATACGCTCCACATAGTATAAGAAAAGTCAGGTCATAATTAGATCGGCAGCAGGAGCAAGAGTAATTTAACTTTAACAAACACGTAATTTGATCAATAACTGGCTGGAGTCAGCGCCCTCGGCAGTGAGTAAGAGTGCCAGAGCAACTGCGAGCGCCCGTTTGGAGAGCTTTCTTCTTGCGTGCATTGTCTCGCAGCTTCTAGACATTGTCTTAGGGTGCTGGCACACCATGTCAGCGACAAGCTGGTAGGCAGGCTGACAGTTTTGAGAAGCACGGAACGCACTGGAACAGCCGAACAGCGGCAGTTGAGCAGGCCGATGCCGCTGTTCGGTGTGCGCGCTCCAGTGCATTTTATGCTTCGGAAAAACTGCCAGACTGCCTGCCAGCTTCTCGCTGAATTGCTTCTGGTGTGCGAGCGCCCTTGTAAATAACGTAGGTACATCGTTAGGGGCTACCTCCAGCTTCTAGGCGTCGCATCGTAGCTTGTGTTCATCGTCCTGCAGATTGTATTGTAAAATTTTCTTGAAAATTACTATTTTTATGCATTTTTGAAAACTACAAGCTTCCTTTCCGGCATTTTTTGTCTTGTGCATGACGTATGATGAATCAATCTACTACGAATATACTTTACGTATTATAACTCAATTTTCCCTATGGATAGCTTATAATACAATTTATGTCGCTGACTGTGTCAAGTGGTAGTCGCTGGCACACCGAGAGCAGTTGAGCTGGCAGGCAGGCGGGCAGGCTTGCAGTATGCCTTACACTCTACGAGTAGTATAGCAGTTGCAAAGGTGCAGCTTTGCAGTGTAGCCAAATTAGCATTTTTATGCTAGATTTAGTATTTTGAAAGGTTTAGCATATAAAAATTGGTCTTAGCCTTTAATAGAAAGACAAGAAATTTGAATTTTTAGTATTTGTGACATTTTTCTTACTTATACAACTTTATATGCCAAATTTTAATGCTATTGACACTACGTAGAGCACAATTGAAATAAAACTATTCTTCGCTCATTATTGCAGCATTCAAATGAAACTGTAACTCTGTCGACCGTACCAAGCGTGCATTAAATTCGTTCATTACGAGACAGATCGCGTTGTTACCTTCGCGTTATTTGTTTGTGCAGGAGCTATTCAGTGCAATGCCATAGCTATTATTATGATCCTTATTCTTAGTACCGGTTAAACATATAAAGTAATTCAGCATTATCCTTTGCCTCGCAATAAGTAAAGATAAAGCGAAGTAGTACTCTCAAAAGTTAAACAAAAGGCACAAACTCGCCAGTCCATGTCAGAGTGCTTCTTTTACGAGTTATATATAGATATTAATACATTGTTGAAAAATAGTTGAAAATTAGGAGACAACTAAGGGGAAAGTCAAGTCAGTCATTTATATTTACTGCAATGCAACATTCAATTCCTGTGATCATCTGGACGACTTGTGTAAAAATACCAAATCCGATACAAAAGCAGTGTTACATCGCACTATGCTTGCAAACGTTGAGGAGCATCATATAGTTCCTTACTTCAATGAAAATGTAAATACAGATAGCAAATTTAGCTTGTAACTGTATGAATCTAATGATATCACTACTTCCAAATCATTGGTTATTTTGTAGTTCCGGAAGAGGCCAATTTAAGGATGTGGCAGCATTTGCTTTAAAACTAATTTTACTCCATTCGAATGCAGAAGTCGGGCGTTATTCGGCAGCATTAACGCCGTGAAAAATATGGTTAAAAACAAAATGTAACTGCCCATGCTATCAGCTATTCTTTCTGTAAAATATGGTCTAATAAAAAAATGAGGCATAGCAAATGTTACAAAAACTTGAAACTGCCAAAAGTTGCCATCAGCAAAAATGGATTGATGGATTTCCATGACAGGACGATGGCCCCCGTACAGAATGCACAGCTTGTCCGTCAGTTATGATGAAATTGCATTGGAACTGTAATTCAGCAAGTAATCGGTGGATCACAATCTTTTCCCCCTTTCTTTGTAACTAGATACTGATTTTTCTGCAACGATTTAGCAGGAAAGTCCGAATTTCATTTGGCAACACGGAGTAGCACTGCGCACCTGACGCAGAACCACTGCGATCAACGTCCTGGTGGACTCTGATCGCAGTCTAGGGATGAAACTCAGATTTTTTCCAATTTCCCAAATGGGAGTTCTAGATTTTCCCAGATCTTAAGAAAAGTCTGCAGATAGTAATAAAAGAATACAAATAAAAACTTCATAATCTCAATGTATGTGGTAACAAGTATCAGTTGATTATTTACGTAATTCTTAAGTGTTAGGCTTAGAAAAATTCCCCAAATTGGTCTGAAAACTCCTGAAACCCTCTCAAATTCCCAAGATCTGGAGAAATTTCCCAATGAGTGGCAGCCCTGTATCGCGCGTCTGGCAAGGAACACAGTGGTCGCACCACTCGGCGTCAGCGTAGGCTGCTCTGGACGGCAGCTGCCTGCTAAACTGCTGTTGTTCTGTGAACACGCTCCAATGCATTCCGGGCTTCTCAAATACTACCAGCCTGCCTGCCAGCTTCTCGTTGAAACGCCTTTGGTGTGCCAGCGCCCTTACTCTATTAAAAATTTCAGCAGTCATTCCAGTGGCGCTGCGCAATTTTAAGCCGTACATACACCCGCGAACTCCGCAGTTATTGCGCAACAGCTGCGCAATTATGTACGCTTTTCAAGGGCATAGCAACATTCTTATGCTTATTGCTGTGAGTTTTTATGTATCATTTGTCAAAGAATAAAGTTTTGTTGACTGTTTGTTTCATATACCGTTTGTTTAATCGCTTTGTTCCATTGTCCTATTATGCAAAGTGTTTAAGGCGTATGCAAATTGAGACCTTGTTGAACTGTTATGCGAAATGGTAATTTTGTTCTGCGAAATGTTGAAACCATATCTGTTGCTTGGTTGCTACCCTTGAAAAGCGGACATAACTGCGCAGCCGGAGTTCACGGTTGTATGTACGGCTTATAATTGCGCAGCGCCGCTGGAATGACTGCTGAAATTTTTAATAGGGTAGCCTTTTTTTTGAAATCACTCAAGGTTTCCGATATTGGCTCGATCGTGGTTTTGGCCCGAGGCTTAAAAAGAGACCACCATCCCTCCAAAGTAATGGTTTGGTTGGGTATGCCTTATCATGGGAGTCACTGAACTTAATTTTTGCGGAAAAGGTGTTTAAACAAAAGCTCCCTTGTTCATACATTGATGACGCTCTTAAGATAAGGTTTAGTGCTTGACCAGTAGTTTTTTTTTCGGTAGCAAAGAAAGGAACTTAATATAAGCAGGATTCAGCCACAGACCACAAGCATAAGTCACTCAGATGTGGTTTTCCCAGAATGTTCCTGACTTCATCAAGGTTCATGATTGGGCCGTCTGAGAGTCCAGACATGAGCCCTTTGACTTGCAAACTGTGGTCAGCATCGCAGAACATGGCTTGCTCTAAACAAAACAGAAATCTAGACTTACTTAGGCGATCCCTATATTTCCAATTGATTTTGTGCGTATAGCCATTGATGATTGGCCAGGTATCATGAAGCTACTATGTGTGGATAATAAAAAGGGCATTTTTGAATAGAACTGTGCTCAATACTCATGATTTTGTTCTTTTCTTTTTGTGAAAAAGTCATTCAGAAAATTAGTGCTGAAAGCTATTATTTTTTATCCTCTGATTATGGTTCTAAACTTGCAACATTATTTAAGGCTAGACTCAGCATATCATTAGCGACAATGCTGATGTGTAAACGTAGAATGCGTTAACGTACTAATCTATGAAAACGAAGTTGCTGAGTTTTATTGCCACTAGAAAAACTGAAATATTTGTAAGACCCATCTTGCCCCAGCATGCTGCTTAATTTCTAAATCATCCGTCCAAAAGCGGACGGCGAACGAACTAAAGTATGTAACTCAGAGATACAAATGATCAGTGTGGGAGGGCACAAGTACTATTGATTTTCAAGCGAAGGAGTGAGGCACAATCAGGTGGAAGAACACCTATTTATTTCAAAACACTGTTAAAAGAATGTGTTATTGCACAGGAAAATGCTAATTACATACGGAACATTAATAACTTTCAACAATCCAGGCATCGTTTTTGCTGGCATTGCTAGAAAATGAAATCGCGTGCCTGACTGGACACTCGCTAGCTAAGTTGCAGGAGCTAGTTCAGTTTAATAAAATGAAATAGTAATAGCTACAGAGTCGGAAGCTAGCTTTTCGGTATGGCTGACTCGCTGATTGGCTGCCGGATAGATGGAAGCCTGTGATAGGTGGGAAGCAAAGGCTGGGAGCTTGTGGGAAAGGAGCAGCTATCGTACAACCACCAAAGACTTTCCATGGCCAGTATGGCAAAATGTGACTGTCCCCTCTTCCATTAAACGTCCTTGGTAAGCGCAAAAGCAGAGTGGCGTACAGCAGCCGGCGTAGAGCAGATCGACTTCAGAATGCCTTCCTCTTTCACGAGATAAATGCCACTTGTTACCGCTTTTGATAAGACAGACAGCGGAGCAGGAAGAACAAGAATTTGCTGCGTGCGACGGTCTTGCAGTGAAACTGGCCGATAAGCAATTGAATCACTTTGGCTTCGGTCAGACCGAGCCGAGGCCACCTAAACTTTGTCTCTGTATTGATGGTGAAACAGGTTAGAAGACAAGAGGAGACTACAGGATAAAACATTTCACTGAACTCTCAATCTCGATGCATGCGATGTGCATTGGAGGAATTATTATGATGCTCTTCCCAAAGAAACAAGAAACTGAATGATAGCTTTCACAAAACAAAATTACTTTCATAGTTCTGAATATGGTAAAGTTTCAGGACAAGATAATCCACGCTCCAGAGAAGAAAAGGTGTACTTCGTCGCGGCTAACAGAATTACAAAAACTTTGTTTAGTGGAGGTTCCGGATTTGCAGTGCATCGCTAGCTACCTTATGAGTCTCATTTGGATACTGAATTTCATAGATGACACGGAAATGACACGAATAACGAGACCAACTAGACACAGGCCTCTTGTATTTACAGCTGAATGTTCGCCCAAAGTGCGTGAGGGTCTTCAACTGAAAGGAACAGATTGTGTTCTGGAGGCAAAACGGATTTAATCATGTATGTGGTGTAAAGGCATCGAACGATAAAAAAAATATAGGCCTACCAGAGCTTCTAATGAACAAGTTACAACACGTTACAAAGCGTCACCCGCACCGTCCTTCCTCTGCTATTACTGCTCCTACAAGATTACCAAACCAAAATTTTTGAGTATGTTTCCGCACATTGGCACAACTGTTATTGCATTATTCAATCAGTAATAAAAATTGAGTATACCGTTAGATAAGCTTACCGGTAACTTTGTTCTAGATGGCACCAACTGCATCCGGAAAAATCACGCTAATTTTTTTTTTCTAGTAGAGTCTTTTGGGGAAATAAAGAAAGAGACGTTCATGGAATATTGATGAACATTCTAGTACATCTACTGTCTGTAAACTACAATAATTAAAATATTTTGTGCCATCACTCTTTTATTACTTTACAGCAACCTTAGAAAAAACAATTACTTCAGTACAGTAAATGTTAACATCTACGCAAAAAGTGTGTACTTATTTCAACTATTTTCTTTATGACTACAACTATCATTATTAAAACTTTACGCCCAGGCCACCACGGACAGGTACCAACAGACAAGGGCACGAATCACCGACTAAACTGACGAGTTTAGCTCTAATACTCCCCAAAATGAAAGAATGAGTGTCTACCTCAGCACATGTAAGCCTCCCAATGACCTTGAGGACAGGGACAGAAGAATACAATCAATGTCTCTCATTCTTGTACACCTTGTAAAACATAGAGAGGCCAGCCACCTCTTTCCTATGATACAGATTCACCAGCTCATTTTTGGCGCACAGCCTGTTGGCTGAACTAACAAGTCGGCCCAGCAGACGCAAGTGACTGTCAGCAGCTGAAACTCAGACCGGTGAGCAATACTCCAACACAGGCAGCAAAAAAAAAAAATGCATAAAAGCATCTGCGACTAACCTCACTGTCACCAAACACAGAATTATTCACCTTGCGCAGGAGCCCAATCTTGCTGGAAGCACGTGACACCAGTCGCCTGTTTACTGTTTGAGTGGCACTGAATCAGGATTTTCCGCGGGAGATAGCGCGAACAGGTGCAGCGGTACGTATTTTGACGTGACAACCATTTCTACTCACAGAATTACCAGCATTGGGATGAGATCTTAATGTTTTTTAATTAATTTCCATCGCATAGTGAACACACATTCACCACACTCAATCTATAACACGGAACCAATATCTTGATGTACAGTCTACTGATTGCTAATTCGTATGAAATGTCTAATTGATACAGCCTTTTGGGATTCACACCTAACCTTAAAGAGGTAGTAACACGATTTTTAAAAAAAACTAATCAAATATGTGGGACAATATAAGCGGTCGAGTTTGGAAAATAATTTAAAGATTATTGACTAAGGCTAAGCAATTCCCATTAGAAAATGTATGCACATTTTAGCCATGAAAAGGAATAAAAATCATTCTAATCAATATAGGCTTTTGGATGTCAACTGGCGTCATCATATTCAATGATCACCAGGTGACTGTGCGTGCCCGCTCCCTCACACATACTCTAAATAATTAACTATACCTGTGTGCTAGATCAGCATGGTAAGTGCTGAGGGTATTACGGCTCAGGAAATATATATGATATATTAATAACATGACATGTGATCCATGAAAAATATTGTGCGTATGAACTGAGACGTCTTAGACACAATTTTTTCTCTCAAAGAGGGTTACGCTAAACAAGCTACTTGACAATTTCAGAAACGCTTTCTTACGAGATTTTCCTACTGAGTTGATTTATTGTTCATGATCGCCCTATAGTTTATATTTTCCATCTAATACAATGATTAAAAGTTCTCATCTTACCACCCGTTTAAGAATTTTTATTCTCAATTACATATGTCTTTATTGATGCACTGGCTCAGCTGGATGTTGCTTTTACACATGAAATTATTTTATTTCCAATCTTGGCCCTGAAAGTACAATTATAGAGGCCGACTTCTGGCCTAAACTTTTGAGTCAATAATAAAAATTAAAGGTGAAGTCAACCAGACCGCACCCCCTGCGGCGAAACCCACTCGCACTTGTTCGTGCTACGGATATAGGCCAACTGGCCCTAGTTCAGAATACGACTACAGTCGCCCGTCGATCGTCAAGAACTAAGGCTCCATCAAAGGAAGATTCTTATGCAACGGTACGCGCTTCCCCCCTACCCTAATCCTCTCAGAGAAAGGTACATGACACCGAGGAAGCCATGCAGACCTACAAGGGTGGTTTCAAAAGTAATGCATCGTATTTTTTAACAGAAAACGTTCGAGAATTACGAAGACGGTAGTGGCACCATTAAAACGAGCGACCTTCTGTGCTCCAGAATTTACTTTTTATGAAGTCACCATCATTCTCGAAGCACTTTTGGCAGCGATGAAGGAGAGCTTTGGTGCCTCGGTCGTAAAAGTTTGCGCTTGCCGAGGCGGTCCATTTTGTCACGGATGTGATTACGACATTGTTGTCGGGAAAGCGCTGCTCACGCAATGCATCCTTCACAGGTTTGAACAAGTGGAAATCTGATGGCGCCTTGTTGGGTCTATACGGTGGGTGAGACAGCACCATATAGCCGAACTTTGCACACAGTGCGTGGTCTTCAACCTTGTGTGTGGTCTGGCCTTGTTGTGTTGCAAGCGGAATGTTTCCTGCGTGAGCATTCGTGGAACCTACAGTACCTAGCCCCACGATGCTGTGCCCTAGGCATGACAACATCGGATCCAGTGCACTGACACACACATCGAACTCTACACGTATTTCATTCACCGTTATTCACCGATCTGTACGAATGAGTTGTTCAAGGCAGACTTTCTTTTCTGGGGTGGTGGCTGTGCAAGGGCGTCCAGCGTGCTCTTTATCATTTTCTCTCGCCACTCTGAAATCGAAGAACCCATCCTATTACTGTACTAATGCCAACCGTATCGGCTTCGTAAACATTCACCAGGCACCGGTGAGCGTTGATTGGTTAATTTTTTTTTCTTTGTAGAGGAATTCAGTGATGCATGTTTGCTTCTGACGCACGTCCATGATAGGGATTGCTCTCTTAGCGTATCACACCATCAGTATCTGCAACAGAAAGATGAAACTATCAGGCCATGTGCGCTTAAATTCATTCATCATAACAATGCAATTTACATTCCCCTTGGATCCCTTCACGCGAATGAAAAATAAAACGTCTTACTTTTGGAACGATCTTCGGATCAACTGATGAGTCAGTACACCAAGCGCCGCAAAGCACTCTCTTGTATGGGTTTACATTGGCCCTGCAAAATCCAGTATCACGAGTTCAGCATGTTAGGCCAAGGAGATAGCTCACTTTTAACAAAAAAAAACATATGAAGGCTTCCAGTCAAGCCGCTTGAATGAAAACGCCAAATTATATAATTATCATAATGATTGAAAAAGTCGTAAGTCGTAAAACGCGTACGACATGAGTCAAGGCTGCTGTCGTGTAGGCAATAATAGCATGACTGCAGAGAAGGGGAATCTACCGTGAATCCACAACCACTTTTTAATATAATGCCAATTTCACTCGTTCTTCAATTGACTACCTTAGCTGTCTCAAATTGTGCCATTCGAACAACTGAAGTATTCTAAAACCGGGTGCTTGTGCTTGTATTATTAGTCGAAGTCTGCAAAGAAGCACCAGCTTGACGGTTTGTCTACTTTCGCTTCTAATGATGTAAATAATACTTCTAAGTCATCTCGTAGCAATATAATAACCACAGCTGTACCACTCGTCACGTTCCACGACTGACGTTTCTTCCCCGACTGTCCACATGCTCTATTCGTTCCGCCTCCCATATCGTCCAACTGTACAGACTTTATATTAGGACTCCCAAACGTACTCCAGTAATTCCCCTTTTAGGTCTCCCCCTAGCAACATCTGTCCAGCCCTACTTTAATTGAAATAAAATTATTCCTTTTAGATTCTTTGACTTCACATTTTACTCTTCTGAGGATGGGAGATACATCCTGAAACGTTAAGTGTTAGTGAAGTCTGTCGACCCCTATACATATTTTAATTATGTATATATACTTTGGTCTGTCCACCATAAAACAGGTAGAAGTTGAGCGATGTTCACAATATTTTGCAGGGAGACTTGTGGATCGTCCTCGATGTCACTCATGCCAAAATATATATACATATACAGTACGATTAGCTGACCATCAAAAATGACGGCAAAGAAATTTGCTCCCATTTCGAGTAATGGTCTTATTCCGCTAGGCGTTTCAGTTGGGTTTTACAATCATTTTCGTAACTTTTACCGGGAAAAATCTACTAATATATATATTGTAGATTATAGGGTCAGAAGAATGACTGTAGTTCAAAGTTCGATCATTGTGAAGGGCAGTATTTAGACAGCACGTTTCAGTGTAAAAGATCATCATTTTAGCTGTCAGCTGATGATGTGCAGTCCAGTAGCCGCATTTTGTCATACATGGGTGATTAGCATTCTTTAGATAGCCTCAGCTGTGAATGGAGTTTTTCTGGACGAGTAAGGAATCTTATAAAAAGAAGCAGTGAACCAAGAGACAAAGTGTGCCCAAAGCTGCAACGCACCAAAGCATCTGGGATGCAAGGATTGGTTGGCCTGAAGAAGTCCGTTTGCAGTCCGCTTATAGCCCTTAATACGTCCCCGAAATGGTTCATGATGGAGAAATGTGCTGGTGCTCAATCTAACTGATTCGTAAGCCTCTCAAAAGGGCTTCCACACAGTGCTCCGAACTGCCTTGCTATTGCGGAAATGAAGAGGTTTATGAACGATGAATTTCATCCTGCGATACTTAAATAGTTTGACGCTCTTCCACATACAGTCTGATACTAATTTTCATTGCAAGGACAGTTAGCAGAATCCAGGGAGATAGTTGGTCGTTACCTACTAACAACACGTATCCAGGCACTGTGAATGAGTAGATAAGTATTTGTAGCTGCGGTAAATTAGGCTTAAAATTAACATAAAAAGCATTGCTGTTGTTTTCCATTTGGGATGCTTTTGTAGATTGTGTGTTAATGTCCGACTAGCTATGTTCTCCCTAGTGTCGAGTTACCAGCATGCATTTGCAAACACGTACGCAAAAGGAGCAGAACGTCCGGCTGATCTGCAGCATTGCCCCATATATAGCTAAATTTGAGATTTTTTGACTATTTATCTTGTTATTAGATTAGATAGGTGGCAGAAGACGGACCAAAGGGCCCATTCTCAGAGAGCTGATGGAACTTACGCCCCGGCCCTCTATGAGCTATTGCCATTATTATTAACTGCTTCCCACATTTTGGCGTTTATCCTAATGTTACATGCATTTAAATGGATAAACTTTGACACACACAACGGTTTGTGGAGGATTGATAACTCTCATCTGTAAGCTTCCTTGAAAAGACATGTAACTTGTCAGCATCCTAACGCTCGAGTCGCAATGCGTCGTCGAGATATACAGTTTTTGCAAGAGGATCGCAGGCGCGTCAAATTCTCACTATATAGTCTAACCATTTTATAAAGGCGCTTCGGTGGTGGACAAATTCTTCTCTACCATTACCAATTCTATGAGTATATCTGAGATTTTGTTAGGCTCATATCTTAGACACGCCCACTAACTGCATATAGAGAAATCTCAGAAATATTCATGGGATTGGCCTCGCTGTAGAGGAATTTGACCACGACCGAACCGCCTTCATAAAATGGTCAGACTATAATGAGTTCTCACTAGCAACTTCCGCCGCGCTTGAGCCTATCAGTCGTTCAGTGAAACTGTTATTGACAGGCTGTTTGGGTTTCACACTTGATTATGCGTGTTAACGGTGCGCAGGTTCTGTGCACAACGTTCTCCTCAGCATATTTACAGAATAACAATTGGCTCGCAATGTAAATTAGTTGAAATTTTCAGAAATAACAGCGTACTTGTGTCATCTAGAAACATATGGAGTTACAATATGGTTTATTTACGTCAAACTTCAAAGAAAAAAGCAAATTAACTGCTACATGTCGTCGACAGGAGTGGTGTATGACAATTTGTTGCTCTAATACGAAAGGTTCTGTCTGTTCGTTCTGCATGCGCTCCAAAAAAAAGGAACATTTACTTCAGACCCACGGAGCATTTATATATATATGTAAACAAAATAGTTCATTCCAAAATTACATTTCAAAAACAATTGATTCGGGCACTTTATAAACGAAACTCACCCGAAGTTCGCGTCGACGGCACCAAAAATACAAGCTGCAGTTTCGGCCGCTGCACACCCTAGCTCTGTCGATCGTCAGAGTAGCAGCGTCGTTTGCTGGCCGACGGGCTGTGATGGCAAGAAAAGTTGCTAGAGCGAATCAGCCTTAACAAACACAAGAAATGTAAAGCAAAAGTCTTAGCAAGCATTGTTTTTCTATACGCAATTATTGATCCTGAAAATGAATTAAGAGAATGAGTGAACTTAGTGGACTTCGATCAGCTGTTTTCTTTAGCAGCGATTTGAAATAAAAACATATAATATGATAATGCTTTAGTTTGCGTGCCGTGTAGGGTCAGCTTCGCCGACCCGAAATAAATTATACTAGTAGTTATATATTTATTCTATGACAACGTGTATAATCCAACACAATTCGCTCTGTTTCTATCATTGTGACGTAGTAAACTGTTTCAATATTTTGAATGTTTTCATATCGTCACAACTATTTTGATCATCCCCACGTGAGAGTATTTTTTGGACTTGTTATGTGCGCAAAATTTGTACTCATAATTTGCAAATTATATTAATTTTCTTACGACGTTACTCGTCAAGTAACAGTGATGAACAAGAAAAAAAAAACTGTAAAACAGGATGACGCCAAGACAAAACTTGAACGGCTGGTGGCGTAAGTCCTTCACCCGCGGTGGGAGCAAATTTCGTCGCCGTCATTCCTGATGGGTAGCTAATGCTAGTTTATTGGTATGGGTTACATTGAAGACAGCCCACCAGACTTCCTGCAAAAATTATGAGCATTGTTCTAATCCTTCTCTTCTCCTCCCTATTACAGGTATATATATATATATATACATACAAATATATACTTGAATCTTCAAAGAGCTGTCTTCCGCATAATCTGAGACTACGCTTTACGTTGCACTATAGTCTTGCACTTTTTTGATTAGAAAAAAATGTATGTCATAATGCCAGTTACATTTCATTCAACTCCATTCAGCTTCCAGCTCACTTTTTGTTCATCCTTCCAATACTCGTTGCTTGCATTACTCCCCAACTCGCTGAATGGCTGAGTTCTCCCGGCACGCCAATATGAGCAAAATGTTTGGACTCGAGTGGTGCAGGGGTCCCGCCATAAAAAGTTACTCTTTGTTCATGCAATTATGTGTCTCAGTGAACTATATACTATACAATATTATCCTGCGAAAAGCGATTTGCGATTGGCCTGATGTTTCAAGCCAAAATTTAGCAGGGAAAAGACTCCTGTTTAAGATGAATAGGTATTATTATCCACGTGCGTATTCAAAAATGTTGGCAGATTCCCCGGAAGATCAGTTCACTGTTTCTCTTTACCTAAAACACTGAAATGATCGAAAGTTCCCATTGTCTCTTTTTTTTACACAGAAAAAGGTTGTTTCTATCTTTTTTCCTCCTTCTGGACTCAATAGGCTGTTAGTGATGAACAACCGGGCAATATAGTGTCATCAGCTGTACGTAGACCGAGTTCGTATTTACATATACAGTAATCCCTTTCTTGGATTCTATGGCAGTTATATCACTCTCCTTCTTCGCAGTGATGACCTCAGCATTTTGACATGCAACCCACAAAACGAAAAAAAAAAGAAATTAAAACGCACATGGAGACAAAAATTCTATCGGAAAGAAGGACCAATTCCTACCGAGTGCAGGCCGCGGCTTCTTCTTCTTCTTTAATGCAGGAAATACAGAAATCTAAATACCGCTCAATGCCATCCATACGGCACCTGCACAGCACTCCAGTAGAACCAATGGCGCCAAGCCTCTTTTTTTTACAAGTTGCCTACGAAATTTTTTGCAGCTCCACAGCCTATATGTATGTGCTCTGTGTTTACGATTGAAGATTTAATCGGGCTCAACACGCACCAGAGTCAAAATTTGCAAGTGGGTAAATATTGGCACAAGTTAGTATTAACACAAGTGTGTAGCGTACGGGTTTTCAATCGTAACGGTGCAGTATTTGCTTCTGCGAAGTGACTGACTGAACAGTCCGAGCAAATTTCATTACCCACAGTGCTGTAATATTTGAGTGTCAGCCCATAAAAGAAGGTCGGGACTTTTTGTCATACATGAGGATTCTTGCGGTACTTGACTTCTAAAGTCAGCATTTCCGGCGTTCAGACGCTGCTGCGGGGGAACTGACCGAAACCAGAGGAGGGTATTATCGAAGGTGTCAGTTGTTGCATGAGCCTCCCGTCCTTGACGTCATACCTCTGACAATCTGTGGTCGACTGCAGCAGTGCTCTCCTCTGGAACCAGCAGGCATCGATCGGTAGGTAAACCAGTGGATGTGGATATTCCACTTGGGGTGTGCGGTCGATTTAGCTCAACCCTGCTCATGCTGTATAAATAGGCGCGTCCTCACCCAGTGATAGATACTGCTGCTAACAACCGAATAGCAGAAGTGAAAATTTACAGCTAACTGCACCACAGCCTCAAGACTAAAAAGAAAGGCGAATTTGGACAGCCTCTAGCCTTTCTTTACCGTTGCTGTTGGGCCACAAATGACTGCAACTGCCCACCTTTAGTAAACATTAAGTTTAAATAAAAAGTGGAATGATATCTGTTGGAAGTGTAGGTTCTGGTACACCCTGTCCATTTAAAACCAGTCTATTATTACTAAGCTCTTTTGTTTAAAAGAAACATATTTTTTTCACACAACTTCATTAAACTTTCACAACTCCGCTCGGCGTGCTGAATCAGCAAATTTGCCTGTGTGCATAGCTATCGTCGGGGTACTTACCTTAGGGTAGGGGGTGGCGGGTCGTTGAACCTTCCGTTTCGACGCCATAGTTCTTAGCAACCCATCTTCGGCTGCAGCTGTGCTTACTCCACTGGGGCCAGTTGGCCTATGTCTGCGTGGGGGCTTCCCAGTGAGGTTGCGGGCAAAGTTAACTTTACTTTTACAAGAGCTTCGATATCTTTTAATGTTACACTAAGGTTCTTAAACCAGTCCAGGGATTCATGAGACATTCTGTTCATAACACACGAGGTGTGTAAACCGAAATGCGTCATGTTTGACTGGGGCCTGCGATACCACCTGATTCCACAATCTTACTGTGACGTCTACTGCCGTGCCTCGTTGCAGCAATTTATCATGAACGCAAGAAAGTTCGTGCGGTTCAATTCGTGAATAATTTTGTTCTGCTGAAACTGGCATTTATTAACGGAGATGCGCAAGAACTTCTAAGTTACCTGATCGCTTCTTCGCGGAGGCGTCTTCATTAACAAACTGGAGTGCGGGGCAGCTGTTGGAGGAGAAGTTTCAGCAAACAAGCGCGGTTGAAAGGGAGAAGCACTGTATATTCCGATTCCGGCACAAGCCACGAAACTAAAAAAAATGTGGGAAACGGTTGTATGTGTGTAATTCTAATATCCATTTTACACGAAAAGTTTCAACTATAAAGTGTTGACTCAAGGTAACAAATAAGTAGAAATGTTTCGAGCAAGTAACTCGGTGTCACGTGGTAACTCTGCCTGCTAGATAACAGACAAGGTTTTGAGCTCGTTACCGCCCATTAAAATTTTCATTAGTAATTTGGGTATGAAAATTGAGGGTTACAGCAGCTTCATTTAACAGCGTGTTAACCCTTATGATAAAATGATATATACTGCACTACGAACAAATCCTGCTGAAATGATTTAATTTAATATTTTACGAAATTGAAGAAAAAAAAGTTAAAAGTATTCCTCTTGACCGTATACGCTAATTACGAAACCCACACGCACTGATTCATGCTGCAACTACAGCCCATCTAGTGAGCTGAGGGGTTTGCGGCTGCAGTCGAGCATGAGTAGATTGTTCGAACTATTGTGTCGTTGATGGAAGGCTCTCAGGACAACTGTGCCCCCGGCCGTCGTGGGTAGTACTCGCGCTGCCTATGGGTTACAGAAATGCTGATTATGCATGATTTGCCAACTATCAAGATCTTCCACTCTGTCTTGGGGAGAACGCCCAGTTTTGTGACAGCGAGTGAGGCAACATCTCTCACCACTGAGCCTCAGGAGGTATACGTTGAAGAAATTATTGATGAACTTTCTACTGCGTTGATCGGTTATTAGAAACAATTGATAAAAATTACCAGGCTATTATTCCTTTCCATTTTCGGCACTCGTGCAGAGAGTCCCCGTAGGTATATCTAAATGTGCTTGATTGCTGACTTTGAACAATGGATCATTAGAGTAATGGGGCCACCATTGTATTCGAGAGCAGGGTCGGCAGTTGAAGACGCAAATAGCTTTATTCGTGAAGTGCTTGAGACCGCACGGATGTGAAGGCCGAGTACTGTAAGCATTTCAGAAAATGCCAATTCTAACTTTAAGAAGCACACAGGCTTTATATTAACGATTGTTTTTAAGGCCTATGTTGATGTTCATGTCTACATCTGAGTTTTCTAAATGGAATGTAATGACTGAATGTTGAACATATGATCCTGAAAACATTATGAAAATTGAGTAAGTTCAATAACCTAGTATTGATAATATTCTAGAAATAGGTTAATTCACCGGGAATCTGATTTTCAGGATAAAAAGAAGTACCAACGTGATCACAAACATTATTAAAAACCAGACGTTTCGGATTATTAAAAATCCATCATCAGTGTTCTGAAAATGACAAAATTCGGATTATANAATTTCTCAAAGGTAACAGCTAAAAAACATGAATTATCTATGAAATGATAGAGAGCTTCACAGCCGATGAGCACTCGTTCAGCTCCGGTCTACGTTTGAAAATATACAATGATTCTAAAATGTGGAGGTCAGCAGTGGTCTGGGTAGCGTCTAAAATAGAAAAATTGATAAACTATAGAAGTTTGTAACAAAAACATATTAGTTACTTTTAATACGCGTATCTGTAACAGTGTATAATATGCAAAAATACTACCCGAGGAGTCAATTGCGATGCCCACTTACGGTGCAGGTTCTAATGCATAAAAGACTTCCTTTACCTATGCCTGGAACTGACAATGATAACTGATGCATGAAATCTTATATAGAGCCTGGGTTAGAAAATGATTTTCTTTTTTGTATTAACACTCGATCTTCTTTTCTACTAACGGGATGTCACAATTTAACGTGGTGATTTATCTTCATCTGACATGACAATGGTTTCCGAAACTGTTAGAGTAGCGACCATAATATAAGGAACGGTAACAACATCAACAATAATCAGTTTATTACTTAGAAAGTAATGAATGAATCGTAATGAAATATTCACCAAATAAATATTAAGTCATAGTCCACAAATTAATTACAGAAGTGCAAAAGTTTCCATTATAGTTTTCCTGAAAACTTCGAGATGAAAAGATACAAAAGAATTCAAAGCTGGTCAAAAGTTAAGAAACGATGATGATAATTAGCGATTATGAAAAAAGCAAAAAATATAGTATCTTGTAAAACTACCTTTACTTTCAATGACTTCTTTTAGCAACTCAATCATTACCCCTCGTGATGTTGTCAAATCGCTTGGGGTGTGGTTGGATAGACATCTAACGTTTGACGATCACATTAAAAAATTATGCAATACCTTAAACGGTACGCTAATATTTCTCCATAAAATCAAACATCTCTTGGATCAAAAATCTCGTCTCCTTCTTATTCACTCACTTGTTTTCTCTCATTTCAACTACTGTAGTCTGATCTGGGTAAAGCCTCTAAATATCTGATATCAGAGGTATAAAAAGCCCAGAACTTTGCAGCCAAAGTTGTTCTCAATAGAAAATTTACTAAACGTGATCATGTCACCCCACTGTTAGAAAAGCTCCAGTGGCAACGAATCAGCACAAAATTGAAGATAGATGAAGCCCAATACGTCTTCCGTTCGCTGCATGGCGCTCCTAGAAATGC
>LQNS02000141.1:674807-684811 GCA_001587735.2 Parhyale hawaiensis
ACGGTATTTGGTAACAGTGGGCGGTTGCCTACATGACATTCAACGTGTTTACAAAAACCAGGCACTAACAGACCCTCGTTGCCAGCATAAGTCAATTACTTGGCAGCTTGAAGCAACAAGAGTTGACATTGCTCGTGGGCGAAGTTGTGAGACAACAGGAATAAATTACAACGTTGCATTACGCGACGGTCGGCTACATTTTGATGAGCGTTGGAGTTGATGGAAACTTTGTTAATACTAACAAATGAATGACAGTGTATGATGTGGTCCCATATGCCGCTATTTGCCGCCGCGTGTTCAAATAGCAGTTCTCAGATATATATATTTCTCTCAATAATTATTGCAGTTTGGGCATTTTATATACTGTGTCTCTACACTCTTTCCCCCTTTCACTTGACGAATGCGACGTATTATTTCGTGTTTGAGAATTTTAGATCAAGTTGCGGCTCAAACTTATGTGACTCATTTGAACCCCGATCTCCTGGATGTTGCCCATCCCTGTACACTTTGGGCTCGGGTTCATGGGGTGGATTCATTTTGTTGATTTTCACAATGTGGCTCAGCATATTTACCAATCTCTCTTGCATCAACTGCTTCGTCCATAGCAGATTTTATCTGTTTCTTCGCAAATTATTAGAATTTCTTCCAGTGGGAGGGAAGAAGGGAGGGGTAAAGCTGCGTTGTAGCCTCCTCAGTTGTAGTCTTCTCTATCATCTGAGAATAGAAAATTGCTGTGGCGACTGTATATTTCCAGTAGATTTGAGGCAGACCTCGAACGCCAAATGGGCCAGATGGTGAGGTCATTACGCTCAGCCTCGACGAGATAGGAAACCAGACTTTCTACGGAATGCAAGCTATGCGTCATCTACAACGAAAAAATAAATATCAATGCATGGGGGCGTCTCTGGCGTATATCCTGGCTCCTGCATGCGTAACTGCTACAGATTTCAGCCTTTTCTTAAGTAGTTTTTTTTTTTTGGCATGGAGAAGAGCGTTTCCATTTAGTTTGTCCTTACGCACAATTAGTTTTGGAAAACGGTTGCATTTGCAGCAGTTGTTATCTCGCAGTAACCTTCGCAACGCTACGTGGTTATGGTCCGTTACTGTCGTTAGTTTCGTCAAGAAATCTCCGTCATCAATGACATGCACCCTAAATTGCACGTCAGCTGTTTAGGCTATACGCACCAGTTCAACTGCCTGAATTCATAAAGGAGCTGTAATTTTTCTACACTGTTCATCGGTTCCCAAAGTAGGCAGCACTCGTATGAGGGGCCGTGTGATCAAAAGAGAGCTCTAGAAGGATCATGCAGCGTCAGTAGGAGCACTTAGTAAATACTTAATATACCTGATCAATATCTAACGAAAGCTGGGGAAGCCAGCAGACCTCAGCATAGCACTGTATCACACCACGAGAGTCTAGGAGACACTCTGCTCCCAAGAGGCTCTGCCATACCACACTGTCACCAATATAGCCCTCGCGCAAGCTGTAAAAAGCTGTACGTTCACACTTATGCATGATGAGGAAAGTAGCCCTGGAATCAACCTGGAGAATGCCAGGCAGCAATAGGTTGGGCTAGAGGTAGAAAGCAAGACAAGGTTCGGAACCAGTGCTCATGACAATAGGAAGGCGTGGTAGAAAAAATTAGTAAAATTGAATAATGCGAGTAGCAATCAAACAATAATAAAATTAACGCGTGATGTTGTGTAACAGAAGCAGGCAGTTGTTGAATTTACGTTGATTAAGAACGTGAAAGTCTTTTTCTTTGGTGAAATATGAAACTGAATAGCTACTTAGGATGCTGAACTCATGACACTGGATGTTGCAGGTTAGAATACCAACCCAGGAAAGCAAGTTCCTGTAGCGCTTGACGAACTGACTCAGCAATAATTGTTAGGTATCTGCACAGCTAACGTGGGATCCTCACTTTACCCATAAATGGGGAGGGCAGGTGGTACGGGTCGTTGAGTAAAAAACCTGGCATCAGAGGTGCCATAGTTTTTGACGATGCATGGTCGACTGCAGCTGTACACTCCTCTAAGGTCAGTTGGACTATAACAGCTGCTCGAAACCGGTGCGTGTTGCTTTCCCACTAGGGTCTGCAGTCAAATAGAGTTTACCCATAGACCGCCACAGTACTTGACTCTTAGGTCCACGTGGCCTCTGACGCTGACGGCCAAAATGGGAAAAATGGGATTTTTTCAAGTGCTATTATGAACATATCGAGACACGGTCATGCAGGCAAGCGCTCAAGTGCGTTCCCGCTGTATCCAAGATATCTTCTCCGCAAGAAAAATGTTGGGTACCTTGGAATTTTTTTCTTCAGTATTAGATAGGGAGAACAGAATAGCTCTTGAGAAAATCCCATTTTTCCGTTGCCGACTTTTGGCCGCCAGCGTCAGACCTAAGAGTCAAGTACTGTTGCAGTCTATGGTTTACTTTTTATCTCTGGCGATCACAATAACCTTCTCAGCCCTAATCAATCGTGTATTTCACCACTTTCACAAACATATAGCTCTTTTACTTACGTTGGTCAATTAGTCCTTTGATAATCAGCAATGCAAGTGGCATCTATTCTTTTCCGAAACTTGCTTCGAACTGTCAGTCCTATTCTGCGACATTTGGATTTTCATGGCTTTCGTCCAGCATGCATGCGCCCCAGTCGGAAATTATGGGTTTCATTATAGTAGAATATAGTAGTGTATGAGAGATTAAAGTCGATTATGGTCGATGAAACACTATGGTAGATATGTCAACCATAACATACCGTTGATTTTAGTATATTTAGGTCGATATTGGTGGAGGCAATATTGGTTGTTTATGGTTTGTCAAGAAACGAAGGTCTATGGTCGTACATGGNCAAAATGCCTCGGCATATTCGAAACGCCACTGATATCAAAACTGTAGAGTTCAAAAATTTGCTGGATTCACATTTAAGAAGAATACTTGATAGACCAGCAGCCAGCGGTTACGTGCACTGTGGAGATAATTCGCTGCTGGCTCTCTCTTTGGTTGGAAACTGCGGCACCACAGAAGACACCCAGCAGAGTGACTCCACACACGTGAGGTGATGTGAGCAACGTCACCTGGTCTTCTTCCGAAGACTCTCAAGGTAACGGAATGCAAGCTATGCGTCATCTACAACGAAAAAATAAATATCAATGCACGGGGTCCTCTCTGGCCTATATCCTGGCTCCTGCATGCGTAACTGCTACAGATTTCGGCCTTTTCTTAAGTAGTTTTTTTTTTGCATGGAGAAGAGCGTTGCCATTTAGTTTCTCCTTACGCACAATTCGTTTTGGAAAACGGTTGCATTTGCAGCAGTTGTTATCTCGCAGTAACCTTCGCAACGCTACGTGATTACGGTCCGTTACTGTCGTTAGTTTCGTCGAGAAATCTCAGTCATCAATCACATGCTCCCTAAATTGAACGTCAGTTGTATAGGCTATGGGCACCAGTTCAACTGCCTGAATTCATAAAGGAGCTGTAATTTTTCTGCACTGTTGATAGGTTCCTAAAGTAAGCAGCACCCGTATGAGGGGCCGTACGTGTGATAAGAGAGCTCAAGAAGGGCGATGCAGCGTCAGTATACTGACACTTATAGGAGCACTTAGTAAATACTTAATATAGCTACCTGGTCAATATCTAATGAAAGCTGGGGAAGCCAGCAGACCTCAGCATAGCACAGTATCACACCACGAGAGTCTAGGAGACACTCTGCTCCCAAGAGGCTCTGCCATACCACGCTGTCACCAATACAGAACCCACGCAAGCTGTAAAAAGCTGTACGTTCGCACTTATGCATGATGAGGAAAGTAGCCCTGGAATCAACCTGGAGAATGCCAGGCAGCAATAGGTTGGGCTGGAGGTAGAAAGCAAGAGAAGGTTCGGAACCAGTGCTCGTGACAGTAGGAAGGCGTTGTAGAAAAATGAGTAAATATTGATTAGTGCGAGTAACAATCAAACAATAATGAAACTAACGCGTGATGTTATGTAACAGAAGAAGGCAGTTGTGCAATTTACAATGAATAAGAACGTGAATGTCTTTTTCTTCGGTGAAATATGATACTGAAAAGCAGCCTCATGACATTGGATGTTGCAGGTTTAAATACCAACCCTGGAAAGCAAGCTCCAGTAGCGCTTGACGAGCTGACTCAGCAATAATTGTTAGGTATCAGCACAGCTACCGTGGAGTCCTGACTTTACCCATAAATGGGAGGGTAGGTCGTACGGGTCGTTGTGTATAAACCTGGCATCAAAGGCACCATAGTTTTTGATGATGCATGGTCGACTGCAGCTGTACACTCCTCTAAGGTCAGTTGGACTATAACCGCTGCTCGAAACCGGCGCGTGTTGCTTTCCCAGTAGGGGCTGCAGTCAAGTAGAGTTTACCCATAGACCGCCACAGTACTTGACCCTTAGGTCCCCGTGGCCTCTGACGCTGACGGCCAAAATGGGAAAATGGGATTTTTTCAAGAGCTATTATGAACATATCCAGCCACGGTCATGCAGGCAAGCGCCCAAGTGCGTTCCCGCTGTATCCAAGATACCTTCTCCGTAAGAAAAATGTTGGGTACCTTGGATTTTTTTTCTTCAGTATTAGATAGGGAGAAAAGAATAGCTCTTGAGAAAATCCCATTTTTCCGTTGCCGACTTTTGGCCGCCAGCGTCAGACGTAAGAGTCAAGTACTGTTGCGGTCTATGGTTTACTTTTTACCTCTGGTGAGCACAATATCCTTCTTAGCCCTAAGCAGTCATGTAATTCACCGCTTTCACAAACATATAGCTCTTTTACTTACGTTGGTCAATTAGTCCTTTGATAATCAGCAATCCAAGTGGCATCTATTCTTTTCCGAAACTTGCTTCGTACTGTCAGTCCTATTCTGTGACATTTGGATTTCCATGGCTTTCGTCCAGCATGCATGCATGATACTCCAACGCTATAGCAACAGCTTCTAAGCTCCGCTGCCCGTTATTCATTTTATGTGCTTGTAGCATGAGTATCATTTTCTTCATGTCCATAACATTGTTGCTATAGTACGCACAGAGTTATATAGTAATCTCTTTTTCTACTGAATCATTTGACAACAATATAGTGAGTGCAATGTCGTAGCATTCTGTGGAACGACGGCAATGAATTCTTTCTTCAACACTACGGGAGCCATTTCACCTCCCTTAAAGTGATCCGTTTCAGCGCCTGCTCGGCTGCACGAAGCTCATCCTCTACCAGCGCCACATGCAGTGACCTTCGCCAATCATGGTCACTTTAATTGCTCAGATGTTTCTATCTCTTTACTTCGCTAACATACTACTGTATATCTTGTATTTAGTTAACTTCCAACGAGCTATGCATGCCGTGCATGATTCGTGTTAGGAGTGTTACTCAGTTTGTTATAATGCGCTTGTTTCATGCATTTAATCCAATTGACTATTCATGTCTACTGAAACAAAGTAAAGTTCAGGTATAAAAACTGTTGCAAGTCTCACCAACGAAACGTCTCCTTGCGCTAGTAACATCTTGTCCGAAGGTAAATAACATATCCCAAACTCTTCTGCGAATAACCTTCCCTTGTAACTTCGAATACAATCCCTACCGTTTATGCTATAGTTTATTTGGAAACTAGCTTATCCGGGATCCAACTCAGACACAAAGAATTTTTAAATTACAACGTCATTAATCACGCCCCTCGTAAATATTCTCTTACGGCTACAGACAATTTTGTAAAAAAAAATAAAATGCAAATAAATTTTGAGTCATGAATACTCGCCCGTCTGTCTCGCCCGTAGGCAGTGTATGCTACCGTATGTAGAAGTCTATCTGAGCAAGAGACTACTTTCACTTAACAGCTTCAAAAGTTACATCACTTTGGGGCAATGGGAGAGCCGTCATTGAGGTTGGCTTCTCAAGTTTAATACGAAGAACATATGATAAAGATCTATCTTGCTGGATGGAGCACACACTATATAAATAAATGCACATTCTTGTTTTTTATGTTATTTCACGGTGGGGTTAAGGGCGAGCAACAACGCAGTGTTCTGTAAACATCGGGAAATAATATGCCAGGAGCTGCATAGCGGATAACATTGCGTCGATAAGTCGGCTGCAGTTGCAATATTAAGGAGCTCCTAGCGCGCCACCAGGCCAGCCACCAATAACGGAGAAAGGGATAATAATTGCGGCTTGTACTGCAAATGTTTACTTTCTACGCCGCATTTGTTCCTTTGGCCGATTATGTTGTGGTTTAAATATATAAAAAATACGTAATACTTGAAGACATTCATTAAGGGAAGTATATTGGTAGCTGTCTGAAACGCCATATCCACTTCCAAGTTACTGCTAGTAATGGGAGCAGCACCCTCCGCAGCTTCGATACTCATACCGGTAGCTCTAGAATCAACCAATAATTTGCTTAGTCCTTTCATATGATGTTTTTCCTATATAATATGAAGACAGTCCGATATAATGCATAATGCAGCAGACGGACGCAACTACTGATGACGAGCTCCTCCCTGTGGCTATGCTGCTCCGCTCGACACCCATGTCCTACTCCACCATTTAGGTTGACAGTGAATTAGAAACAATCGAGATGTAGTCATTGCCTGGCCTCTAGGAAAGGTCATTTCGGGCCGTTCAGTGGCCATATCTAAGATAAATTAGTCCTTTGTGTTACTAACATCATAGGACAGCTGCACGTCCTGTATATAGGTTACACACAGAAATATTCTACAGATGAAAATTTCAACTTTTTATTCGTAAATAACAAGCAAAGAGAACTTCACAAACACACACTCATTTCGTTGTCTGTCTGTCTGTCAACATGGGACCAGTCTTACGTTTGTTTCTCATAACAATCACTGATGATCGTTACAGAAGTTCACAAGAAAAGTAAAAAATAAAAATCCTAGTTTTGAGAAAGTAAGTGAATGGCATCTTGAGCTAGAGCACAGTCCGTCGCGACGCAAAGCAATGAAAGTGAAAAATTCAATATTGGTCCTGAAACTAGGATTTCCTCATTTTCATCACCAAAAGTTGGTCATTTGTGGGTCTTGATAGTAATAATAACTTCTGGATTTTTTTTTAACTCCGTCCCTAACTTTTTTAGTTCTGTTTGACAAACATTAGTCAAGTACACAAACGGACAAACAGATCATCTGCAAAATTGGTCGTTTGTGTCAGGTAACATATAAAAAATTTTCTACATATTTCTTGAAGACCCGATCATAACTCTTTAGTTATGTTACTGGCGAACCTATAAATAAACATAGAAACAAACAAACGAACAACCCGATCAATAAAAATGAGGTTATTTGCTCTTGGTGAGAGCTCCAATATTCCT
Organism: Parhyale hawaiensis; assembly: GCA_001587735.2. NCBI lineage: Eukaryota > Metazoa > Arthropoda > Malacostraca > Amphipoda > Hyalidae > Parhyale > Parhyale hawaiensis. Next base: position 682,143 of record LQNS02000141.1, read on the forward strand.
AAATATATCATAAAGATCCGTCTATAACTTTTTGAGTTATGTTACAAAGAAAAATGAAGCGGACAAGCAAGCAGCTGTACAAACCTTCACCAAAAGCTAGTCATCTATTCCTTCTAGCATACCTTATAGCTCTTGTAAATTTTGTAAAGATCCATCCATAAGTTTTTCAGTTATCTTGGTGTTAGACAAACACAGAGGCAGACAGACGTACAAACCCGACAAGAAACATAACTTCTTTAGCTGATGTTATCAAATAATCATTGTCCTTCACTACGAGTTACTTCATTGTTCACTACCGCCAAAAGATCAGTTTTAATGTTCGTTGCTGAAGTTAATGCAGAAACTTCATAAACAATAACACAAAATTGGTCCACACTCGATTTCGTAAAAGAGCAATTCGGTCATTAGTTTTAGAAGCTCGTGTTACGGGCACAAATTCCAGATTCGACTTATGATAATAAAGCCAAAAACTTTGTTGGGACACCAGACTTTTCATGTTGAGTGTCGTTGGCGTGATACCATGGAAGTCCTTTACTATGTAGAGTGGCAGTACGATATTGTACATAATAATGCACAAAACGTTTTGTTTTGTAGCAATCGGAGTATGTACAATGATATACAGAGCTAATTGGAGGTCAAACAATGCGAGCAATACACTTGCTATGAAACTTCTTCGTTGGTCTTATACTTGAACCACGGAATGTGTTATGAAGGAGGTTTTGCATTTGAAGATATTAATAATCAAGAGAGATGATCGAGGTTCCCAACTATACCTCGGTGAAGCAGCGCCATCATTTGCCCAGTAAAACATTACCACGCTTGTTAATTTGTCTCATAGTGTCCAGTAGCACTGTAAAAACAGAGCCCACTCTCTGAAAATCGCCTGGAATTTTTACAACTGTTTCTCTGATACAGGCTACCAGGTTTATTGCTAGCAAACGAAGAACCATCACTGCACTATAATAATTATTAAGGCTAATGGAAGTTTATAAAGTTATTTGTGTGTTTCGAGTCCCCTTTCTGTGATATCGTTCTGCTCGGAAACGGAGGCCTAAACTTCCTTACTATAATTAACTAATAACTTCTGTGTAGGGATCAAATGGGCAGAGATTCGACCTTCGACTCAACAAACGTAATTTCTCGCGAAGCGGACCGAATAGAATCCAGCGTCCAAGCAATTCAAAAACTCCATCAACATCAAAACGTACAGACAGGTAGGTTTATTATTGATGCCTGAAACGACGACGGCAGATGACACAAGAGCCTTGACCTAATCCGACACAGGTGTCATTCATTCTAGACTTCCTCTCTGCAGATGCGTTCTGATTTTCCGCCACTTTCCTTCAAATCTTTACTTAAGCAAAGATTGGACAGGAAGAGCAGAAATTTAAATGCTGGAAACAAAGCAGGTTTCCGTAATATGTTGCAGAAGCTACAAGATCTATAATATATATCTAAGTCTGTGACAGGAGGTGCTTTTGAATTATTCTTATCGTAAAATATTACAAGTTTAAATCAAGTATTTGGACGGAAATTAGGCTGTTCTTAAAAAACTATGTGCTCACTGAAGCGAAGAATGGTTAGCGCTGAGTATTATTTTTCCTCGACAGGACGAGTAAGCTACAGTTGTAGTTGGTGCAATGAATCCTCCTCATAGCTAGAAATATGACCACGAGCAGTAACACAAAAAAGGTGTCGATGCATATTGTTTACATCGTTTCTGCGGCAGGTCGCACTAGTATGTATAATACCTCTGGTTAACGCCCCGAATCTCATCGGCAATAAAGAAATAGTTTTGCTGAAGAAGCACAAACATGAGGAAGTAAGGGAACGGCGTATCAATAAATGAAGAACATTTTGCTCCAATGTACAGGTGTCAGGGAATCAAAGAACAGACTACTAGTTCCAATGAAATGGACGGCGGCTTTGGGATATTAAAATCTTGAAAGTTCATCTAAGAATTTGATCTATGCTCGACTTGCTCTACCTCGACTCGATATTTCCTCGTGCTGTTGATTGTGCTTAAGATAAAAATATTCATTATCCGCCTAGTTCTCCTGGTTTTGCTCTTTCAGATTGTCATTTACTCGATGGCTTGAAGAATGCTCTAGATGACTTTTTCAAAATATCTTGAAAAAGTCAAAGTTACCCTTTCAGAATTTGTTTCTTTGAAGCAAAAAAAGGTTCGTAATAGGTCAAAATGCTGATGAGCAGATGGTTAAACGTCGTAGACAGTCATGGAATCAATACTGACCGCTTCGTTTGATCAAAATATAAAAGTTGACAAGTTGTTTTCTTAACTCATATTTTGGTCACTGCTTATCGCCAGACTCAATATACGGCTTGAATATCCTATGTAAAACAGACAGCTCTCGCGCGCTTTCTCAGGCAATTCACTATAAAAATGGTAGTACAACAACAACAACAACAACAACGATTTAGTTTTAACACTTTCTCCACCTTCCTAAATATTGGAAGACATCCACCAGTCACGATTTATTGAAATCATCTCATTACAAAAAAAAAAATAAAATCATAATAAAACAAACGACGCTTGCTGGTTATACCTCAGCAAACAGAAGAAATGATTCAAGCCCGCTAGTTAGTCCAGCGACTATTTGGGGCAGTAACACACAATAGAGTATTATAGCAGGTAAATCGCAGGTACA
>LQNS02000141.1:708132-728169 GCA_001587735.2 Parhyale hawaiensis
TGATTGAAGTCCTTTTCGTCCATTTATTTGCCCCATTGCTTCTCTGCCTATAAACGCCCTTTGCCAGAAAGGAGTTCTCCAAGGATAGGAATTTAGTTCAACAATGATTTAATTGCCAGTCGAGCGCCACGGAATTCTCATTCTTTACTCCATGCAGCTTGACTGTGCAGGGCATGGTAAACTTAAAATTTATGGAGTTACTTTGATAGCGCTGTAAACTGAGACACAATGCTTGCGTTCGCAGGTGTGTATACAATTGAATTAAAAAGTTACCTCATTTTAAAGAATGCATACTGAATTGCATTAGAATGAACACATATCAGTGCTTTCCATGCCATACCCGATGCGCACGTCTCATCAGCTCCCTTGTGCAGCGCGGCTGCGCAAGAATCAAGCTGTATTGATGAAAATTTCTTGAAAATGCTCTGTCCGTGTTTATTATTTTTCCATACTGAACGCCACTTGTGGTTGCAATGCCACTGTAAAAAATTATTGAGACGTTCATTGGTTGACCTGTTACTGTTACCTGCCACCGATAAGTTACTATTACCAGTTACTGTGAGCTGTTGCTGTCACCTGTAACTGTTGGCAACGAGCGTTAATTTGTGTTCAGCTCTTCCTCTTCTTTCTCGACTTACTGTTCCCATGCGCACTGATCCAGGATGGGAACACCCTTAGGCATGGACTCCTCGTTTCTCTAGACATCCTTCATGTCTCTCACTCTTCTCGCTAGGCAGTATATCCCCTGCTGCCCGCTGCCACGTACTTACGAATACACAATAAAAATATTAATGAAAAGTAGCAACTGCTAGATAGAACCACTGTTTGGCATTTTTACCGGTGCTACGACTATAATATATTAATAATAAGCTGCTAATTTCTGTTAAACTCATATGATGCTTTAGGGTTTTGCAAAAGAATGCGATTATTTTACAAAAAAAAAATGCAAGAAAATTAAAATTTTCTACTTCTATGGATGACAGGAGTTGACTGATTCAGTGCATTTGTAACAGTTAACCATCCTACATGCGGTGAAATCTGCTCTATGATAATTTTATATTTACTGCATAAAACGTAAATCAAACCAGACTCCTACTTAGATTAATCTTTTGAAAGGTAGATGCTAAAATATAGAAGTTCAATAGAATAGAATTCAGCGGTTTCTGTCGATCTAAGTATTAAACTACAAATAATGCCATGTAAGGCTATGTTTTTAAAGTTATCAGCCGAATGAGCTAATGTTACAAGAAGATTTTTTTAATATTTATATTCTGATCCTGCTAATAAAATGATACACTAATAAGTGTAAAGTACTCTACAGGTACATTACACTCAGCATGTTATATTTCTATAACGTAGGCAAACATTTTGCGTATTCGCATGATCGAAAGGATATCCGTCAGAGCGATGATGACTCCACACTGACGAGTTTTATGCATATTATGTGTAGCTTTTCTACAATTTAATCTGAAAATTACCTATATCTAGGAATACCGCAGAGAAACATTATTTGTACTGTACGCAACAAACATTTTGTCTATTAGCAATCAGCACGCCTTGTATCTGGCTCAGCGAAGATACTATTTATCCATCATTTCAGTATTTTTATAAGATCATTTTTTATATGTAGTCTAAATTTATCATTATATGTGGTGAACCAGCACCTTGTCACCTGACGCTCTTGAAATCTGCAGGACATGGTAAGTGTGGTTTTGGCTTATTTATTTCGATTTCATAATTTGATTCGAGGACTCACGCTGTCAAAAATGACAGCGAATAATTTGTGTTGATCCTGCTTCAATGATCACGTTTCCTTTCATACAATTGCCAACTTTGAAGATCATGCAGATGAGTGTTCACGGCTTCATAATTACTGAGCATCGATACTTCTATTTTCTTTCTCTGACATGGAAAAAAATCAATTACTTCTGCAGATAGTTCAGCAACACTAAAATATTTTATTACCTCCTCCAAGGAAGTTACAGTATGTTTTGCCGTGTTTGTCTGTCTGTCTTTCTATTTGCCCATTGTATGTCTATTTCTCTGTCACCAAGAATACTCAAAGAGTATTGGACGGATCTTTACGAAATTTGCAGGGAATGTTAGGCATAATAACAGCAACATATGATTAACCTTTGGTGAAAATCGGTTCATTTCTCCGTTTGTTTATCTATCTGCCTATTTTTTCTTACGGCCATAACTCGAAAAGTATTGGACGGATTTTCATGAAATTGATCTGAGTTGCTAGGTATAATACGAAGAATAAATGACCACATTTTTGGAATGATCTGTTTCTTCGTTCATTTGTCATTGTTTTTTTATGTTATGCTTGTTAGCACAATAACTGAATAAATTATGAATGGATCTTTATGAAATTTACAGGAGTTGTTAGTAATATTAAAAGACATGAATGATTAAATTTTGGTGATGATGGGTTATACTGTTCGTGTGTTTGACTTGTTTGTCATACTGTTTGTTGGCAGCATAACTCAAAAAGTTACGAATGGATCATCATGAACGTTACATGCATGGTTAATGCCACCAAAGGCATAAATCATAAGATTTTGCTGATGATGTGACGAAATTCATGGTTTCAGAGCCAATTTGAATTTACCGTTACCATTGCCTTGCTTGGCGTAGGTATGGGCTCTCAAAGTGCTCTCTAGTTCAATTTGGTTTTCATAGATACCCTAGGATATTGCACTTGCCCGATAGTATTTTGGTTATTGAAAGTTGATTTGTCGACAATTGCATCAAAGTTGGAATAATAGCTTAATAAACGAAATTATATGTGGGAAGAGACTACGAATCAAGATAAAGGAGAGCGCTAATGGAAGCTTTCTTCAGCGCTTTAATTTCAGTTTCCGCCATGCAAGAGAAGCGCATTCCAATATAAGGTCGCTCCATATTTTGCCATAGATTCTATGTATGGTATTCAGAAGGTAATACTCGTATGAATCAGGCTCCATAACAGCGCTACGAGAAGCTTAAGATATCGTAGTTATTTTAATTTCAACTGTCGCTGATGAAGATAAGTTTGCTATCATTTGCAACCTGGCCTATTTTCTGCCAATCAATTTTCAATGAAGCTTGACAGGATGAACATAGACTAATTTCCACCTGTCTGTTTTGTTAAAGCTTGACAGTAAATAGATAAACAGATAGATAAATAAACAAACACATATACTTCGTATTGAAGAGAATAGAGGACGTCTTGGTTCATTTTATGCTTCCATTTTGATAATAAGGACTTCTTCAAGACAAGAGTTTTATTAGCCCAAGCTTTCGGCATGAATTTGCTTCAGCCGTCGTAAGGGGAAGATGTATATATGTCCTGGAGCTATATACAAAAACACGTATCCATACTACGGTAAAAAACTCTACAGCAAAAAGAAAAGTAAATGCAAATAATATCAGCCGTCAATGAGCAGAGGAAGCAGTTTTTGTGGGACATCTAAGTGTCTGTTGATCCTATTTGGTTGTTGCACACTGTAAAAAGATTCAATTACTTTGCTAGAATACCAATTTTTAACTTTCTGCAGAACTGACACATTTTTTTTAAATCAAAAGAATGTCGACGAATTTCCTCACCGCAGTTCCAAGCAATAAGTGTCAAGTATTTCTGAACCATCTGAACGCCTTCAATCAACACATTCAGTTTTCAATGGAAGTGTAAGAAGAAAGAACCATCCCATTCTTAGATCTAAAAATCAACCACTTGCGCAATGGGAAAATGACCTTCGCTATATCTACCGTAAACGCACTAACACAGGAAGCTACCATCTGCTTTGCCGAAGAAAAGGTGTTGCCTAATCTCTCAACCATCGGGCAGTGACGAGCACAAAGAAGAAGAATTGAAGAACGTTAAGAAGTTTCTCAGGAACAGCAACTTCCCTTCGAAACTTACTCAACAACGAAACCATCAACCACAAAACCGAGATATTCAGAACAACGATCAAGCTCAGCCACCCTCCAATTCATAAAATGTCAAATTCATCAGCGTACCGTACATCAGAGGTGGTTCAGAGAGAGTGCAACGTGCACTGAAACCTTACAACATCATTTTGGCAAATAAATCAACTAATACAATAAAAAATCAGCTCTGCAAACTAAAAGACAGAAGAACAAATGAAGAGTCGACAGATCTGGTCTACAAACTGGAATGCTCAAACTGCGATGCCTGCTATGTCGGTGAAACCGGAAAAAATCTAAAAACACGTGTCTAGGAACACGCAAACGATGTGCGGAGGAACCTAGAGTTATCATCAATTTATCAACACTGCCGCTAAAATAGTCATTCTTTTGATTTCGAAAATATTTCAGTTCTGTAGAAAGTTAAAAATTAGTAATCACGCAAAGTAATTGAATCCTTTTAAAGTGAACAATAACCAAGTAGGATCAACAGGCACTTAGATGTCCCACAACAACTGCCTCCTCTGCTCATTGACGGCTGATATTATTTGCATTTACTTCTCTTTTTGCTGTAGAGTTTTTTCCGTAGTATGGATACCTGTTTTCCTATATAGCTCCAGGACATATATGCATCTTCCCCTGAAGACGGCTGAAGCAAAGTCAAGCCGAAAGCTTGGGCTAATAAAACTCTTGCCTTGAAGAAGTCGCTATTATCAAAATAGAAGCACAAACATATATACTTACCAGTTTTTATTATGTTGTAGATTCACAAAAAACTGCTGACATAGTTACCGATATGTCAGTGAGTTAAGTGCAACGCTGCTGATCTGGATCGAGTACTTGCTTTCACTTCAGAGGCGAGTTGTGCGTGTGCTTGACTGTTGTGTCTCAAGCCAATAGAAAATCTGGCAGTATACAATCACTATGTACCTGAAGAACATAAGGGTCAGTGTGACTTGGATCGCGGTGATGCGTTATGTATCTCACAAACCCTAAGCGTGCTGGGTTGTGACATAGGAATTCTGCTAGTAGGCTCACTAGGCATTGTTCAAGATTTAATCGCAATCGGGATAATCGGGATAAATTACAACATAGCTCTTAGTTTCGTGTTTCGGGCTTAGGGTAAACGTTTCAGATTGCGTTAACCTCAATAGCAATGCGCCACAGCAGTACGCAGGTGGAAGTAAAATGGTGCCTGTCAATTGACATGTACCCGGGAACTTATACTTCAACCCGATTTTTTTTCTCAGTAGTGCAAAGTGAGTTGTGTAAGCCAGAATGGATCTGCTATAGGTGCCTTTACACGATGCAATATGTTGCTCGCAACACTACCTCCCCACCCCTACACCACCAGCCAGTGCAGAGCAACATATTGCATGAGCCTTTACACGGGGCAACAAATTGCACTTCAGTTGACTCAACTTGAAGATTGCTAGCTTGAGGGAGGTCAGCGCACCGCTGCAGTTGCAATGTCTACAAACTCTACATACTTCAAATTATAAAGAAAAACAAAGAAAAAGAGAGGTGTGAAGTGAAAATTACTTATTAAGAAGGAAAGTAAAAGTTCTTACGCAAATAGCTATCTCTGAAGAATTAAGTACAAAAGTGCCTTATTTAATTATCCATATTAATTACAGCCGCCAAGGAGGTTATGTTGTTGTCGTGTTTTTCTGTCTGTCTGTAACTAAGATAACTCAAAGAGTTATGAACCGATTTGGACTAAATTTAGGGAGATTGTTCGGTGTATTAGGAGGAACAGATGATTAACTTTTGATGAAGATATGTCCATCAGTTTGTTTGTCTGCCTCATTTTTCTCAACGCCATAAATCAAAAAGTTATCAATGGATTTTCAAGAAATTAACATGAGTTGTTAGATACCGTTTATAACAAAGAGTAAATGACCAAATTTTGCTAATGATCCGTTGTTCGTTCGTTTGTCACTGTTTTTAATTTTATGCTTGTTAGCACAATAACTCAAAAAAACATTGAATGGATCTTTATGAAATTTATAGGGGTTGTTAGAAATGTTGAAAGACAGAGGATTAAATTTTGGTGCAGATCAGTTTGTATGTTTGAGTCATGTTTGACATAACGTTTGTTGTAGTACAACTCAAAAAGTTATAAACGAATCTTCAATAAAATTGCACAAGCTAATATTACTATCAGAAGGCACAAATAATTAAATTTTGGAGTTTATACAAAGAAAATTGTGATTTCAGAACCAATTTAAATTTTTTGCTACCGTTAACTCACTTGGTGGAGGTATGCGCTCTCAGGGTGCTCTAGTTTAATTAATAAATCAGTTAAATTGTGTTTACGTTTCTTTTTGACTATTTCACCGATAATCAGATTGATTACCGTGGGCAATCATGATCGCAGAACGTCCTTATTGGGTCAACGTAAATGAATATCTAGCGACTGATCTCTTGAATTCCTTGTGATAATTTTGAGCAGTTGAGTAAAGACATTCAGTAACAATTGCTAGAAAATTGCATTTCAAATAAAAACTTACGAGCCCATCGTCGAAGAGAACGATTGCTTTCTTCCAAGCGTTAAAATTATTGAAGAGCAGTAAAAGATTCAAACGCAAATAATTTCCGCTCAATAAATGCCTACCATTCATTTTTAAAGAAATATAAAACAAATTGTTTGGCAGTCTTTTTTATAATCGCTTCATTCACAACCCCATAGCGCCTCACTTTCTTTTAGCTCGAATATGTGTGATAACTTTTTCGTCAATTCAAGTGTGAAGCAGAGACAACTTAGCTGGAGCTTCTTGATGCCATGCTACTCAAACGACAGTCGCGACCACACTGAGCCCAATGTTGCAGCGTATTATCCAACACCGTCCGCTAGCTGTGCAACATCACAAACTCACCCCCACTGCTCTCAGGCGAGGGTGTATTGAGGGTTTTGCCGCGGTGGCAGCGAGCGGGGGTAATGTTGCCCGCAACATGTTGCATCGTGTAAAGGCACCTTATATGGCAGAGGCAAAGAGCTTTCGCTAAACGCCCCCTCCCCCCTCCCCATACACTATCGCGCTTCGAGCAACCTCAAGCGCGACTCGAACTCGAGAGGGCCACACACTATAGAGCCTGGCTGCGTTAGAGCACATTTTTCATTGAGTAAAGCTGCCATCTTCGGAACTTGATACAGACGATTTTTTTAAGCATAGCTGCCGCTCTGCAAGATAAAAAGCGCAAGAAACGATCGAAGGGGAGCAAACGTGGCTTCTAAAGAGAAGTGCTCTCTGTCACATAAATTTTCTGAAAGAACTAAAACTTACTAAATAACAAGATTGGTTACAACCCTATTAATTACTGGTAAGGAATAAAGAAAGTTACCTTACCAGCTCTGTTTCAATGCTTTCTTCGTCTATAGCAGAATCGAGCGTCATGGAATTTCTTGGTCGTTGAGAAAGAGTAATTCTTAGTACTACCATAAGCTGGGCTTACATATGACATCTGTATTTGCTCCAGATTTGCGCCAGGCCTCGACCTTTTCGAATTCCTTTCTAAATGTAATACGCAGTTAATTAATTTTTCGTACACATGATTTCCGATTAGCGTTAGGGTCACACTCTTCTATTATTAATTCTACTAGTATTTCTATGGCATTTATTGACGTCTTTGTTGTAATAATCTGTCGATTTAATTTTTCACAAGCACTGGAATGACTGATAAAGGTCAATAAAGTCGTTTAGCACTACTTTTGATTTTTCAGTCTCCATTTTCAATTGATATAGAAATAAATTGTGTCTGAAATAGAATGGTTACAGTTATAGATATAGATTCGATCACAGTTTATTCTAAATTATTAGTTCCTTTCATCCGGAGGGAGGGGCAATCCCAAAAACAATTCTAATGTGATCAAATTCCTAATTGGTACTACATCTTTTTAACGTCAAATTAAAATAACTAGTACGAACTGCACTAGATTTATTTTAATTTGAACTTGATTCATTTTAATTTGATGTTAAAAAGGTGTGGAGCAACAGTTGTGCAAAACTTCAAGGAAATATCTTCTGTAGTTTATGAGTATAAAAACAAACAAGCGATCAGGTAGAAAGACGTGCGGTAGAACGTAACCTCCTCAGCGGCGATAACACTGTGAAAACAATGAAAGTGAAGGAAGCTCGACTCGTTTGTACCCCGCACACTACCACTTCGCTCAACGAGTCTTGGATTGTCTTGATCGCGTCGAGTGAGCTTTGAGCTGCTCGTTGCGCGATGCGAAAGCCTCCATACACTATGAAAACTCGACGCGTGCTCGAAGCGCGATTCGATGAGCGATAGTGTATGGGGCCTTAACCCCATCCGTTACCGATTTCTTATCCGCCGTTTGAGCGCCGAGGCGAAACAAATTTGTACCGCCTACTAAAACTACTTATAACTTCGACAATACCCGAGTTTGTTTCATCAGAGTTTCAAAGTCATATATTGAACTGTTTTTCACCTATTTATTAAACACAAATAGCGGCAAACAGTAGTTTTATTGTAATTAAATTTGAATGTACGTAAGTTTCCCCGGAGCGTACTGGGTGAATGCTCCAGCTGTACATCTGCATCACTTGTCATACTTTCACGGTAACTGCAGAAGCTATAGGCAACTGCACAGCGGCACTGCACTGATAGTTGCAGCAGAGAACAGTTAGAATGGGTCAGACTTCAATCAACCCTACTCTTCTTCTTGATACATTTAGGCTAATCAATTAAACACTAAACTAGCACTACGAGTATGCATTATTTATGGCGGCGAATTACATCTATAGCAGCGATAGTGTGAATGCTTCTGCTCGTAGTTACTAGAAACAGTTTATTGTAAATTTAGATCATTATCATTTACTTCAACGGGCTGAATGTATTATTGCTTCTATTTTTCATTTCTAGCCTTGTTTCTTTCGTTTAGCAATCGTTTCAAAAGTTCTTTTTCGCAAAGAAATCTACGAATGCGCACCATTCAAACAGTGAGGAGCGTGTGCGCCACATTATCTTAGTCCTTGCGGGCTAGTGGGCGACTAACCATGCATAGCTGCTGCTGTGATGCTGCCTGACGTCGATCCAGAAGCGTGCGCTCAAGGAAATTTTATCACATAATTTTCTTAAATATTGATATTTATCACGATTGTCGGCTATAAAGTGTCGCTATCTTAGGATTTTGTTGATGCTGATGAGAAATTAGGAAAAATCGCAGACGTTTGGGCTCTGAAATCACTAACGTAGAACAGTGAACAAAAACGGTGGGGCGGTACAGTTTTGTCTCGCCTTGGAGCAGATAGGGTTAAGACTAGACTAAAGCATAATAGAAACGAGTTTGTCTACATCTTCTCTATTTCCTGGGCGGTTTTAACGACCCACGCCAATAGTTCTATTCGCATGCATTGTATTGTGGTAGCTTTGTAAAACGGTTACATATAAACCAGACTAATTGAAGAAGTTATTTCAAATTTGCCGGGAATAAAAGACAAAAGTTATCATAATTTATTGCAAAAGTCCTTAGAGCAATAACGTTGTTGCAAAATTGCGCAGTTTGCGACATTAAAATCTTTCCCACTGTTTGCTTAAGGAAGATGTAATCATATATCTGCAAGCGAAACTCAGTATTGTTTTATTAACTAGTTTCACATTTTAGATTCATATTTCCAAACTAATAACTCGTAAACGTATAAATTCTTATCCATGGGCTCTTCCAAAAATAACATCAAGTAATTTATTTTTAACAAGAAAAAGGCTACAGGATGCGACCACAAATGCTTTAGTGTGAAAGTGGCCGAAGGATTGTTGGCCGAGGGTCATTGAAATGGGGCCGCATGGTTCTACGCCCTACATAAGCGCCACACTCTTGCGGAAAAAATCTGCTGATATTATTTAGCAGATTTCACTTACTTTAAATTGAAACATTTCTCGCTGCAGTGGAAAGCTGTATTACCAAAGGAACTAATTTAGTTAAAAAAACACCGAGAAATACAGTTTTGTTCCTTTCTGTTTGTAAGGGTACTGGACTCACATGGATATGATATCCATTTCAATGGTGATCATCTACTTAGTATGCACATCATGGCATCAGAACGAAGAAAAAAAATGATGCAGGAAGAAAGTAAAAATCAGGAACCATTAGACTGCCACTAGATGCATCGTATGACTTGAAGCTGACAAAGCAATAAGAGTTTTCAATTTAAGCTTCGGTACTTCTGTCTTCAACTGCATCCTGGCCTGATCTACGCTTCTAGGTGTTTAGTAGAGGCTGACAAGATGACTACAAGCTTCAGCCATACGTAAATTTCACCTATCGTCATTTTGAGTGACATGGAGGTGCAAATATATTACTATATTTGCAGATAGACACACATTGGTGTTTACTTTATTGCTTCAATTAATGTCTAATTGAGTAGTAAGATCTAACAATTCGCTTATCATCGTGCAGGATCCTAAGGTAAGAGTAGATGCCTGAAGGATTCGGTTCAATTTGTTATAAAAAGCAAAAACTTATGATTGTGTGTTAAATTTACATAAAAAGAACAAATCACAAACCATCCTTTAAGGTTACTTAATTCACCTCTGGTAATAAAAACATCGTATGCCAAGAAATATAGTAAAATCCTATCAATGTCGGGTCAGGGCAATGACCGCTTGTATCATCTCTTGTTTTGCACGTGAACATGTAACACACGGAACTTGATACGCTCCGCATAGTATAAGAAAAGTCAGGTCATAATTAGATCGGCAGCAGGAGCAAGAGTAATTTAACTTTAACAAACACGTAATTTGATCAATTGGCTGGAGTCAGCGCCCTCGGCAGTGAGTAAGAGTGCCAGAGCAACTGCGAGCGCCCGTTTGGAGAGCTATCTTCTTGCGTGCATTGTCTCGCAGCTTCTAGACATTGTCTTAGGCGCTGGCACACCATGTCAGCGACAAGCTGGTAGGCAGCCTGACAGTTTTGAGAAGCACGGAACGCACTGGAGCGCGCATACCGAACAGCGGCAGATGAGAGGGCCGCTGCCGCTGTTCGATGTGCGCGCTCTAATGCATTTCATGCTTCGCAAAAACTGCCAGACTGCCTGCCAGCTTCTCGCTGAACTGCTTCTGCTGTGCGAGCGCCCTTGTAGATAACTTGGGTGCATCGTTAGGGCTACCTCCAGCTTCTAGGCGTCGCATCGTAGCTTGTGTTCATCGTCCTGCAGATTGTGTTGTAAAATTTTCTTGATTTTATACATTTTTGAAAACGACAAGCTTCCTTTCCGGCATTCTTTGTCTTGTGCATGACGTATGATGAATCAATCTACTACGAATATACATAACGTATTATAACTCAATTTTGCCTATGGATAGCTTATAATACAATTTATGTCGCTAACTGGGTCAAGTGGCAGTCGCTGGCACACCGGGAGCAGTTGAGCTGGCAGGCAGGCGAGCAGGCTGACAGTATGCCTTACACTCTACGAGTAGTACAGCAGTTGCGAAGGTGCACCTTTGCAGTGTAGCCAAATTAGCATTTTTAAGCTAGATTTAGTATTTTTGAAGGTTTAGCATATAAAAATTGGTTTTAGCATTTAATAAAGAGACAAGAAATTTGATTTTTTAGTATTTGTGACATTTTTTTTACTTATACAACTTTATATGTCGAATTTTAATGCTATTGACACTACGTAGAGCACAATTGAAATAAAACTATTCTTCGCTCATTATTACAGCATTCAAAAGAAATTGTAACTCTGTCGACCGTACCAAGCGTGTATTAAATTCGTTCATTACGAGACAGATCGCGTTGTTGCCTTCGCGTCATTTGTTTGTGCAGGAGCTATTCAGTGCAATGCCATAGCTATTATTATGATCCTTATTCTTAGAGCCGGCTAAACTTATAAAGTAATTCAGCATTATCCTTTGCCTTGCAATAAGTAAAGGTAAAGCGAAGTAGTACTCTCAAAAGTTAAACAAAAAACACAAACTCGCCAGTCCATGTCAGAGTACTTCTTTTACGAGTTATGTATATATATGTATTACACATTGTTTAAAAATAGCTGAAAAATAGGAGACAACTATGGGGAAAGTCAAGTCAGTCATTTATATTTACTGCAATGCAACAATCAATTTCTGTGATCATCTGGACGACTTGTGTAAAAATACCAAATCCGATACAAAAGCAGTGATACATCGCACAATGTGTGCAAACGTAGAGGAGCATCATGTAGTTCCTTATTTCAATGAAAATATAAATGCAGATAGCAAATTTAGCTTGTAATTGTATGAATCTAATATCACTACTTACAGATCATTGGTTTTTTTGTAGTTCCGGAAGAGGCCAATTTAAGGATGTGGCAGCATTTGCTTTAAAACTAATTTTGCTCCATTCGAATGCCGAAGTCGGGCGTTATTCAGCAGCATGAACGCCGTGAAAATAAGGTTAAAAAACAAAATGTAACTGCCCATGCTATCAGCTATTCTTACTGTAAAATATGGTCTAATAAAAAAATGAGGCATAGCAAATGTTACAAAAACTTCAAACTGCCAAAAGTTGCCATCAGCAAAAATGGATTGATGGATTTCCATGACAAGACGATAGCCCCCGTACAGAATGCACAGCTTGTCTGTCAGTTATGATGAAATTGAATTGTAACTGTAATTCAGCAAGAAATCGGTGGATTACAATCTTTTCCCTTTCTTTCTAACTAGATACTGATGTTTCTGCAGTCATTTAGCAGAAAAGTCCGAATTTCATTTGGTAATACTGAGCAGCAGTGCGCACTGCGTACTTGATGCAGAACCTCTGCGATTAACGTCCTGGTGGACTCTGATCGCAGTCCAGGGATCGCAATGGGAGTTCTAGATTTTCCCAAATCTTGAGAAAATTCTGCAGATAGTTATAGAAGAATACAAATAAAAACTTCATTATCTCAATGTATGTGGTAACAAGTATCAGTTTATTATTCACGTAATTGTTAAGTGTTAGGCTTGGAAAAATTCCCCAAATTGGTCTGAAAACTCCTGGCACCCTCTCAAATTCCCAAGATCTGCAGAAAATTCTCAAAGAGTGGCAGCCCTGTATCGCACGTCTGGCAAGGCACACAGCAGCAGTTAAAGCAAGAATCGATCGCACCGCTCGCCGTCAGCGTGGCTGCTCTGGACGGCAGATGCCTGCTAAACTGCCGCTGTTTGGTGTACACGCTCCAATGCATTGCGTGCTTCTCTTGTGCTGCCAGCTTACCTGCCAGCTTATCACTGAACCGCCTTTGGTGTGCCAGCGCCCTTAGCTTTTTTTTGAAATCACTCAAGGTTTCCGATATTGGCTCGATCGATGTTTGGCCCGAGGCTTATAAAGAGGCCACCATCCCTCCAAAGTAATGGTTTGGTTAGGTATGCCTTATCATGGGAGTCGCTGAACTTAATTTTTGCGAAAGAGGTGTTAAAACAGAAGCTCGCGTGTACATACATTGATGACGTTCTTAAGATAAGGTTTAGTGCTTGACCAGTAGTTTTTTTTCAGTAGCAAAGAATGGAATTTAATAGAAGCAGGATTCAGCCCAGACCACAAACAAAAGCCACTCAGATGTAGTTTTCCCAGAGTGTTCCTGACTTCATCAAGGCTCATGATTGGGCCGTCTGAGAGTCCAGACATGAGCCCTCTGACTTGCAAACTGTGGTCAGCATCGCAGAACATGGCTTGCTCTAAACAAAACAGAAATCTTGACTTACTTAGGCGATCCCAATATTTCCAATTGACTTTGTGCCTAGAGCAATTGATGATTGGCCAGGTATCATGAAGCTACTATGTATGGATGATAAAAAGGGCATTTTTGAATTAAGCTGTGCTCAATACCCATGATTTGTTCCTTTCTTTTTGTGAAAAAATGCTTCAGAAACTTAAGGCTGAAAGCTATTATTTTTTATCCCAAGATTATCGTTCTGAACTTGCAACATTATTTAAGGCTAGACTCAGCATATCATTAGTAACAATGCTGATGAGTAAACGTAGAATGCGTTAACGTACTAATCTATGAAAACGAAGTAGCTGAGTTTTATTGCCACTAGGAAAACTGAAATGTTAAAAAATCATCTCTGCTCGTCAAAGTTTGTAAGACTCATCTTGCCCCAGCATGCTGCTCAATTTCTAAATCATCCTTCAAAAAGCGGACGGCGAACGAACTAAAGTAGGTAACTCAGAGCTACAATTTATCGGTGTGGGAGGGCACAGGTACTATTAATTTTCAAGCGAAGGAGTGAGGCATAATCAGGTGGAAGAAAACCTATTTATTTCAAAACACTGTCAAAACAATGTGTTATTGCACAGGATAATGCCATTTGCATACGGAACATTTATAACTTTCACCAGTCCAGGCATCGTTTTGGCTGGCATTGCTAGAAGACGATATCGCATGCCAGACTGGACACTCACTAGCTCAGTTGCAGGAGCTAGTTCAGTTTAGTAAAATGAGATAGTAATAGCTACAGAGTCAGAAGCTATTTTTTCGGTAAGGCTGGCTCGCTGATTGGCTGCCGGATAGATGGAAGCCTGTGATAGGTTGGAAGCAAACGCTGGGAGCTGGGCTGGGAAAGGAGCAGCTATCGAACAACCACCAAAAACTTTCCCTGGCCAGTATGGCAAAATGTGATGGTCCCCTCTTTCCATTAAACGTCCTTGGTAAGCGCAAAAGCAGAGTGGCGTACAGGAGCCGGCGTAGAGCAGATCGACCTCAGAATGCCTTCCTCTTTCACGAGATAAATGCCACTAGTTACCGCTTTTGATAAGACAGACAGCGGAGCAGGAAGAACGAGAATTTGCTGCGTGCGACGGTCTTGCAGTGAAACTGACCGATACGCAATTGAATCACTTTGGCTTCAGTCAAACCGAGCCAAGACCACCTAAACTATGTCTCTGTATTGATGGTGAAACAGGTTAGAAGACAAGAGGAGACTACAGGATAAAACATTTTATTGAACTCTCAATCTCGGTGCATGCAGTGTACATTGGAGGAATTATTATGATACTCTTCCCAAAGAAACAGTAAGCTGAATGACAGCTTTCCAAAACGAAACATACTTTCATAGTACTGAATATGGTAAAGTTTCAGAGCATAATCCACGCTCCAGAGAAGAAAAGGTGTACTTCGTCGAGCCTAACAGAATTACATAAACTTTATTTTGTGGAGGTTATTAATTTGCAGTACATCGCTAGCTACCTTATGAGTTTCATATGGATACTGAATTTCACAGATTTCACGGAAATGACATGACTGACGAGGTCAACTAGATACAGGCCTCTTGAATTTGCAGCTGAGTGGTCGTGCAAAGTGCGTGAGGGTCTTCAACTGGAGGGGATAGATTGCGTTCTGGAGGCAGAACGGATTTAGTCAAGTACATATGTGCTGTGTCTTTAAAGGGGAGTTAAGATTTTTGAAAATCTCTCGGAACTAAAATTGAATAGAGAGCAAACGTGTAAAGAGAGTTTTATGTTTTATATATTTTATGTAAAGGCATCGAACTATAAAAAAATATACCAGAGTTTCTAACAAGTTACGAACACGTTATAAAGCGTCACGAGCACCTTCCTCTGCTACTATTACACCTACAAAATTACCAAACCAAAATTTTTTAGTGTGTTTTCGCTCATTGGCACAACTGTTATTTCATTATTCAGTCATTAATGAAAATTGAGTATACCGTAAAATAAGCTTACCGGTAACTTTGTTCTAAATGGCACCAACTGTATCCGGAAGAAATCACCCTAAAAAGTTTTTTTTTTCAGTAGAGTCCTTTGGGGAAATAAAGAAAGAGACGTTCATGGAATATTGATGAACATTCTAGTACATCTACTGTCTGTAAACTACGATAATTATAATATGTTGTGTTATCACTCTTTGATTACTTTAGAGCATGATTAGAAAAAGCAATTATTTTAGTGCGTTAAATGTTAATTTACACGCAAAAAGTGTTCTGAATTTTACTATTTTCCTTATGTCTACAACTATTATTATTGTTAAAACTTCACGCCCGGGCCAGAATGGACAGGTAGTACATCTCAAATGAAGCACTTAACAACACCGGGAAGTCCGAAACGCTGTTGAAGAAAATCCAACATAAGCCATTAACAGCTGACTTAAATGTCTGCAGGCCAACACGTCCTAAAGTCGATGCTGGCAATGAATTCCATACCCCAACAGACCAGGGCACGAATCACCGACTAAACTGACGAGTTCAGCATCTAATACTCCCCAAAATGAAAGAATGAGCATCTACCGCAGCACGTGTAAGCCTCCCAATGACCTTGAGGACAGGGACTGAAAAATAAAACCAATGTCTCTCATTCTTGTACACCTTGCAGAACATACGGAGGCAAACCACCTCTTACCTACGATAGAGATTCACCAGATCACTTCTGGCGCACAGCCGGTTGGCTGAACTAATAAGTCGGCCCAACAGACGTAAGTGACTGTCAGCAGCTGAAACTCAGACCGGTGAGCAATACTCCAACACAGGCAGCAAAAAAAGCATAAAAGCATCTTCGACTAACCTCACTATCACCAAACACAGAATAACTCACCTTATTCAGGAACCCAATCTTAGTGGAAGCAAGTGACACCAGTCGCCTATTTATTGTTTGAGTGGCTCTGAATCAGGATTTTTAGCGAGAGATAGCGCGAACAGGTGCAGCGGTATTTAGACGTGACAATCATTTCTACTCACATGCAGAATTACCAGCATTGGGATGAGATCTTAAAGTTTTTTAATTAACTTCCATTGTAAAGTGAACGCACATTCACCATACCCGGTCTAGAACACGGAACCAAAATCTTGATGTGCAATCTACTGATTGTTATTTCGTATGAAATGCCTCTTGTGGTTCACACCTAATCTTAATGAGGTAGTAACTTAATCAAGTATGCAAGAAAATACAAGCGGTCGAGTTTTGCAAATAATTTAAAGATTATTGACTAACGGCTAAGCAATTCCCATTAGAAAAGGCATACACATTTTAGCCATGAAAAAGAATAAAAATCATTTTAAGGAATGTAGGCTTTTGGATGTCAACTTTGCGTCATACATATTCAATGATTACCAGGTGCCCGCTCCCTCAGAAATACTCTGAATAATTAACTATACCTGTGTGCTAGATCAGCATAGTAAGTGCTGAGCGCATTACCGCTCAGGAAATATATGATATATTAATAACATGACATGTGATCCATGAAAAATATTGTGTGTAAGAACTAAGAAGTCATAGACACAATTTTCTCGAGATACTTGACAACTTCAGAAACGCTTTATTACGAGATTCTTCAATCGAGATTATATATTGTACATGATTCGCCCTAGAGTTTACGTTTTCCATTTAATACAATTATTAAAATTCTCATCTTGCAACCCGTTTAGGATATTTTTATTCACAATTATGTATGCCCTTATTTCTGCACTAGCTCAGCTAGATGTTGCTTTTCACACATGAAATTATTTTTTTCCAATCTTGGCCTTGAAAGTTCAATTATGGAGGCCAACTTCTGGCCTAAACTTTTGAGCCAATAATAAAAAGTAAAGGTGAAGTCAACCTGACCGCACCCACTGCGGGGAAACCCACTAGGCCAACTGGCCCTAGTTCAGAATACAACTGTATAAGTCGACCGTCGATCGTCAAAAACTGTGGCACCATCAATGGAAGATTCTTAGGCAACGATGCGCGCTTCGCCCTACCCTACTCCTCTCAGAAAAAGGTAAATTACCCCAAGGTTTCCATGCAGACCTACAAGGGTGGTTTCAAAAGTAACAGAAAACGTTCGAGAGTTACGAAGACGGTAGTGGTACCATTAAAATGAGCGACCTTTTGTGCTCCAGAATTTACTTTTTATGAAGTCACCACCATTCTCGAAGCATTTTTGGCAGCGATGAAGGAGAGCTCTGGTGCCTCGGTCGTAAAAGTTTGCGCTTGCCGAGGCGGTCCATTTTGTCACGGATGTGATTACGACATTGTTATCGGGAAGCGCTGCTTACGCAATGAATCCTTCACAGGTTTGAACAAGTGGAAGTCTGAGAACGCCTGGTAGGGTCTATATGGCGGGTGAGACAGCACCATATAGCCGAACTTTGCACACAGTGCGTGGTCTTCAAACTTGTGTGTGGTCTGGCCTTGTTGTGTTGCAAGCGAAATGTTTCCTGGAACATTCGTGGAACCTACAGTACCTAGCCCCACTATGCTGAGCCCTAGGCATGACAACATCGTATCCAGTGCACTGACACACACATCGAACTCTACACGTATTTCATTCACCGTTATTCACCGATCTGTACAAATGAGTTGGTCAAGGCAGACTTTCTTTTCTGGAATGGTGGCTGTGCAAGGGCATCCAGAGTGCTCTTTATCACTTTCTGTCGCCACTCTGAAATCGACGAACCCATCCTATTACTGTGCTGATGCCAACCGTATCGGCTACGAAACATTCACCAGGCACTGGTGAGCGTTGATTGGTTCATTTTTTTTTTCTTTGTAGAGGAATTCAGTGATGCATGTTTGCTTCTGACGCACGTCCATGACAGGGATTGCTCTCTTAGAGTATCACACCATCAGTATCTGCAACAGAAAGATGAAACTATCAGGCCATGCGTGCTTAAATTCAGTTATCATAACAATGCAATTTACATTCCCCTTGGATCCCTTAAGGCGAATGAAAAATAAGACGTCTTACTATTGGAACGACCTTCGGATCAACTGATGAGTCAGTACACCAAGCGCCACAAAGCACTGTTTTGTATGGGTTTACATTGGCCCTGCAAAATCCAGTATCACGAGTTCAGCATGTTGGGCCAAGGGGATAGCTCACTTTTAACAACAAAAAAAATGCATATAGCAACAAAAAAAGTGATGAAGGCTTCCGGTGAAGCCGCTTGGATGAAAACGCCAAATTAAATAATTATCATAATTATTGAAAAAGTCGTAAGTCGTAAAACGCGTACGACATGAGTCAAAGCTGCTGTCATGCAGGCAATAATAGCATGACTGCAAGGAAGGGGATTCTACCACGAATCTACAACCACTTTTTAATATAACGCCAATTTCACTCGTTCTTTAATTGACTACCTTAGCTGTCTCAAATTGTGCCATTCGAACAACTGAAATATTCTAAAACCGGGTGCTGCAAAGAAGCACCAGCTTGACGGTTTGTCTACTTTCGCTTCTAATGCTGTAAATAATACTTCTAAGTCATCTCGTAGCAATATAATAACCACAGCTGTACCACTCGTCACGTTCCACGACTGACGTTTCTTCCCCGACTGTCCACATGCTCTATTCGTTCTGCCTCCCACATCGTCCAACTGTACAGACTTTAAATTAGGATCCCCAAGCATACTCCAGTAATTCCCCTTTTAGGTCTCCCCCTAGCAACATCTGTCCAGCCCTAGTTTAATTGAAATAAAATTATTCCTTTTAGAGTCTTTGACTTCACATTTTACTCTTCTGAGGATGGGAGATACATCCTGAAACGTTAAGTGTTAGTGAAGTCTGTCGACCCCTATATATATTTTAATTATGCATATATATATTTTGGTCTGTCCACCGAAAAAAGGTAGAAGTTGAGCTATGTTCATAATTTTTTGCAGGGAGACTTGTGGATCGTCCTCGATGTCACCCATACCCATATATATATATATATGTTTTGTTGAAGGAAAAGCTGCTCCCAAAGATACTAATATCTATATACACATATATAAATACAAAGCATCGAGCCAGGACTCGATCTGGGGACCTTGAGATTACCACGCCGGTTCTCTACCAGAAAGCCACAGCATGCCACATTTGCTGTGGCTTCCTGGTAGAGAACCGGCGTGGTAATCTCAAGGTCCCCAGATCGAGTCCTGGCTCGATGCTTTCTATTTATTCTATTAAAACACAAGGGTCGACGGATGAGCCCCTGTCTGGATAATTCCGGGTGTTGACAGGACGAGAAACTGTATGATATACATATATACATACACAGTATATATGTATATATACTATTATCTTGAGATGGCATTACTTTTAATTGAAGAATACGATGAGAAGCATTTTAGAAACTTGGTTACCCACGACGCGCGTTTCGCCGTACCTCGGCTCATCAGGTGGGAGGTCGAAGATGGTCGAATTTGAAGATGTTGAAATTTCCG
>LQNS02000141.1:798929-808969 GCA_001587735.2 Parhyale hawaiensis
GAGGCATGAAAGATTTAAACTATCACGAAAGACTGGCTCAACTTTAAATGTACTCAATTCAAAGGAGATTCGAGCGCTTTACGATCATATATATTTGGAAAATTCTAGAAGGAATTACTGTCAATGCCAATGGGCGAATCGAAGCCAGACACTCAAACCGTATTGGTCGCACTTGTGAGGTACGCATTCCGATCAAAACTGGAGGTGATGCGATAGCCACAAAGTATTCTAATAGTTTCGTGGTCCGAGGGGCGAGATTATTCAACAAAATGCCTCGTCACATTCGAAATGTCACCGGTACAGAGCCTGCGAAATTTAAACAATTACTGGACGCATGCTTACTGAAAGTGCCAGATAAACCTGCTGTAAGCGGCTACGGAAACTGTTGGGATAAATCGCTGTTAGCCACCCAGCTGGTCACGGACTGCAGCATCACCTTTGCACAAGATGGGCCGCGTGTGTAACGTCGCCTGGACCTCGTCCAAAGTATCATCACAGGTATCACAGGTATACAGGTTTCTAACACGCTTACCATATTACTGGTAGAGACGGGGTGAGCTGGCCTGACCACGTAGCTATTTCAATCAATTTATTTCATAGTGTTACCAAGTGTAAATTAGGGGAGTATTCGCCACTCACTGACCACTTGCCTCTTTAGTGTAATTTTAGTACAAGTAAAATTCCAGTACAGGTTCAACAAAGACGTGACAATGGTGAACATGTTAAATGACGGTTTAATGATATCAATCCTGCTCATGATTATCAGGATTGCTTGAACACTTGCCTGGAGGACACTGTCAAAGAAATTGATACAACTTCTGATGTGGGGCTAAACCAACTCTTGTCGGACATACAAGTTGCCATTCTATAATCTGGGCGACGTATATTTGGCATACGTCACCAAAAAAAAAGGCAAATGTCTCGATATAGAATGACTCTGTCCGCGCACATCACACTGACTGCAGACTGGCGTATTACTCGTGGAGGGACGCAGGTAGGCCGCGCTCAGGTCATATATGACAGGAAAAGAATATGCTGCACAATCTGTGTTGTATTGTGCTCAAGCATGTGCGTAAACGTGAGAAAGAAATTAGAGCGCAAAAGCTGTCTAGCAACCTGACACAAAATAGATCCATTGATTTTTGAAAAGAAATAGAAAGTCTTCAACCTAAAGTCCACACCGTTTCGCAGTCAGTGAATGGAGTGACTGGGGACTGCGATATTGCGCAATTTTGGAAAGCCAATTATGCTGGAATTATGAACTGCTTTGCCGATCATAATCATAAAGGTTACGCTGATGGCATTCTTGATAATCTGGCTCCCACTAACGAACAATGCACCGGATCTGAAGATGAGGTTTGTCAGGTGCTGTAAAGATTGAAGAATAATAAAGCATCCGGCGCTGACTGTATCCCAGCTGAGGCCTTTAAATATATCCCCCCTAGACTAGTAACTCTCCTTGCAGTTCTGCTCACCGGGTGTTTTATTTTCGGATTTCTCCCAGAGAACTTGATGAGGCATAATAACATCAATTATGAAAAACTAAGCAATATGTGTGACCGAAAAGAGCAATTATCGTCCTAACGCAGTGGCAACATCTCTCTCGGAAGTGGTAGAACTAGGGCTAGAGAGACGAATGTCACCGTACATGATGACTGCAGGCAATCAATTTGGCTTTAAAGCAGAACGTGGAACAGAAATAGCTATATTCACACTCAAACAGGTCATAAATCATTTCATTGACAGTGGATTTCCCATATACCTGTGCTTTCTCGATGTTAAGGCTGCGTTTGACCGAGTTCACCATTATTCTCTATTTAAGTGTATGCTTGAGAGACAAATACCTCGTTATATCGTTAAGACGCTAAAATACTGGTTTCAAACTCAGAAATGCTATGTGAAATGGGGAGCGGCAACGTCATCAGCGTTCGGAATGACTAATGGCATACGACAAGGGGCTTACTCTCTCCAATTCTTTTTAACATCTTCGTTGACAGCATCCACATCCATCTGAACGCAGCTGGAGTGGGGTACCACACTAATGGTCACGCAATAAATCCGCTCAATTATGCTGATGATATGGTTCTTGCTTCTCCCCATTCCAGTAGGCTGCAAAATTGGTCTCAATTTGCGGGAGTGAAGCAAGCAAACTGTGTATTGAATATTCAAGCATAAAGCTCGAAGAACAACCTTAAGTCAGCAGTTCTTTCCCTATTTCATAGTCAGCATTTGGAATAGACTACCTTCCGATGTTGTTTCTGCGGAGTCGGTCAACTCGTTNCGTCTTGACATACACTGGGAGAGATATCCTCCTCAGCTAAGAACTCCTCCTCCACGAGTCGCAAGCACTTAACGACCAAAGCTTCCCAGGCCATTTTATGCTGACTTCTTCTCACTGCCACTGCATCTATATATTTAAGCTCCGTATATCAGCGGCAATCGATCATGCTTGGGGGCATTCATGGCGAAGATTCCTCTCCCCCTCTGTTTCTTTATCTTTTATTTTCTCTTTCTCTTTTTTCTTTTTCGTCTTCCGTTTTTTCTCCTCTCGTTTCCCCAATCCTCTATATCCTACTAACATAATTGCAATAGCTCAAAGAGGCCGGGGTGTTAGTCCTGGTGTCTCTTTGGGAATGGGCCTCTTGCTTCGTCTACTGCCGCCTATCTAATCTAATTTAATACTGTTAAAACTATTTGTATGTACATTGAACATAGGAGAAGTAACCTGCTCTCCAATAAAGTCACTCGACTTAATGGTGTCGATCGCACATATGTAGACAGCTTCTCCTACCTGGGTCATAAAATTAATAATGATTTTCATGATAACCAGGATATAGAGAAAGAAACGCGAAAGCTCTACGCAGTGGGCAACATGCTAATCAGAAGGTTTGGTCACTGCTCGGATGAGATTAAATGCCAGCTCTTTCGAAGCTAATCCTATTCCCTGTACTGTAACTCGTTTTGGTCTAACCTTAAGCAGAAATCGATTGGCCGCCTACATGTTGCCTATAATGACATATTTTGACGCCTAATGAATGTAATGAGGTCAACAACCGCAAGGATGATATTTGCTCAAAAGTATACTGCTTGTCTCAAAGTCAGGGCAAGAAAATGCGCTCTGAGCCTCCAGCTCAGGATAGAAAAGCTGAAAACGCCTAACTCAAGGTGATCCGTAACGGTTCTGGCTTCAAACTATCTAACATGTACAGCCGATGGCAGCGCATACTATTTCCAAGCAGGGGCCAAACAATGGGCCGCAATGCAGTGTAGTTTGTAATGATGGTGTTACCTTATCTTAGAATTTAATGTAACTTTAGTATTAAGCTGTCTCCTGTGTACCATTCCCTATGTGTCCTAATAAAGCATATTATTATTTTTATTATTTAAAGCGGCATGTGAACCCTTAAACATAATTGAGCTTCGCACACATCTTGAAAATTTAATATGAAAGGATGTTGCACAGCAATATGCCCTCTTTATTGATAATATTTTTTTATTCCCATCCTCTTCGCCTGACCTTAACCCATATGCGCCAGGGCCCATCATTGAAGTAAAGTTTTGTGTAACAACGCACAAAATCGTGAATGGTCTGAAACTAGTTGTTCTTTGTGCATGGCCTGAAATCGACAGGATACTGTACTCGCTCGGAGTGTCTCAATTTATTACTTTTTTTTTCTTGAAGCGTCTTTGGGCAGTAGTTAAGGCTACAGGTGGTGACTCCAGCAAATTGGAGAGAAATCATTCTATAGAACTAAATGACCTAGATGATTTTTTAATTCTCATTCTCGTTAATGATACAAATTAGATGCTTTCGGTTGTAGAACATATTCCTCCTCCAGTATACCAGTTTCAATCGTCAATGGCATGAGTAAAGGCAGAGCTGCCTGTGGCGATGTGTTAAACGATAGCGAGCGAGAAAAGTAATGGAAATCAGGGAGCGCTGATTTCTGCAGTTTCACACATAGTCTAGCTGTGGCACCTATGCGCAGAATCTAAGCCCATTGAGTGAAGCGAGCTCACAACAGCGTTTTCATCACAAATCATCTGTTCCGACAATTCTCTGTTCGTCTGACTTGAAGAAGTTGATTTAATTGCTCCTCATCAAACTCAATTGGTCGATCGGCAAGCTGTCCTGCCTTTGGTTGAACGGTGAGCGGTACTTTGAGGCACAGTTCATTTTCCAAACGTGTCGCAAATCTCACATGTAACATAGCTTCGGCGGAGTTAGCACTTTGATCAATTGAAAAACGTATAAAAAAAGCTCAGACTTGCTTAAGAGTCCATTTTACTAATCTGAAAGTGAACAAACATAATAAGTTTTAAATTAAAACCGCTATCTCTTTGAATAAATTTTTTTTATTAAAAATCGAGAAACACATAGAAGTGTGTTTCATTTCTCAATACATTTTTAAATATCAACTGCATCGCGAATGCTTATCCCAAAATATTACTTCACAAAATAACTTTCGTGGGAGTAACAATAAACTGATGAATCATTGTGAAAGCATGTGGAGCAAAATGTTGAGTTTTTGTATACTAAAACCCCCTCTATATACTTTGAAACGATGTCCAGATAGATGCACGAAATTTTCAGACCTTGGCCTTAGGTACTACATGTAAGGCTATAGGTTCAATTTATTCAGTAGTAAAATGTTTACCAAGAAAAGAATTATTAGGCTTGTATCACTCACTGTTGTACTCGCAACTAATATATGGTATAGAAATATGGGGCGGTGCTAGGGACAACGTAATTGAGCGAATTTCTATTGTAATGAATGAAACCCTTAGGATTACATTGAATGTAAAAAGAGATGAGAATAACACACCCTTAATGTCGACGAATTTCGATGTACCGACAGTTGAATCTGCTGAAATTCAGAGATTGATACAAATACTTTCTTCACCATCTTTTGCGTAGGAACATGACTGACGATTCTTATAATACTATCGGAACGATAGGTTTCATCTACCATCAGTCAGATTGTAAATTCAAAAACGTTTTACAGTCTTTCAATACACAAAAGAGCTTTCAATCAACTCCCAAAACAACCTTTGATGGCCCATAGAACTTTAAAAATCTTACATAAAAAATCACGTATTGAGCAGTATGATGGTTGATGAATGACATGTTCCCTATAAGCTGCTGTTAGCTTTTAATGGGGTGTTCTCTTTTTGTTTGTATTCGAAGTACTGTGCGTTCCTTGCTGTATTCTAGGAATTTTATTTTATTGTGAGAACAATAAAGGTGTTGAAGGTGTTTGGTAACGGTGCAAACATTCACATCTGCATCCGCGGACATCTGCACCTTTTTTGAGCATCTGCATCCGCGATACAACTAAGATACATCCGCATGCGCGAGTCGGCATTTAGGAACATCTGCATCCGAAGTAAATGAGGTGCGGATATACAGGCTTATCACTATACAGTGTACACTAAGCTCATCCACAGCGCTTATAACAACAGATTTTCATTTGGACATTCAACTGAAATGTGTGTAAGCGCTCGCCCAGTCAACAAAGCACCATCTCAAGTTTTTTTTTTCCTTGGTTTACTGCAAAGCTGCCAACACTTGGTTTCTGAACCAAGATCTTTATTTATTATCGTGGTTGATTGTTTTTCAAAAAACAAACTTGTTAAATTCGTGGTGCTCAAGTTGCCGTTGTGAGAGGCTGTGAGTGACGGGGCGGCTAAACTCGTTGAGCGGTACATTTTTTCAATAGAGGTAAACTATTTTGATTCAAACTTTGAATTAACCTAGTTATTATTTATGACATCCGCATCTGTATTCATGGATGTTCAGATGGGGACCTCGGTATCTGCATCTGCAGATGTTGAGCTGGTAACAGCTGCATCCACATCTGCGGATTGCGGAACTGTGAAATCCACTGACAGATCCGCATCCGCGGATGTCAAAAAAATGACATCCAACCATCACTACTACATTTTTGTGCAACAGATAAGATCATGAAAAACGTTCCGTTTGCCTGTGGGTCTGACGGGTCGCCCTATTGTTATCGACAAAGAACAGCACAAAGATCAAGCAAGGTCCCATATTTATTATTCATGCGTTCGTTGAGCATAAAGTAAGACACAGATGATGTGTGAGAAGCAGTCCAAGTTCAAGACATTTGGCAAATTGGAGTGTTACACTGGGTGCATCAAAGAGGTACTTAGTTTAAGTCTGTGGAGCCATAGACCGACCGGGGCCCCGGCCAACCCCGGTATTTTTTAGGCTGCTCCGGCCGCTCTCGGTCAGTTTTGATCAATCCAGCCCCGGCCAACCCCGGTATTTTTTAGGCTGCTCCGGCCACTTTCGGTCAGTTTTGATCAATCGAGCCCCGGCTAACCCTGGCCATTTTTTTTATACTAACCCGGCTCGGTCGAGGGTGGGAGTTAATCTGGCCGAGCTCATTTTATTGGTATCGGTAAGTGCTGAAATAAAACGATCTCTGAAATGTAAATTTGAAGTATTTTTAATAGGTAATGTTTTATTTTGAAATATTTTGTGCAAATAACTTTCCAAGCACATTCATTGTTATAAATATTATTGTAGAATTCTGAAATGCACAACTGAGATTATTCAGTAGCAAAAGGTACTCGTCTTTCTTGTTAGTTTCTGTTATAACATAATCGAAAGCATCAATAAACATATCGTATATATCTTATTGTATCCCACTGCCATACAATGGCGGGGGAAACCAAAAACTAAAGGTAGGGGAGTTTTTGTATGTCATTAGTCTCTTCTTTGGCGATAATCGCAGCATAGTTAACTTCAAACGTTTTTCTGTCAACTCAGCGAACTCTGTCATATTTTAATTAGCAAAGGAATTGCAACTCTGACAGAAGGCTAATTGATACGATGCAAAAAAAGTTCAGAAATGGTTGCTGTAACATCTACAGACACCAATGAAATTTTCTCGAGGTGTCAGACCAACTTCAGCTGCAAACCCTAGGAGCACAGCCTGTTTGATCTTCGTTTTCATTTAAAATACCGAAAGAGAAGCCTGCTCCTGACACGGCAACGCAACACGGTTTTCTCGTGCTAGCTGAATGAATAACGTAAATGAAATACATGCCAACTTGTCAACAACTTTTGTCTATTACCCGTGCGAGGGGTGCGTGGATACAACTTTTGCGCTGGCTTTAAACTACGACCTCCGATACTATAAAAATCTTGCTGTTCAATGCGCATGTGGCATTGGAAAAAGAATCCCTTAAACTGTCCACAGAAAGGGCAGGTAGATAGAAGATAGTAAATAACATTGTGGTCTTTACTGTGGTTTTGACTGGTTACTTCTATCAATCTTTAAAATTTTCACGCATACAAGCGGTAGTAAAATTACTGTATAGTCATCACACTTGCGTCATGAGCAACTGCATGGATAAATTCTAATTTACTCCTATGAAATACGATAGCCAAGAACTATAAAACATAAAATGAATACTTTTCTGCACATTAGGACTGATTTAGTCAACGATAGTCAACCAGAACACAGCGAAAAGGACTTGCCCAAATATCAGCCCCAGCCAGTCGGTCTAAAAGTGGAGCAGGAAGGGTTTATAAAAATGCAAGTCGTCCACTGGGCAATAATTCGATGGAACAGAATACGATTATACCTGTATTATATTAACATAATTGGACTCATTTAAGAAAGTCTGATGATTATAGATAACACCTACGTAGAAGTAATGCACCTAGCAGAACGGTCAAATCTAATGCCATATAGCTTGTGTTACATGTAGTGATTGCTTTAGGAGTGGCTAATAAGCTCTGGGGTGGTGTCGATAATCTAGGAATAGAAATGACCGTGAAAGGTAAACCACTAACTTCCAGAAGTTGATGAAAGGGAAAGACCTCGAGATAGAGTCCGCTTCAGTTTCGAAATGACAGCGGATGCTGACAGCAACTGATCCCTTTACGAAAAAAAAACTGAAGAGTCTAATAAAATATTGTAGACGGTTTGCTTAAAAAGGCAGAAACTTAAATAAACATTCACAGGAGAGTTTAGTGATGAACTTCTCCATCACACGAGGATGTATAGGAGGATAAAATTTAATGTGGAATGAAATACTGAAGTGCTGACGAGGATCTATTTTTCATACACCCAGCACCCGCTTTGCTCTGGGAGAAAGGCTCGAAGTGGCATGAAGCGTTCACATGGTGTTTCAATATGAGTTTCTGGGCAGGGTAATCCTTCATAGAAAGGGGGAGGTGAATGTTTGCTGCACCCCATCTTCCTCGCTGTAGACACATGATGACAAGATCTACTTATTTCTTTAATGGCGAATGTCTGGTGCGCCCCATCTTCCTGGCTGTAGACACGCATGATCACAAGATATTGAATGAAAAGATAGTTCTAGACCGTCTATTGCTGCGAGAGAGGGGAAAGAATATTTACATAAGCTTCTAATTTGCTCCAAACTTCACTCATTACGGTTGAATATGCGAGTGATCGATGGTAACCCACTTCGAGAACACAGTATATCCCTATAAATTCAACAAAATTACGCAACTCCAATGCCCCAAAATATAATGACAATTTACTGTGTGTATTAATATAAGCCTCAAGTTTTCTTCTTTTGCTTATTTTCAAAGCTTAGACCCCTTTTACTTCAGATACTCACTAATTGTTTTTATCACACCAAAACCCTGTGCTTTTGGACCAGAATATTGTTCTTTCTCCAAACACAAATTCTGTAAAACAGTAAAACGCGCATTGTGAAATACTTGGTATTTTGCCACCAGCTTGACAAAGAGACTCAAAAACGTCAACAGTGTAAGCTGTAATTTTGGTATTGCGACATGGCAAGCTTTTTTGCTCGTTGGGCAGAAGTCCAAGTTTATGTCCCGTTTGGTCATCAAGGGCGATATGAAGTGCCGTGTTTGTGAGCACTTAGGCTCGGTAGACAGCAAAGCACACCCATTACGGGTGCGCCCCAGAATATTCTCCTGTCCAAGCTCCCACTAAATCCTCTGTTTTGAAGACGTAATCTATTTGTTGTTGCAGCTGCGTTCTTTGTGAATCCAAAGTGCCCTTGTAAAACACCAAAGGAAAACTCATGGCAGCGGAACCGGAATTAACATTTTAATCAGGCTTGTCTCCAACTCCCTAGATTCTCTTTTATTTTACCGTTGCCATTTATAGTTCCCGACTCTTTGATGCTTTCGCCGCAGAGCAGCAACGCTCACAACAAAGCGAGGAGTGGCCGCAGACAGAAATAAGATTTAATATCGCAGCTTAAGAGAAGGAACAACAGATCTGCAGTAACACAGGCCACGGACTAAATTTACTTGTGCGTTGTTACAGAGTTTACTTGAAGGCGTAATGAGTTTACTCTTTATTCTCAATTGTAAGGGGGAGACAAAATTTAAAGGAACGGTTTGGCGAAAGGTTCAAGCGTAAAACGAGGAAATGCAGAAAAGTTGCAATTTTGAAGTTATTTCAGGCTTCGTTTTCTATTTTTATTGACTTCAATGTCTGCTTCTCATATCAACAGGGTGAGACAGTTTGTTTCTGGTGCTGTGAAAGTGTATTTGATGCACGTATTCAGATATATGTACTCACTGTATATTAATAATAATCTTTATTAAGTACTGATAGACATTACAAAATTGGAATGAAATATGGTACACAGGAAAATGTTTCTTATTTCTAGGTTACACACAAAGCATGTCGCAGTGATCTTACATATTAGACATCATTACGCGCCATTGCTTGGCCTCCGTCAGGCAACAGGAGGCGCTGCCATATTGTTTACTCCTCAGTCTTTATCAATTCCTTCGTAACAAGATAAAATATACCAAATTTCAACAATTGCAGCATCAAAAAAATCATCACTCCAGGTATTTTTCTCGCACTCGTACGACCTGCATTGGGCAGAGCAGCCTCTGCCTCACTGAAGGCACCGTGCACCAAATTCAATCACGACCGTATTTCCCGAAGCCACAAAAGACAGCAGAACAAATATCCAAACGACCTGCTAACGCCAGCGGTAACAGCCCTAACTGCATATTGCTTCATACTCACCCAACCGAGAGC
>LQNS02000141.1:827834-842441 GCA_001587735.2 Parhyale hawaiensis
TGGTTAATTTTGTTTTCACAAATTTTGAACTCTCAGACATGCAGCACATCTCTACAGGTGATTATTCCTACTGTTTTTTTTTTTTTTTTTTTTGACCTGTGCAAATAAGAAAATTCGATGACAAAAATCGAATATTAACTACCTCCTTCCTGTAAAGTATAGTCAAAGAACCATAAGTACGTCTGATAAAAAATTTACCATTTTAGCCAGCGCTTATATTGAAGTAGTCCGTACGATTACAGGCACTAAGTGTCCAGCACCAATACACTGGAGTTTCCAGTCCGTTCTCAAACTATTCCAGATGATTCATTTGCCAATATCAAGTGACTTGCAAATGTTAAATAGATTGTCTGGAATGGAGAAACTAACATCATGTTGTTTCGCAGCAGCCCAGGAGTTTTCACGCAAGTTTGTGCTCACAGACATGCCAAGAGGAAGGTCAGCGCCAGGGCCTACGACCCGTCTTAACTGGCAGGCAAGACAGCTCGCTTCTGGTTAATTGATTCCTAGAGAGACACGCTGCACTGGCTCAACGACCAGGTCCTCTGTACAGGAGTCTCGCATACCAGCGGCCAGTGAGTCGAGCAACGTGCTTCTGACGACGGTCTGGTGGCCATACGTCACTATACTAGCTGGCATCTATTGATGCATCCTCATGAAGTTTTGGTCACAGGATTGTTTGTATGGATTGAGTGATTGCAAATTTGACATGTCTAAGACCCTGGCGAATTACCTTGAAATGTACACTGCGGAACGATGTTTTTTCATCGACAAAAATTGTTGCCTCGAGCATTACTCTATTTTTACACTCCACTGCTGGACATGAAGTTTTTTCTGCAGTAAAATTTGATATTCATCTGCGGTAGACTATTAGGTTTTTAATGTTATTTGAAGCTCAACTTATCATCAGAGTCATAATGACATTCTGCCCTTCCCTGGGTCATTCAGAGGGAAAAAGTGATGCAGCTTCGGAATATTAAATGTATTTTGTGCAGCCGATGATATTAATGAAATAGCATTATTATTTTGCTATACCAGGGAAACAATTGCCAGCATATGTCGTCAGTGGGAAATAAAAATTACATCCTAGCTAAGTAAAGATCACGAAGAGAATTAAAAACTGACATATTATCTACAGTATGCTGAGACGCCCGCCGTAGTGTAATGGTACAGCTTTCGCTTCGAGGATTCAAGTCCAACAAAATTTGTTGGATATAAACCCCCGACCTGCCGATATGTCCTTGGTTCTCAGCATGGAGGGCATCAAGTGAGCTAAACGCCTGGGTCAAGTCCAAGGTTCTAGCATTAGCTTGGTGCCGTCTAAGCTCGTAATCCTTAGCTAGTAGTTACGGGAGATCGTGATATAAATCTAGTACATTCAAAGAAATTTTACTCATACAAATTATGCATGGCTCTGATAATGTATATTTATGTGCAGCAGGTTTTTTTTTTTGTTTTTGTTTTATATTCAAAGGATTTAATAGCCAAATATTGACTAGAGGTATAGAACTCACTATGTTAGAGGCCAAGAAAGAGACATTACATTTTTTTATATGCGTTGTGAGTGGGGTCGGATTTACAGTTTTTTTTCCGTTTATGGCCATTTGAGCTTATTCTACTGTATTTAATTTAGTTGATCTGAAACAGACTTAATTGATACGTTTTATTAATCACCAAAAATATTTACGGTATTATTCCTTACATTCATGTTGACAATACAGCATAAAAACTAATAATACCTGCTGCTTAGTTTAATTTTCTGGTCCTGTGGATCTAGGATTCAGTCGAATATCACACAAAGCACTGGCATTGTTCATGCATGGGGGTAACATTGTTCTGCCTAGAAAATGAATCAGAAGTAATTACTCATCCAATACTTTCTCGTAAATCAAATTACACTATCGCATTCACGAAACTTTTGTCTACAACATAGGCCTTTTTTAGTTGTTATAACAATGCTACGAACAGTTGCCTGTAAAAAAAGTTGCAGCACGTGCATTGCAGCAACAATTTAAATCAGTTTGATTCGTCATATTTCTATGCCAAAGTTCGGGAATCACTACTGAATGCAATATTATCAACCAAAACGTCCTAAAATGATTCTCAAGTTTTTGAAGTAGCTGTCACACGGAACATTAAGACTGAAATGCTAAAAAGCACTGACAGAAAAATGAGCAGACGACCGTCAAAATGTGGTCTAGTCTATGGCTATGATATGGTCTGGTCTATGGCTATAGGATATGCTCATTAAAGTACTTCAAGTGCGTTACTTTTGCACAACGGCAGATTCAGCATGGTAAGATATTTCGACTATTGCTCTGGGTCGCACAAAGCACAAATGGCTTGGCTCTCTTAGTCCATTTTGCATATCTTCAATTCCAGCTTTGCTTACGCAAGACATTTTGCAGGATGAAGTCAACACGAACAGAAGCTTGGCGTCACTTGACTCGCGTCCAGCGTAATAGAAATATAGTCAAGGGTTCAGTGAAAGTCTTTATTGAAATGACAATGAAAGAGAAGCATTTTTGTTCGCGTAATCAACTTCGTAAAATAGATAGATAAATTAGGAGTCCAACAGAAAAATTAAGCTTTACTGAAGACTGGTAATCTCTGCCTCTTTTAGTCTTGAGAAGAATACAAACTTTCAGTAATTGCTCTAGTGTGATCAATAGTGTAAAATTACTCTAACTGATAGCACTAGAGTGAAAGGATATCTGGTCATTTCAAATATAAGATACATCACGCATAATCGTAATGTTCTTGAGGATCATGTTCAAAACCGAAAGTTCATTTTAGAGTGCCAAAGTCCATTGCTGTTCAGACGAGTTCGGCAAGGTAACTCTTGTTTTTCTTTGGGCAAGATGTGGCTAGTACATTTGTAGTTTGGCTGAACAACCCTGCACATTATTTTTAGAAAGAACATTTCGATATGTAGTATAGCTGCAAATTTTAGCCTTTCGACGGTGACGTCACTTGCAGTATCTGTGAAAAGTTTCTTACTGGACATTTTCTTTTTATTTCCTTCAAGTCAGCAATTGTTGAAGTTTGATGATTTCGTGTATTGTTCAACGGTGCAAGAGCCTTACAGACTACTGAGAGTTGTGGTGTATTCATTTTGACTCCATTGTGGTCAGTACCGATATTGTTATATTCTAGTTTGTATTTTCGTTGGCTCGTACTGGAACTCTCCACAAACTGCAATGTGTATCGGAAGAGTCCGTACAACGAAACTGAAGTTATCGACACAGATACATGCATACTTGCACGGTGTGTATCCACCGTGCAACCAATGTGCACTATTGCTTTATGGGACAGAGTTAAAATTTTTTGTTATACCAAATCTTTCAAGAGTTTCATACATTTCTCAATGACGTATTCTGTTAAAATTAATACCGTTGCTTTCTACCAGACACTTAATAACTTAGTATCAACAAAACACATGCCAAACAAACATTTTGTATAGAGCACAGCGCCTAAATGCCCGAATTAGTTATGTACCTAGTTAGGTAGGGACCAATAATTTGTTGCTGTTGTTGTTCACGATCGAGAGAAGAATGTTCCATGGGCACTGTGTCATGCATAATCACACTTAATAGGATCACTCGTAAACGTGAACCTCTGCGGCCGAGGTGTACAACGTTTCATACGATATGGGCGCTGGACCCAACCCCGGAACTATGCTTTGAAGTTTTAAGACGCAACGTGTACCAACAGTTTAATAAAAGATCCAATGAAGAACCTTCAATAATAACTCTCAATAAAGAAGCCTCGAAGGTTTCTTCGTTACAAGAACAAAGTACTTTTTAAAGTTTTTATGAAAATCTTTGTTCTAAGAGTATGTGGTTTCAATAGTGTTTCATGAAAAGAAAACTAGTTCAAAATTTTCACAACTACCTGTGATAAAATAAAATCTCATTCTCATAAGTTTCGAATGGAAATTATTCTGTTGTTTACAGAGATAGGGCAATTTATGAGTTTGCAAGCTGTGCGGTGTCAAGTAAAAACTCGCGCACTTAGGAGAGTCCACCCGATCAATTAACAAAGCTTTGCATTTAAATACAGCACAGGGACGACCAACCTGATATAAAAATTTGATTAGTCGATACTTCTTCGGCATATTACACCATGTCGTTAATAATTAGGAACGTTGCCCTTGCATTTTTGCAGCTGACGCAATTTATTATCAAGTGATGAAAGTTAGAGTTAAAGTCACTTTGACTACATGCCCCAAATACGAAGCCTACACACACTGGTTCACACTCTAGATAAATTTTCTAAGGGCCCTGAGGAGTATTCGATTGCAATGAACCACCGCTTGTCTGAGCTATGACGTCATGGGTCGTGACGACTGCGGCACCCCTCTCGTCCCCCCAAATAGTTCTGAGTAGGCCAGTACCAGCCCCCCCCCCTCCTCACCTCTCAAATACAATGTGAACAATGGAAGACAAACACTGACGTTGCATTGAAGCACAGTAAGACTTGAATCCCTGGCTCGGGAAAAGAACGCCCGATGTCGGTGGAAAAGGAGAAACAGCAAACACGGCCACTGTGGCACAGCTGAAAAGGGACTAACTATAACCTGCCAGTTCCCCTGCGCCGGTATTTTGCTATGGATGGGTAAATTGGACTTCAGAAAATGGGGGTGGAGGGTATTTTGCAGTGTGCTACAATGTAGTGTCCATGTTCAAGCAAGCATGACTTTGGTAGTAGCTGGGGCTTCCACTCTCAGATGCTCATGTGAAGTTTTGACTGTAACATCAATGAAATAGGTAATTATAGAATTTCAAACCGCAGCAGTAAATAGCTACCTATAAGACCTTTTCGATGCATCACATCATCTGCAGTGTTCAGCCTTACTCACCTACACTACCAATTTTTCTTTGCAGAAAAACAGAACTTTCTTGCATCGATGGCCAGCTCCACCACTCGAAGGTAAGGTTTGTTACTGCACCATTGAAAACTAGAATATCGTACGTCAATGATCATTTTTCTCCACAAAAACGCAACATTACATGTACGTAAGTATACGCCAATGAGATTGCAGTGCCCTTTGCCAGTAACATTTTCTGAAAGCAATACACATCTCTGCAGCCAGCGCCAATGAGACTCGAGAGCCGAGCACGTCTAGATCACGTTGCCATTCCTTGCATTTTAGAGATTCCACCTCAGGAATTGGAACGGACGTGCTTAGAGCTGTTATCGGTCTCTGCTGGCTACCGAGCACTTTTCATGTGAAGCTAAAGGGGCACTGTAGTTAAGGCTTGCAATGTATAGCGGTGCACGGCGTAGTGGAATGCATTGCTTGATATGAATTTAGGGCAGAAAAGGTTGTACAGTAGACCACCGTATTGTGCCCACCGAAAGCCACGCAACGCAGAACCGTCCGGCAAACTTGCTTTTGCGGAACCGAGATACACGCACCAAGAACTATTGATTTTGCTTGATAAATACATTAGTCTAACGTTCATAAAGAAAAACGGAAACGATTTTCAAGAGTGAGAAAAATTATTAAACTCCTTCCTTTCCGAGAAATGACCTGATCTAATACTTGAAGGGAGAGTCCCCCCATATTGTTTTGTTTATTTATGTGCTACTTTGAATGGAACTTGTCACAGATATGTAAAACTGTTATTAAATGTGGGTTGGACTCATGTACTTTTTCACATTTTCCCTTACAAAATAATTCTTCAGAGAAAACGGGGTATTCCGTTTTCTTGAAATGACCCGTCTTCAATAAAATATGGAAAAAGTACACTGGTCTAACTCACATTCCTTTTCGGTTTTACATATCTGTACCAAGTTAAAGTGACTCAGTAGTGACACATCGAGATACTCAGCAGCGATGAATCAAAATACTCAGTAGCGATACGTCAAGAGACTCAGCAGCAACACATTCAATGACTCAGCAGTAAAACATCAATTCACACAACAGTAACACGTCAAGAGATTCAGAGGTAAGACATCGAGTGACTCACCAGGTTGTGCCGCCGAACTTCGGCAGTTGGTATGTAATTCATTCACTAAAACTTTGGAAACTGGAATCATGTGACGAAAAGTAAATCCTGTTACCCTGGTACCTGGGAATCTTTCCAGCATTATCTCACATCAATGAAGCTCGGAAAGTCTGACAGCGTCTAAATATTTCATAGAATGTTTATTTCAATTCTTGGGGGCGGTGGATTCTTAATATGATAAGTCATAGACCACACCATACATTGACTGGACACTGAAATCGGGCCTCTCGCTACTGGGCCTGGAGGCTGATTTCCGTAAGCGTTAATAAAATGAGTTCTAAGAAACACAGAGACCTCAAACAAAGACTAATTTCTTCGCCATACCATGAGGAATGCGTTACAGAGTAGGGGATGAATCTAAATTTACAATCACATATTTTCAGTACGCGACATACATATGTCATACCGTCAAACACCAAGAAAAATTAAAAATTCATCATAATTTCTAGGAATATTGAAATTTTATAAAATAAAATTTGTTCGTGCATACCACACAAGACCTTGATCACCTCATGGAATGAAGACCTTGACCACTTCATGGAATGGAGTGCAACGTGGCAGATGAGCTTTACTGTCGACAAATGCTCAGTAATGCACGTAGGGCTTGTGAACCCTGCAACTCCATTGAAAATGAATGAGACGGAATTGGCTCCTGTCACCCAACAACGTGACTTGGGAATCACAATTACGAACAAACTACAGCACAGTCAGCAAGTTGACAAGAGTGTGAAAATGGCAAGCAGAGTACTCGGAATCATTGCCAGAAATTTTGAATACTAGTCCAAGGACATCATTGTTCCCCTGTACAAGGCATTAGTGCGGCCACACTTAGAGTTTGCTGTTCAGTTCTGGTCGCCACATCTGTGCAAAGATATCGATAACATGGAAAGAGTTCAACGCAGAGCAACGAAATTGATACCTCAGCTACGAAACAAGCCGTATGAATGTCGCCTAAAGGAACTGGGTCTGATCTCTCTCGAGCAAAGATGACTCAGTGGGTATCTAATAGAAACATTTAAGTATTTGAATGGCTTCAACGCCGTACCTACAACGAGACTCTTCGAAATAAACCTCAATGATCGCTTGAGAAACAATGGTCAAAAACTCAAGCACAAAGCTCGAAGAATGACCTCAAGTCAGCAGTTCTTTCCGTATTTCATAGTCAGCATTTGGAATAGACTTCCTTCCTACGTTGTTAGTGCGGAATCAGTCAACGCGTATAAAAATCGTTTTTACATACATTGGGAGAGACACCCCCACAGCTAAGGTTTCCTCCTCAAGAGTCGCACACTCTTAACGGCCAAAGCCTCCGAGGCTTCCTAAATCCGTCTTCTCTCTTCCGCTCCAACTGCACTGTCTAACATCTCTAACTCCGCATATCAGTGGCTATTGATCATGACTGAGTGCATTCATGATCTTCTCTTTTGCTGAGACTCTTCTCCTTCCTCTTTTTTCCAGTCTTTTATATCCTACTAACATAATGACAATAATTCATAGAGGGCCGGGCAAGTTCGGTGTCTCTTTGAGAATGGGCCTGTTGGTTTGTCTATTGCCGCCTATCTAATCTAATCTAATCTAATCTACACGCAATGTATTTTAATATCATATTCAAATCAATTTCATTCCAATGAAAGATATGAAGCTACACCCTCAGAAATTTATGCATGTAAAGCTTTTGGTAGACCTCATCCCAATAGTCGCTACAAAAATGAGCTTAAGAAAACCCAGTAATGTTAAAGATGAATTAAAACCACGGTTACACTACATTGGTACCCACCAATGAACTAAAAGTACTGTACATGCTTAACTATGAGATAAAAATACCAAGACAGCCGATATTATTACTATTATTATTATTTAAACTTCACGCTTGTCCTCCCACGGACAGGTAATACAACCTAAATGACGCATCTTGCAACACCGGGAAGCCCAAAATGCTGCTAAAGGAAATCCAGCAAAAAACCATTAACAGCCGACTTAAACGCCTGCAGGCCAATACGGCCAAAATCCGATGCCGGCAACAAATTCCAAACCTTAGCCGACCAGGGTACGAAGCACCGACAGAACTGATTAGTTCGACATCTGAAAGCCTCCAAAGTGAAAGAGTGCGCTCCGCACGCAGCACGAGTCGCTCTCCCGAAAACCTTGAGGGCAGGGAGAGAAGAATGCAACCAATGCCTCTCATTATTGTACACCTTATAAAACATGCATAGCTCTGCTACTCTCCTCCTGTGGGACAGGTTCACTAGATCATTATCAGCGCACAGCCTGCTGGCTAAACTAACAAGTCGATCAAACAGATGCCAGTGAGTGTCAGCAGCTGAAGCCCAGACCGGTGAGCAATACTCCAACACAGGCAGCAAAAACGCATAAAAACGTATGCCGGCAACCTGACTATCACCAAACGCGGAATTTACCTTACGCAGGAGCCCAATCTTAGTGGAAGCACGTGACACCAACCTTCTAATATGCGGCTCAAAAGTAAGCTTCTCATCAAAGACAACACCAAGAATCTCCAAGGAGCTTGACTCCTGAAGTAAAGTGTCATCAATCTCCAGTTGGGGATGCTGCGGTAGAAGTGTCCGAGACCGACTGTTAATCATCGACTTGGTGTTGTGTCCTACTAGTGCATCACAATGTTGCGGGCGCTATATTTTCCCGTGGCTAAACTTAATCTTGGAGCATATTTTTTTAGTTTTTCCGGCTTAAAGATCTTCCATATCTTTTCTAAAGACTCAAAGCATTTGACACCAAATGCGCCATATATTTCAAATTCTCCCTTAACTCAATCTTCAGTGCGGTGAGTAATAGTTGAGCTGCGTTATGGGCTGAAATATATAGAAACTAGTGGACCCGTGCGTGAAAAATTCACGCAATAATCCATATGTTTGCATAATAAAGGCTAGTGCGAAATCTGTGCTCCTCTAACTTGCTTCTTCATTGATCCTTTGGCGTATTCGCATCCTTAGGTTCTTTCTTCTCCATTCTCCTTCTTTCACGTGCTTCTTCCATATTGACTGGCGGAAGTAAAATTTTAAGTAAAACACTGTAATAAAATTCAATGCAAACTACAGTCTGCTTATATGCAATATGAGCGCACCGTCGCTATGACACCGCTAAATTTAAATATTTGATTCATTGAAGTGCTCAGGGAGCTTCAATAGAGAGGAGGGAGCCAGGAGCCTGTCCGTGTATCTCAAGAGTCGCTTATGGCTGTAGCCAGTCGCCGTATGCACCAATCGCATATCGGTACATCTGTTTGTCTGCTGCTCCCCCGTTGAACTCGCTGCTCCCAGTTACTTCCACCAATGAGATTCATGACCGCGTCTAACAGCCAAAAAAGATCACGTTGACGCGCTGGCGAATCTGTGAATGGACTGCAGAGCTCTCTTCTCCCCTATTGAAGCTCTTTGGAATTGCTGACATTTGGGCCGATGAAGAGATAACTGCTCCATGAAAGAAAAACTGCAAGATAGAAGGAATAATCGTCTACTGCCGGTGAAAAACATCCCTTCGTGAGTGCTTCTTTA
Organism: Parhyale hawaiensis; assembly: GCA_001587735.2. NCBI lineage: Eukaryota > Metazoa > Arthropoda > Malacostraca > Amphipoda > Hyalidae > Parhyale > Parhyale hawaiensis. The sequence goes on from LQNS02000141.1 coordinate 837,379, forward strand.
ATGATCTACTAAATTTATAGAATTCATGCGTCGTGACCTGACAGAAAAAATTAATAAAATCAGACTTCAGAAGCCGCAAATATCTTTGCTTTGGTTTCAAAAAGTGTTTCAAGCAAGATGTGCATTCAGGTAAGAGGATATGGAGCCTACTTTCACCATCTTCTGCAGCATGGTCATCGATCTTCATGAAAACGCAACTTAATTGCAAAATCTGCAACCTGACCTATTTCCCAAATATTTATTTCGTTAAGAACCGGACAAAAATAAATAAATATATAAATGAGGAAATAAATAAATACACCAAGCGTTTTATTATATTAGGATGTGCTTGAACTTTCCCATTTTCTGAGCTCAATAGAAGCGAACATTTCTACATTTGTATTTTCCGATGAACTATATGGTATGTCAGTAATAGCATAATTCATTCTCTAAGAAACAAGCAATGTCACATAACTACCGCACTTACAGGTTGGCTGACATATTTCGAAGAGTTTGATCTGTTTAGAATAAAGTAAAGCTTTGCGAGCGATGTTTTCCACGAAATGATCTTTTTCCCGAGTAATAATTATTAAGTGTTCTTTTTCAACATTTTTCATTAAAATGTGTAATTAACCTTTTCATATTGATATTGAAATTTAATATACTTCGTTTTCGTAATCGTCAGCTTAAGAAGCATCAGGCTTATGTCATTATTATGTTTTAAAACAATAACATGCCATCATTTAGTTTCTTCACTCGGCACAGTGTTTTATAAGCAAGTCGGTCACAGATGATAGGAAAATGGTTTAGAGTTTTGCTAATAGCTCCTGGAGCTACGATCTTCTGAGAAGGTATGAGTGCTACAGGGCTGGGCTAGAGGTGCCAAATGAAGTTGGGTGCTTGAAAGTGATTGTTGCGTGTTACGGTACCACTGTGTCGCCTCTCCAAAGAAATATCAATATTCGCTGTGCTATGCAGACTCGACTGCCACAACTCCTTCAGTGTCTGAGTAACTCTGAGAGTGAGAGGTTATGCGCTCGGGGTCTCGCCTGCCACGCCGTGCCTCTGTTTAAACTGAGCTTCGTTAACCAGTAGACTGGTCCCTGGGCACGCTGGAACTGCCCGCTTCTAATTAGCACGCTAAGGAGCAAAACATAAAAAATAGTGATGTGCATTACACATAATCAGTCAATGACTTGTCTGGTGCTGATTTTTTCTAATACAATGGGAAATCTTTAGACATCAATGGAAAATTTCAAAACGAGCGAATAACTCTGGAACAGTATAATTGAATTAACAGCTAAAACTTGTAGCGGCAGTTTTCACGAAAAAATTGTAGCCTAGAAAAAACTTCGCTATCAATACGAACATAATTAGCTTATGCTTTTATTCTATGGTTCGCTTCAGTTTTTAGGTAAAGCTCTTATTTCTAAAAGATAAATTTGAATAAAAGTATATTCGAAGAATAAATCAATTTTCAATAGAAGTATTTCATGGCAGCAGCATCTATCGCGCCTGTATGGTACGAGCCGCGGCAGCTGTAGAACAAGTGTTGCCGTGCTTGTTATTTAAAGTCTGTTGACCTCAGCTCAGTAGATAAACACCAGTATTATTGTCTTTTCGCTGCTTGTTCCCAGCTGTGATTTATTTTTTGTTTTATTTACAATAATCTGCTCTGCGTTCACTGTGACTTAAGCTTCTCTGTTCTTATCATTATTAAAGTTCCGAGTGACCAAGCCATCATCACCTGCTCTGAATATGACGTCATACCGAAGGTAAGTAAGAAGAGCTTGTCCGTGATAGGCCAACTAAGGATGCATGCAAAAGGTTTATTTTGAACAAAAAAAAAAAACGCATTGCAGCACATTTATTCTACTGACAGTCCCAGACCGCTGCTATTTGAACGTCCTACCTTCCTGCAGCAATTCATAATCGCTGATGATAACAGATCAAATAGATGCCACATCATATGGAATTCCCACTGGCTTTCAGGAAGAGTACGTTAGTTATCGACTAACTTGATGATCTGAGCATGTGATTTCCTCAGCATGGCCCAGGTTCGCTCATCACTGGATGTTACTAGACTTACCCTCATTTAACCACTTAAGAGATTTCTTTTCACTATTATCAAATTTGCTACGAATAACCTTCAGACGGTAGACAGCTGCTAGATGAATATTCTCGGGTTTGTCCATTACCAAACCTAAATAACAGACGTGGACTTGGCACGCTTTATAGCACGAATTAATATATTTGGAGGCCTTTTCTTAGACTGTACAGCGGGGTTTGGTCTATCATAATGCTGAAAAAACGTGCTAGACATCATTCATGGAAAATGTAACGCTCATTTGTAATGTTCTACAACCAAATTTCTCCATTTTTTGCGATATATTAGTGACTTTGTCGAATGCTATGAAGATGACAGCATTACATAGACGGTACCCCGTTTGATTTTCACTTCGAATGCACAAAGAAATACTTGATTCTCTCAAGAGGTACCAAGAGCGTAAATGTGAAATAATTTTGGTTTATCCTTCTTTCGTGTACGGCACTTTTTGTAACAAATTTCGGACTTCTTGTTTGGTCTCCAGTACGACCACCAACCAACGTGCTTGTTGTTACTACTGCAGATCGGATATATAGGTAATCATTCAGTGTTTTCAGAATGACAATTTATATGTTCAGTCTATGGAGATTTTCCACTATCGTTATTACTTTCGATAGTGAGTGGTGCTTAAATCACTTTATCTGCATGCCGGGCTCGCTTTTCAAAGATTTTAGATTCATTACTGCTTATAGTAAAGACCACAAGAAACAAATAAATGTATTTAGTTAGTCTATGCTGTAGTGGAAAAATGTGACATTACTTATCTAACGAACTCAAGCTATAGTGTAATCATGTTCCTCTCGGAAAAACACAACTTCACCTCGCCGAATGAAGTTCATCATTTTTAAGCTCGTAGCAAGACATACGAGACTTAATGGTGATACAGGGATAACATTACAAAGCTTATAATTTTGTGAAGTCAGCAGGCAACGTACTCTACTGTGTGTTTGTAGTTTTTACGTAAATTGATAATCACCGGCGATTATGCAATTATCGTTCCTGGTTGACGGTATGCAAGTAAGTTGCTGCTTCTGCTTCCGTATCCTGAAAACGTAACAGTGACTTTATTGGTTATTTTCTCTACATTCACAATAGAATGGAACTTGCGGGCCCCTGTTTCAATTATGGAACTAATAGGTCTCTCTCTTTGCTTACTATGTAATAACTACACAACAACATGTAAGTAATTTTTTTCCATATTCACAAAGTAAGGCAGTGTATCTTGTAAGTCTCTCTCTTACCAGGCTCAGAAAGAACGGTACTGGCACATCTGTTACGATATTAAGAAAGAAAGCTGGTAAAATTTATCGGTTCTTATTTACAAAAAAGAATACCAACTCTTAGGTGACTATTTTCATTTTCAGCAAATACGGAGTGCACAGTATTGGTAGATGTCTTCATATTCCTACAATATAGAGGCGAAACTTATAGATCCCTATTTCCATATCCAGGAAGCATGACTCATCAACGTGTTGGTAAATATGTCTATACTAAAAACACAAAATACACTGCAACATGTAGGTCATTTCCGGATCCAGGGTGAATCACCGTGGACAAGCCGGCCTCCAGGCAGGTGGTACATTGCGCCCAGGAACTCCCGCCGGCTGCGGCGTCTATTCAGCGGCCACAAACTGCGTCCTCTGATGAGGGCGGAAGCCATTGCACAGCATGGAGCTCGGACGTAATCTGATACTGAGGGGTACTTATCGCAGCTCATGGTGCTCAGCTAGGTGGTCGCTAACACTTTTCACTATTTTACTTCAACTTTCCCTTAAAAGATGGGATATGGAGCTCTAATTTTGGAGTGCGTCGGACTTGCTTCGTTTCTAATCTGAGACTCGTGGAACTACTTTGCAACCCAACGTTATACTTAGTGCTTGTGCTATGGGAAGGTAACTCTGCATGGTGAGACATGAGACAGAGGGTTACAATTATGGAATAAAAACTGGTTACGGTTACGCTAAGCTGATTGATGAAGGAACTAACCACGCCAATGCAGATACGGCAGTGCGCCAGAGCAACATGCAGACAATTCGTGCATGGCAAGAATGTGGCAGCGTGCTATTAGATCTGCAGCAGTCCAGCAGTCCTTCTAGGACTTGGCGTTGCTATAGCTGTGACTGGATGCTTATTGCGTGAAGTATTGTGTTTTTTATACTGATTTTTTTTTTGTAAAAAGCTTGCGCGTGTTTACAAAATTTTGATTATTTACTCTTTGCTAAATAGCATAGCATTTTAGCGTACGTATGTATTTCAGCTTCTCTGAGTGATCGTCGAACGTTTCTAAATCTTAAACATTTCGAAGTGAGTTGAAACTATTCTTTTGTGTCAATTCAAGTGTAAGATTTTCAGTGATATATACGGCAAACACGTAATTTATCATTGCTGACATTTTGGCATAATCTACTACAGAGTGAGTGAGACTGCTCCTATGTATTGCTGGTCCGTGTATTTTTAAACCGAGTTCAGCTGCTTTTCTCGTTTAAAGAAAATGCTCTTTGCAGCGCAATAGCTGTTTCATATTTCTTTCAACAGACATTTAAAAAAGAGGTACATTTCCTCTTAAGAAAAGAACTTTAAATTTAACCACACTTTTTTTTAGGCTAAATAATTCCGAATTATTCTAGAATCAATAAATGAATAAGCTAACTTAACAATCACCGAAAGAAAATCTCCTTACACTTCAGATTATACCATCCCCCTGTTATGATAATTAGTTTTGCCTATGAAGAAGCTTAAGCTATTGAATGCACATGCTAAAACGATTGCATTAGCGTTTACAACGTCACGCTACTCTAGGCCCATGACCCTGTCGAACTTCTGGAACTAAGACTCCCAAGACTTGCCTGATTTCCACCCCGGTTGCTTCGAACCACAGCTCAGGCGCTGCACTTACTGTAAACACCAAGAGGAAGCACTCAGACCACCGAACTTTGTGCCATAAGGTGCGATAAGAGCCACTTAGTGTCACATTATG
>LQNS02000141.1:865165-877361 GCA_001587735.2 Parhyale hawaiensis
GTCCTATTTTTGTTTTCAGAGACGCGTAATTTGATGCATAAGAGAAGAAGTACTTACTGTTTTCTTTTATCTTCTTGATAGCTTGCAGTTCTTTTTCCTGTTTCTCTTCATCATGAGATTTCGCAAGTTTATGTTCAATCCCTTCCAGTTTTCGCCGGCATTCAGTTTGTCGCTGTAATACACGCGATGACTTTTGACATTTGATCAATCTTGCTCTTTTCTTTAATAAGCTTTTCGAAATTTATGGTGGTGGTTTTTAGGACATTTCCTTCTAGCCGATGGTAGGTATTTCACACACTATTCCAACAGATAGTTTTCAAAGATGTCGTTCATTGTATCACTTTGAGTTGAGTCATTTAGAAGAGCGTCCCAGTTCACCGACCGCAGCTCATCGTTTAAACCTTCCCAATTTATTTGATTATTGAAAGCATTTAAATCTCGTAGACTATATATGTTATTTTGCCCATTATACTTTGAGTCACTTGATTCATAGCTACAGAACTGGGTTGCCTAACGAAGAGAGCATGTCACTAGTATACAGAACAAACAGCAGCGAGCCAAGTACACCTCCTCGAGAGACGCCCGACACCACTGCGACTGGGGTACTCAAAAACATCGTCAACACTCTCTGCGTTTGATCAGACACAAAATCCCGAATAATCGACTGAACCTTACCACTCACAAACATCGATACATTCTGTCGAAATTGCAAATTTATGCCGTAGTCGTTTCGTAACACATTAAATTTAGTATTTTTGTCCCATAGACTTTGCAGTAACTGTAGCTTAGAATTTTCATTTATTATTCATATTCCTACAACTCTCCCTCCCCGTCCGCAATTAGCATAGAGGCTGCAACCAACGGAGGCTAATCGTTTTACAGCAGTGACTCTTCGGTCTGAACTGATTAGTTCGGTCGATTCTTTATTCCTCGATCTACGCAGCAAGGATGCCATTGCCATAATCGGCACTCGCTTGCAGTGTTCAGTATCGCTCCTTAGCCCCCTTTCGAGCGTCTCGCACCGTAAAAATACAGTTCGGTAATTATTGTAGAGGGCAAATGATGACAGTAAAGAAGACAAGAAAATCGTAAGGTTATGGATGCACTGTTAATATAACTGAACTTTCCTTATTATAGGTGAATTTCTTCTGAAAATTGTCCTCATTTTTTAGGAAGGAGTAAAAAGTTTTATACCTTTCCATGGTAGATGAAAACAGCAGAAATATCGGGAAAGTTCCGGAAAATGTACAAATCCTTTTAGAGTGTGGGATATGGTAAAAGTGAATTTTAATAAGAAAATAGTGTGTAGAAACAATTTTGCTTTACGACTGTACTTATATAACGTTAAAATTTGCGAAAAATGACGTTTAAGAACTTCTAAAACAGGGGTAGCTTCCCTAAATTTGTTGTGAGTTAATTAGCTACAGGCAGTGCACATAATAATTAATTATATATAAATTGTATAACTACATGTTTCTTCTTTAGAATATAGGAACGTTTCTCGCCTAGAAATCAAACGGTATGAAGAAAATATGAGGCAAATATGTAAACGAGGTTGCCGGAGTCATTGCCGATTCCTTTGTTCCCAGCAATCGATCAAGTCTTTAGATGTTGCTCGTTTGGACAAACTCCCTCGATTTTATTTCCCATTAAATAAGTCATTAGTCTGACTTACTCTTAACTTAACGGTAAAATCTGGGCAATAGTTCAATAATATGAAATGCCTCTGATTGAATATATGAGATATTTTCATTTTTTTTTATTCATTTGCACAGTGTGGAGCACGTTTCCCGAAAGAGTATCTTTTTCAGTTTTTTAGTTAACTCTTCAACGAAGAAATAGAGCTCTAATTAATAGCAGAAATGCTACAATTGTGTTATTTTACCATCACCTGGGCTACATGATTATTGGACTTTAGAGAATAAAATTATAACATAAGACCTTCGCTAGTTCCTTGTATGATAATTAATTTTAAAAAATGTGGTTGATTCGACGGTAATGGTTTTTGTACAAGTGCTCTAAGGCATGTTATTATCTATTATATCGAGAACAGCGCGCATGGAAATGTCGGTTTTCAAACATACCTATGTCTTTGTGCATACTGTCCCATGCTTATTTGGATATTGCACAATTAATAGCGTTTAAGGTATTGAAGCTAATTTCAGAGCGTCGTTACTCACTCAGAGATAATTATGTTCTTATATGGTTAGCATACAGTATACAGGAATTTTCACAAAATCGATTCTCGCAGCCTTATATACCACATTGCGATAAACTTTAAGGAGAAAGAAAGAGAAAAAATAATTTTTCAAAATTCAATGCCTAGAGCAAGGTGATAGTTGCACGCATGTAAGCGATGCTACCTTGTCCCAATAGAACGACACCAAATTTATACAATCCCCAGCCTCCTAGCTTGAAGCATAGCTACTGCAGAAGTCGAGCAAAGTCTTCTTCTCCTGCAGGGGGCGAAAGCTGGAAAGTTTCTTAAGCGCAAAACTTGACTTTCACTATAACATCTGAAAGGAAATAAGCCTCTGGCATTTCATTGGAGACCGCAGTAGTAGGGAATTCCTGCGAAAATGAAAATATAGAGGAAGACTCCTCGATCCCGGCATCACCTATGCCAACTCAAACTAAAATCTGTTCATACCGTTGAATCACTTACACCATAAAAGCATTCTCTTACAACTGTTATGTCCCCAGTCCAAAACTTCCTGGTTATTTTAATCCTGTCGCTCTTGGGATTCCTGTTGTTTTAACAAACAAACTTTTCTGCCTCCTTAGACGCTGACTGGCAGCCGCCTTTCCCCACGCCCCATGGCAAGTCTCTTACAAGTTCTAGGTGTTTGTCGTTGCTGTGCACTTTCACGAGTCTGAAAGTTGATATTGGATAGAAGAAAGGTACAGGTGGTGCGACCTTATCTCTAACCGCCGAACGGTGACAGAGTGCACCATGAGGCCCGCTTTATTCGGAAACAACGGTGACTCAAAAGGCTTGGTGTGCAAGCGACAAGCAAAGGTTAATTTTGCGTAGTCCCTGAGCAGGAACTGTGGCAACTAGCTGAGAGGGTTTTGTAGCTAACAACAAGTGAAGTATTCAGACATGTATCTCAAATCCGTGATCTTTCCTGATAAAATTAAGGACTTTCTAGTTGAGAAAAGCAGAGATCTTGTGCAGTTAGCTGACCATTTTTTTAGTGTCTTAATGTAAGCTCGAGTATAGAGGATATAACGGAAAATTCAAGGGCAAATCAGCCAACTTAATCATCAGCTGCAGCACCTCCCCTAAAGTATAGTTAAATGTTCTAGTTTAATTTTTTCAAGTCAGATATCCAACCAAGTACTTGATTTTGTGTGTTGCTGCAAGTGCTGATTTGGTATGTTTACTTCGTCCTCTACACGAAGTAATGTACAACTCCAGCTACTTGTTCCCCCTCTTGATCGTTCTGGAGGATCGCGAAGCTACCCGAGACGTTTTACATACATAATGAGGCAACTTTTGTTTGGGAGCTTTTGGTCAATCACAGTTTATAGGAGACGCTGTAAGTTATAGCGATTGATTGGCCGGCGCGACATCCGCTAGCTCTGTTCTTTTTCTTTCACTAATCGCGGATTCTTACAAGATTCTGTTTGAAGCATTCTCAAAAACTTTATTTTATAAGGTGCAAACCAGGATTGAAGTTAACCGTCTCTAAGCTTTCATGGGTGCGCGTATTTAAGTTGCTAAATACAATCGCGGTCACTTGCAGTAATAGCTCACTTCAAGTTACGAGATAAAGCCGCATAAAAATGCTTTCCAGCGAATATGGAACATTAAAAACTAATGGAAATAATTGTTCAGCACCAGTATCTCGCATGCAGGATATGCGACGATTTTTCTTCTCCTATTGGAGACCCGCTTTACGGAGAAGTCACCTAGAGCTACTGCGTATCAACGAATATGCTCCTACAGTATGTACAATAAGAGGGGCAAGTCATGTCTGTTATTTCCTCTCTTTATACTTATTATTAAAAACTTCACGTCCAGGCCGCCACGGACAGGTAGAACAACCCAAATGCAGCAGTTTGCAACACAGGGAAGCCCGAAACACCGCTAAAGAAAATCAAACAAAAAGCCATTAACTGCTGACACATGAATGATACTGAAAATTTATTTAGAGACGAGTTTCACGCTGTGATTCTAACTCGTAATCATAATGTAATTTCGTTTTTCACCGTGTTCGTACGCCTGTGAGTTATGACAAGCGCGCAGAGACACGGCGTCTCACCCTAATAGTCCCACAGTGTGGCCCGATTGCTCGAGATCTCGACGAGCCAGTTGCCATACTCTACGGTCAGGCTTCTCACGGGTCACAGACAAGTACTCAATCTCTCATCATATGTTAACACTTTGTATTCATGGTAATGGTCCGAGTGTGTGAACAAACAATATCTTGATTCTGTGGAATTTCTACAGGTTCAAGCAGGTTGTAAAAACGGTGGTAGTTTTCTAGGTGCGGCTCATCCATCTCGCAAGGCGGCCGACATTCATCCTTCAATAACCTGCGTAAAACACACCCCCCCCCACCGCCACAACTTCCACGTCACCGGCCAACAACACTGTACATACGCTGAATAATTTAGCTGAATGCCTGGCATTTAATGTCGCCGGCATCAAATTCCTGTTGTGTAAACTGGGAGCAAGGAACGCGAATAACTGCTCAATATTCACTCATGCGTAGGATTTAATTATATCTCAATTCCTGGGAAGCCCTCAGCATCAAAGCAGAGTGCAGCTCTCTGTTCCTGTGTGGCTATGCTATCCCTTGCATAGCGCGGGCATCCAGGAGAGAACTGTAAGCGGTTTGACTTGATAGGATCAGGTATGATCGACATGGCTATAAATGTTGCCAGAGTAAGACACGTCTTATCATCGTTGCTGACACCGTCCTCAATACTTGGGGTAAGTTAGTTCAATTTGCGGAAGGAAGAATTTAATATAGGGTGGGCCAAGAGTCAACTTACCATTTCACAAATTTACTACGCAAAACTGTAAAAGATACAAGTTTCTAGGAAAGTGTAAATGAAAGAAGAGTGAGTGTATATGTGATACGAATGACTTATACAAGACTTCCTACTTCGGAAATTTGTATCGTTTATAGTTTTTGAGTAGTAAATTTTTAAAAACGGAAAAAGTGACTCTTGGCTCACCCTATATAATCTGAATCTCTCTCGTGAACTTTTCAAAATGGTCACCAGCTCTCATCGTGTCTCTTCCGTCTGCAGCACTGTTGATTTAAGTGAATACGTGGAGTCGAGTCAGGACTTGAACTAAAATTCTCCAATGTAGACTATACGGTACCGTGACTGTAGCACTTTCATTAACACTGTATATAGAGCTACTGAAGCACACGGTGTGCTTGCTGTGGCCGCCGCTGCATCCTAATATGATAAAATGCTTGTTGTATTTATTTCGTGTCCGCTTCTTTAGGAAATAGATAGGCGGAAAATAGGCCACGTTGAAAATTCTGTAATTAAATCGCGTATTCATGAAGATGAAGATTAATGACCAGACTGCAAAAGATGTTCAAAGTGGAATACTTACCCCTTTTACCTGAATGCACTTCTTTATTTTGCAACACTTCTTGAAATCGAAACAAAGATATTTGCAGGTTACTTCGTATTAATTCAGTAGATCAATAACAGAGCGCTCACGAAGGGATGATTTTTCTCGGCAGTAGACAATTATTTCTTCTAGCTTGCTGTTTTTCTTTGATGGAGCAGCTATGTCTTCATCGGCCAAAATTTCAGCAGTTCACTGTAGCAGATAACTGAGTTTGGCGGTATCATGGCTACGGTGCGCTCACATTGCATATAAGCTGATTGGAGTGGCATTCGAGTTTATTGCAGTGTTTCATTGAAGATTTTTCTTCTGCCTGTCTATATGGAAGAAGCACGCGAAAGAAGGAAAATGGAAAAGAAAGAACCTAAGGATGAGAGTAGGCCAAATAATCGATGAGGAAAATGAAGAAGTAAATCAAAGAAGCGAAGATTCTTCACTGGCCCTTATTAAGCAAACATATCAATTATTGCGTAATTTCTTTTCCCGCACGGGTCGACTACTTCTTTACTAAAATTCGTAGGCATGTTAGAAATTAAACTCGTAAAACAGCTCCTTGGGCATCCCAAGGTGCAGTTAGGGTTACAAAGATATCCGGCAACAACGGTACGTTTAAAGAAGCGAGCTCTTGGTTGACCGTGACTGTTAACAAATCTGAGGGAGAAATACCCCGGAGATGAAATAACTGTGATGAAATTAAGTTTGTTCAGAACAATCTTATTAAATTTGTTGTTTTTTGTTCACTGCGTAAAGAACTCACCCTTGAGCCTGGCACAGTGACGTTCAAGCGATCCTTAACTAAGGTCATGTAGTTTATGGCCAGGTCAAAAATTTCAATGCCATTGTTACCAGCTATGTATCGTAGAAATTATTCTTCCGCCAGTAATAAACAGTCAACCGGCACCGCAGTTTACGTTGCCGTTTACAATTTACGCTCAAAAAGAAAATGAAGAAAACTGCATGTAGCAATGGCCAATGCCTGGAATGACTATTTTTTCAGTGACACAAAATAGCTCGCAATATTTTCTGTTGGCGTGAGTTCAGTCTTGTACCGTATGTGTCTTTTCAAAGCACCTGGCAGCTTACCAGTCACTCGATTCACACCGTTTCATAAGGTCTTCAAACTTAGACACTGTGGCTATTTCATTTTCAGAACTCTCATCGCTTTAAAATCGGGACATCGGCAAACATCTGCTCGCAATCGCTTGCGATAAGAGACGACATGCATTACTTCAACCGTACTACCTAAAGTACCACGCACCGTCCAATTTATTCACGCAACAAAAGACATCATGAATCGCTTAGTAAGTTCATCCTTGCTTCCAAAGATGCTGCGCATGATTTAATTGAAGGGCTAATATAACTAGTGCCGTAACGCCTTAGACATGCCCTAAGGCGTTAGTGCACTAGCCATATTAGCCCTCCAAACAATTCCTCAGCGCAGCAATTTGTTTACGCCATGAAGTGCTCTGTTCAGCCGCCCCACCCAAACCATCCATTGAACTGAATTGTGCCTATCGGTGGACGTCATCTGCTGCCACTGCAGGTAAGCCCCGTGAAGTACAAGAGATGAGGAGGCCTCGCCACACTCCACTGCTATCTCATTATTAGCACTGTCATACTCTGTATATGAAGAGATAGTGAAGAATGGCAGAATCAAAGCGGTCTATTCGTAAAGATACCTCATTTTCGATAGAAAATTAAAGGAGGCGAACTAACTTCTACTTGGGAATCAATTGTAGTTGCAATAAGGTATCACTACCACTGTTATCTGCCCGTAGACCTGTATTTTACAGTTACCTAATCGTACAATGCGGCCGTACGCTGAGTATGGCGCACTTGTTGCCAGGCCCTTCGTTCCTCTAACTGTTGAGTGCGCGTTATCAAAGACAATAAATATGCGAAACACAAACTGTGTCACTTAGAGCGTATCAACAGTCCTGGTATAAAGAGTTACAAAGGGCATTGTGGCCAATACTCGTGCATCACTGCACTTTTGGGAATTTGCGTGGTTCATTTTAGTATCGTGTGACGCGTACGGTGGAGCAGAGTACGTGCGACTATTTGCCCCAGTGAACGTTATCGATGAGTTATAATAATGCGGTGCGGCAGCATTATTCTTATTACCTACACCAAGGAGATTACGTTTTCGTCGGGTTTGTCTGTCAGTTATTCTGTCTGCATCATGATAACTCAAAAAGTTATGAACGGAATTGAATGAAATATACAGGGATTGTTGAGCATGTTATGAGAAACAGATGACTAGGTTTTGGTGAAGATCCGTTCATCCGTTTGTTTGTTTGTCTGGCTTAATTTTTGCCCATGCCATAACTCAAAAAGTTACGGACGGAGTTTTATGAAATTTCCTACAAGTTGTTAGGTTTATTACGAAGAGTAAATGACCAAATATTTGTGATGATCTGTTTGTGTGTTCGTCTGTTTATTGTTGTTGTTTTAATTTTGTGTTTGTTAGCCCAGAAATTCAAAAAGTTTGGAATGGATCCTTTTAAAATTTACAGCAGTTGTTAGTAATGCTCGAAATCATAAATGATTAAATTTTGGTGCAGATCCGTAATTTCATTTGTATGTTTGACTTATGTTTGTCGTAAAGCTTGTTAGCAACATAACGCGAAAAGTTGTGTACGGATCTTCAAGAAAACCTTACTCCCAGTGTAGTACGGGAAATGGCTGCAGTCATAGTGAAGCCACGGCTCAAAATATTTAATCTATCTCTAAGAACGGGTGAAGTTCCTCAGGATTGGAAATTAGCTAACGTGATACCGATAAATAAGAAGGGGATAAGAAAAGCCCCAGCAACTATCGACCAATCAGTCATACATCAGTCGTCAGTAAAACCATCGAACGCCTCCTGAAAAGAGCATCACTGATCACCTGAGGATGCATCAGCTCATATCCGATACTGAGCATGACTTCCGAAATGGAAGAAGCTGCTTAACAAACCTACTGGACTTTTCTCAAAAGTTACGGATATTAAAGATGAACAAAAGGGTGTAGACCTTGTGTATCTACTGTAGACTTCCAAAAGGCTTTTGACAAAGTCCCCGATAAACGGCTAATAAAAAATTGGAAGCCCATGGTATCCAGGGAGACTATTTACCATCGGTTAGGGCATGGCGTACGGGTCGGCAGCAACGAGTGAAGCTTCAAGGAGAGACGTGCGCCTGGACGCAGGTGCCATCAGGTGTACCACCAGGCAGCTGCTTGGCCCACTTCTGTTCTTAATTTACATCAGTGATCTCGATATCACCATCCGTAGTAAAATCAGTAAATTTACGGATGTTACTAAACTTTGTTGTCCTGCCACGAAAAGAGCCGAGCTCCAACAAGACCTTGACCACCTCGTGGAATGGAGCACAATGTGGCGGATGAGCTTTAATGTCGATAAATGTTCAGTAATACACATAGTGCTGGTGAACCTTTCAACCCCACTGAAAATTAACGGGACGGTATTAGCTGCTGTCACCCTGCAAGGGGACTTGGAAATCACTATTACAAACAAACTACAACACAGTCGGTAAGTAGACAAGAGTGTGAAAATAGCACACAGAGTACTGGGATTCATCATCAGAAATTTTAAACACAAGTCCAAGGACATCATGTGAAAATGGCCTAGTACAAGGCATTAGTGCGGCCACACTTAAAATTTGCTGTTCAATTCTGGTCGCCACGTCTGTGCAGAGATGTCGATAACATGGTAAAAGTCCAACGCAGAGCAACGAAATTGATACCTCAGCAGTGTAATAAACCGTATGAATGTCGCTTAAAAGAACTGGGTCTGATCTCTCTCGAGCATAGATGACTCAGGGGACAAGTAATAAAACATTCCAGTATTTGAATGGCTTCAACGATGTACCCACAACAGAACTCTTTGAAAGAGACCTCAATGATCGCCTGTGAAACAACAGTCAAAAACTCAAGCATCAAGCTCAGAGAACGACCTTAACGAGTGTGTCTGTTGAAAGCGTTTTGAGCGCCTCAGTCGCTGTCGTGTCTGGTGTCCCTCAGGGCAGTGTGCTTGGCCCGCTGTTATTCGTTTTCTATACTAGTGGCATGTTCTCTTCGCTTGAAAAAACGATGATCAACAATGCCAACGATTCCACTTTGATAGCAGTGATACCTGCTCCTCGCAGCGTTATGCTGTCGCTCGGTCTCTGAATAGGGATTTGACCCGCAGAAGTGCATGGTGCTCGACCTGGAGTATGGAGCTAATGACAATAAGACCAAGTTTGATGATTATCAGTCGGTCTCGGACACTTGAACCGCAGCATCCCCGACTGGAGATTGATGACACTATGCTTCAGGAGTCTAACTTCTTGGAGATTCTTGGTGTAGTCTTTGATGAGAAGCTTACTTCTGAGTCGCATATTAGAAGGTTGGGGTCACGTGCTTCCACTAAGATTGGGCTCCCGCGTAAGGTGAATTCTGTGTTTGGTTTGGTGACAGTCAGGTTGTCCGCAGATGTGTTTATGCTTTTTGCTGCCTGTGTTAGAGTATTGCTCACCGGTATGGGCAATACTCTGCTGCTGACACTCACTTACGTCTGTTGGACCGACTTATTAGTTCAGCCAGCCGGTTGCGCGCTGATAATGATCTGGTAAACCTGCCCACAGGAAAAGAGTAGCCAAGCTATGTATGTTTAATAAGGGGTACAATAATGAGAAGTATTGGTTGTATTCTTCTCTCCCTGCCCTCAAGGTATTTGGGAGAGAGACTCGTGCTGTGTGCGGAGCGCACTCTTTCACTTTGGAGGCTGTCGGATGTCGAACTAATCAGTCCTGTCGGTGCTTCGTGCCCTAGTCGGCTAAGATTTTGAATTTGTTGCCGGCATCGGCTTGTGGTCGTATTGGCCTGCAGGCGTTTAAATCAGCTGTTAATGATATTTTGCTGGATTTCCGTTAATAGCGTGTTGCAAGGTGCTTCATTTGGGCTGTATTACCTGTTCGTAGGAGCTCGAGCGTGGAGTTTCAATGAAAAAAGTTAGAAAAAAAAACAGTTCTTTCTGTATTTCATAGTCAGCATTTGCAATAGACTCCCTTCCGATGTTGTTAGTGCGGAGTCAGTCAACGCGTTTAAAAATCGTATAGACATATATTGGGTGAGACATCCTCCACAAATAAGAACCCCCCTCTAGGAGTCGCAAACTCTTAACGGCCAAAGCTTGCGAGGCCACCTTGTTCCGTCTTCTTCTGTCTCCTGCTCCGACTACAGTTTGACATCTCTAAGCTCCGCATATCAGAGGCTATCGATTGTGCTTGCGTGAATTCATGGTCGTCTCTTTTGCAGGAATTCTTCCCCCTTTTTTCTCTCTCTTTTCTCCAGTCCTCTATATCCTACTAACATAATGGCAATAGCTCTTAGAGGGCCGAAGCATAAGTTCCGGTGTCTCCTTGGGAATGGGCCTATTGGTTCGTCCACTGCCGCCTATCTCATCCAATCTAAAAAGGAGCAGAGAGTATTAATACTATCAAAAGGCACAAATGATTAGATTTTGGAGTTGTTACAAAGAAATTCATTGTTTCAGAGTCAATATGAATGCTTTCTTGCTGTTGCCTTGATTGACGGAGGCATGCACTCTCAGAGTGCTCTAGTTTACAGTATGTATCTTGCCGCAACTCTGGAAGGAAAAAGATGTATTAATCATGACCACACCTTCTCTTCTTCTACTTTACAGCGTATATCTCGTCGCAGCTCTAAAGCCAAAAAGCTTAGGTGATCATGACTACATTTTTTTTTTCCACCTTACCAGATATCTTTACTTGAGTGCCCCTCAGACACGCAAGTCAGTTATCCATTGAACCGTGCGGGCAGCCGTCAGCTGCGTATAATTCACTCTTGACTTATTCTGGTGCGCTTCATTTTGTTGAGAGCCGAAGCGCCGGCACATCTATCAATAGTCGGCCAGAGGCAAAGACAAATAGAGCGTAGCTGTGCGTCAAATATATATTTCAGTTGTGGCAAATGCCACAGGAGCATTCGCCGATACATTCTGGAAAAGCTCCCTGATTCTTTCTAGTCCGTTGTTACGGAAAATTCTATCGTGAGCTCCAAAAGTTTATGCAGAGCAAAGAAGTTAACGCAAGCAATGCCATGTTTTTTCCTAGTGAACATGCAAATTCATCTCTTCTGCTTTATTCAACTGTAGAGATGCTTCGCGCACGCATTTTTTTGCAGGTTTCGAATGAGTTTACCAGGCTTAGCTACAGTGATCTTATTCTTTTGGACGCGCTTCAGCTGCGCATATATTATTAACAGTCAAGGGTAAAATCGCCTTTGTTGCACTTCCCAACTAGAGAATCGTTGGGACTGATGCCGTGATGGGTACAGAGAATTGTACGTCTGCAGTCGATGACAGAGTTTGTCACAGCTAAGGCATCATAAACGGAAGAACCAGATAAAAACAGCCCCCCCCACTCTCAAGACCGTCTCTGGCGCTCGGTACAGAAATGCTCTCACAGTGAGCACGAATGTCTGAAACGCTGATGCCGCAGTACCGAGTAGAACAAGAAGTGACTATTACCGTAGTGTCAGAAGATAGAACATGTCAAACCTAGCCTCAGCCCTAGTGGTTCCCAAATT
>LQNS02000141.1:911384-923186 GCA_001587735.2 Parhyale hawaiensis
AAGACTTGCCTGATTTCCACCCCGGTTGCTTCGAACCACAGCTCAGGCGCTGCACTTACTGTAAACACCAAGAGGAAGCACTCAGACCACCGAACTTTGTGCCATAAGGTGCGATAAGAGCCACTTAGTGTCACATTATGACATGCTAGCGCCGCAAGTCACGGTTGTGTTCTGCTGTCGCTTAGAAACGCCTCAATCAAAGTTCGTTGATATGCTCATAATACCCCATTGACCGCATGCCGTCGCTATGCACGAACGGTGGGGCTACACTGCAATCTTCATAGACTGTTGACAGGGCAGTTACTTAGAAGTGCCTGCACCCGACATGGAAAATATCCAGTGTTTAATCATCGACATCGCGATCATACTGCACTTAGCTTCTATAGTTTATACAGGTTGAGAGACGCAGTTATTGTCAATGTATCTGTTGAAAAAAGTTAGCGTTTTTTGCAGCTTATTTATCGTAATAAGCGATTATTGCACTCGTAATTCGATGAAATTTATGGAAAAATAGATATGCCAATACAGAGAGTTTGATATACATTGCATTATTTTGTGCGATTGCTCTGTGAGATATTCGCCAAACTTACTATTGTGTTATTCCTCTTTAAATTAAATCGTCACACGCATATATTGTTCCTGCGCAAAGTAGATGCGCGTACAATATTTCAAATTACTATCGGAGTTGAAGAGTAATTCCTCTGTGCTGGTTGTGTAGTAGAGGTTTTGCACACTTTTGTTTGAGTAACTTAAATTTTCGACTACAAGTCCGTAGACTTGGTTCAGCAAACCAATAGTTTCCAATGTGATGTTCTTCTTCAGCATTTCCTTTCTCATGAACAACAGTTGTATCGACCCTTTACTACTGCTTCTGTAGTTTGAAAGCGTCGAAAGAATTTGAAACGGTAACAACACGTTCACATTGCAACCAGGTATGTTTTACATTCAACCTGGCGGTAATCACTCTCTACTTTCCGAAACCATTGACAGGTAACTCGTCGCAAGCGCAGAATAATTGTTCTCAGCGCGGGTTATTAGCGAACATTTGTACGTGGTGCCGATGGCGTTCAAGTGTTTTGTTCCTCAGGACTAAAGAAAGCCATCTGGCAGCTGCGTGCTGGGGCGCAAAGCAATTGAAGAGGCAGCCGCTGCCAGTGGTCGTTCATTGAATGCCAACATGAGTCTTACTGGTCAGTTATTGGTCACGCATAAATTGCAGTGTTGCAGGGCGGGATTAATATGGGTCATGATTGGTTTTGCTACATGCGATATAAATGAAAAATTAGTAACCGTTCGCGCAAAAATTCCTCGTATTTGCAAAATCATAGCCCGAATTAGCGAAATGAGAGACTTGACTCCAACGCTCCTTCATATAGGAAGGCTCGAATATTGAATTATGACATTTAGAGACTTCTGACTAAAGTTAACATCATTATAATCAATGAAATATTCGAAAAAACTACTAGTAACTCATTTCACGTCAGATTTTCCTGATGCAAAGTTTCAGGTAAAATTCAACAAGACCTTACCCTTTAGGTCAGATAATCCTTTGCGCTCAAGTCCATGTATTTCATTTAAACATATCATCACCTGCGACTTACGTCAGCAAACAACTGTTCATACTTGACACATCATAGAAGGTTACTTGTCGCCTTGTGGTTAAGTTTAAGTGAATTTTAATCAAACACAAGATAATAAACACCGTCGTGTTGTAAGTTATTTATACATTTGTATGTTTCGCGTCCCCCTCCTTAACAAATAGGCGAAAAATAGGCCAGGTTGAAGATTATGTAGTTAGGATGCGTTTTCATGGAGATCGACGACGAAGTTGCAGAAGATGGTGAAAGTGGGATCCTTATTCCTTTCTCTTAATGAATTTCTTGCTTAAAACAATTCTTCGAATCGAAAAAAAGAGAGATATTACAGCTTTTTTTACCGGGTTCATGCAGTACTATTTTAAAAGTTTCTCCATACATTGAACCATATGTTTATTCTCAGTTACCACGTACTAATTCAGAAGCTAGTCAACGAAGGGCGGACGAAGCGATGATTTTTCACGGGCAGTAGGCATTGTTTCTTTCAGCTTGCTGTCTTCCTTTTGACGGAGCAGATTGCACTTCCACTTTAAATCTTTAATGTACTGAAGGCTTGTTCGGTATCATGGATACGCGGCGGGTAATTTGTTTAAATTCACCGAGGCTTTACTGCTTACTAATGTAAGATTTTTTCCGCATGTGACCTATGGTGGGAGACGATTGTGATTTTTAGATGAATTGCCAAAGAGAGCACTTATCTCTTATTACAATTTGAGTCGGCTGTTGCAGCGAATTGATAGAGACATATTTAATGAAGATGAGTTGTCTCAAATTCTTCGCTGTCATCTTTGACAGCGTGGGCACTCTAATCTAGATAATAATTCTGCTTGTCCCTCCGCTAGTTCGTTAATTACTTAGTACGACCGTATTACATTGGGGAACAATTAAAACATCCCAGAGGTATTCTGGATGCGATCTGAGAAAGGATCAATAGAAGAAGTCAAGTTAAAATTTCAGCTACTGCTGCTACTGCTTGCAACTTTCGCATGCATGATACGGGTCCGATCTAGGTTATCATCAGTGAGGAATAATTCTTTTTTTTTTCCTGTAGAGTTTCCACCGGTTCCTTCAGCATTAGATACGGAAAATAAAGGTAATACGGGGGTGAGATATCACCGAAGAAAATTTCTTCCGTTCTGTGGAATTTCTACAGGTTCCAGAAACTGGTTACAACACTGCGTGTGGTCGGGCAATCACTAGCATTGGAGGGCATTGCGACTATGTTAAATACACACACACTGTGACTGGAGTAGGCATACAGTTATTGACGCCTGACGCTGGCGCTATCACCCTGTCAAGATCTTATCTTGAGTCACGGACTGATGGCGTGCCTCTCTTGATCGCTGATGGCGTGAGCTGCTGAGGAGCTCTTGATATGCCACGACTTGCTGATGACATGGATGGCAGTCCAAGAGGATGGCGCAAACGGCGGTTTGCTGGATAGCGTCGGTCTCTTTAGTGCTGTCTGGAGTTAACGCTCTATCTGATTACAGTGTAATGGTTGAGACAGGGTGGAAATCGCTGCTAACACCAAATGTGCGTCGTGCTTGAGTCATCGTATCAGGCTAAATGTTGAATGTGAGAAAATCTGAGTTGTTTACTTCCAAGAAAATATTTAATGCCAGAAAGTAACATGACTGGAGTTTTTTCGCTTCATAAGTGCATGTTGGGTACTCAAACAGCTTGGAGGGTAATCAAAACTTATAGACAAAGAAAGAGAGAGAGAGAGGACGGGAACATAGTAGGCGTTAGGGCGGTATGTGAGTCCGAGATGTGATTTCGTAGTGTTCCTAACAGAGGAAGGGTATTTTCATAATTTATCTATTTCTCCTCCACGAACATATCATTTCGTATCTTTCCTTCTTCATGTTCCTTCCTTGTTAGCAAAAAGATGGTAAATCATCCGCCTCTGCAAGTCCGTGGCATGTTTACTGTAGTGGTGTATTAGACCATGAAAAGTAAGGACAATAGTTACTGTTCATATTTCCATTTTGAATAACCTGATATAACAAGAGCTTGCAGCTCCAGAGATAGCAATGTGAGAACACAGTAAAGGTGTATCTATTAAACGTATTGATCACTCAGTGCATAAGAAGTTTTATTGAACGTACATGAATGATGTACTTTAGGCCATTCGTAGCCTCACATGTTTAGTTAAGTCAAGAAGTAGTAAATTCCTCTTGATATTTTTCTTCGTCGGTATATTTTTAAATTTTGTTATGTACCAAAATATTGAATACTTTTGTAGGAGAAATAAATCACTGCAAATGATATGTTGGAAACTGGTGATGGCTTACGATTATACTATGTATAAAACTGGGTGATTGTTCAAAAATCGTGACAAACTTAGTACGCTAGTTATTTTTTTTACCAGCACTGCAGACATGCAGCCGCAAACATTTTCAGCTATGCATTTTTTATTTCTTACCAATTTTATATTTTTCGCTGAACTTCGTAACTCTCGCAGCGGTACAAAATTGGGTGTGGGAAACCGTGACCACAATAATTACGTCTGATAAAGTACAAAGTAGACTCGGTATTAACCTTCTACTAGGCAGGTAACAATGTTTGGTTACTTCCCTTAACCTGTTCCCACGGTAACGTTTTTCAACGGGCAGGTAAAGCGCAGGTTCGGTGAGTGCCCGTGGTTTCTTTTCCCCAGGGGTAATTTACCTGCATAATGTAAACTGTACTGACTGTCTGTCAAAATTGTACTTACTCTAAGATTTCCCACCGCTCAGAGCCGAACATATTCGAGAATGGCTTTACTACGTGCACATTTAATGCGTCAGAATGTTGTCTTTTATGTTGTGTTGTTCTTCCGTAGGATTTTCTACGACGAAAAGGTTCATTATACAATTATTGTGCACAAAAGCTCAAAGTGAGCAGTTTTGGATAGCTCCTCTCTGATTTTTTTAAGTATATCTTTTGAAAGTATATTGTTTATACGGTATGGTTGCCGAAGGCCAAAATTCTTTTAGTTAAAAAAGAGGGGAATACTGCTACAAGACGATTAACGTCTTCTATTAGACTGTAGCTTACCAGTTCAGTTGGTGTTTTCTACGCTGGTGTGTTTTGACCTGGAATTCGTTGCCGGGATTCGTGCTCGGCTGTGTGGATCCTTTTACGTTTACCTCATTTGGTAAAGGTTGTCTGATGGATTTTTCTTATCAGCGTCTTTAGATTCCTGGTATTTCATAAAACTTTCTTTGGGTTTCATTCCCAATCCGTGGAAGCCTGGACCTGTAATTTTAAAAATATATATCATAATAAGAGAGCTGTCTGTCCGTCCGTCAGTCTGTGCGTCCGTCTGTCCGAAGCTTTTTTCCCCCTTTCTTATACTGAAGAAAAATTCTAAGGCATCCAACTCATCTTTTTTTTTTTTGCCCAAAGGGTCAAGCAGATTAAGTTCTATTTTCCCCCTATCTCATATTGAAGAAAAAATTCCAAGGTACCCAAATTTCTTTTTGCCAAAATTCCAAGGTACTTAAATCTTTTTTACCAAAAGGGGTGAGCTTTTCGATGAGATAGTACGATGTTTTCAAATATATATTTTCACGACTTATTCAACAAAAGGGTTGCATTTGGTGATCTAGTAATGATAACGGTGCCGATATATTGCCTATGAATATTATATTGAGTGATAGTACTTACAATTTTACCATTCTTTACGATGGCCCATTGATATCGCAATTCTCACGGTCTTGGATAAAAAGATATGCATATTGCATAGATGTATTCGTGGCTTTCAATGTATATTGAATCTTAAGGCATGCAGTGTTATAGCTATACTGCTCCTGTACAGGCCGTGAACATCAGTCTTTAGCTTATCTCGCACTTTATGGAGCACTTACCGGCAGTGCTCGGCTAGTCATGCACGTCAGTGGTGAACAATTTACGTGAATGAAAGCTCCTCTGTATTGCAAGTGTCCAGTCATAGCATTCACGGCGGCTTTGCGTCAGCGCTTATCTTCCTCGACAAGAAACACATTTGCTAATATAAGTGGGGCTTTTCAATTTCACATTCCCCAATTCACAGCCAGCAAACTTTGTGATGAGGCCCTCAGCATTCTACTGCTGTTCTACCGCTTCGCTTGAAGCTTTGCGTGTAGTCTAAGACTTGTTTAATACCCCTGTTTATATTTGGCATATGCATAAAATAGATGATCACGCTGTTATGCATGCTAAGCGTGCATTTTGCCGCAATTAACAATATCAGGTGAAAGCTGCCCAGAGCGTAAAACGGTAACGCTCGGCACTTCCGTACCACCCGATCTATTGCAGGTATCTTAATGTTGGTCTGAACATTGCATTTATCTGGGAATTATCCCCATTTAACCAATTTTTAAGCGTATCGCAAAATCCAGCCCTCGCGATTGGTTTCTTTTTATCGTCCCGTTCGCGTCCACCCGCAGCGAGCACAAGAATAATTGAAACCTCTAGCTACTACAAGACTGCTCTATCTAAATGCTTTGGTTCAACAACCCTGCACGCTCGGCCTTCACTTTGAACTTGGACCGACATCAAAGCTGCTGCTCTAAGTTTGCTGGGGCCCCGCTGGGACTGTTGATTAGCTTACAAGAAAATGTTAATCAAAATTTGAACTTTCCAGAAAACTGAAGCCTATGCTTTTCATAAACTCAGAGAACCGTGAGCTTTCTGGTCATGGCTTCGCTATTTTTGCAGCGATCGTACGAATACTGTCGAGCCTGCAGCACAGCGTCAACAGAATCTCTAGAGAATAGCAGTTGTTAGTAGTGCCATTACTATGCATTGTGTCAGTGCATTTCCTTGAAATGGAGCGTATAAGAATACTGCATAATTCGAAGGCTTATAGACAGAAGTGGCTCTGTCCATTTCTGGCGAAATCGTATTCCTCTCACCAATTGGGTGCCCGTGAGGTATATGTTTTGTGTCACGGGTGTCAATGCTACTCTTTTCATTTCATATATCATCCCAATGAAGATAGATGGCATAGACACTTGTGACACTAAAGATATACCTGGGGGGCACCCAACTGGTGAGAGGAACTCAATTTCACCAGAAATGGATATAGTCACTTCTGGCACTGAGCCCTCGAATATGCTCATGGAATTTTGTTTTTGGGTTCCATTCCGAAAATCGTTGGCTTGAACTCGTTCTGGATAAGCATATCGTTTCTTCTGCAAACTGGTTAGAATATTTAATAAAGTTTTCATGAGGGATGTAAGAAGCGTGTCATATATGTTCTTTTCGCGATGTCCAGTGTTGCTTAAGATTTCATTTTCACTGATGCTTTACGGTAAAATTGGTTAATCTACTGACAGTTTTCAACCCAAAGCAACCGATGTGAGTAACGTCACCTGGACTTCTTCCGAAGACTCTCAAGGTAACTCCAGGTGAATCGGCTAGTAATTATTTAGTGTTCAGATCGTTCACTGGTACGTTTTAGTTGATTGAGTTTTAATAGAATAACCAGTTATTTGACTATTTGATTGTGTTGCTTAACAGTTTGCAATAGTCTCAGGAAATACTGTGACATTTACATTTTTTTCAATAATCATTTGACTGCTATACAGTGCCTCAAACTGTGAATATTCTTCGCTGATCCTGGACAATGATATAATCAAATAATATATGAATATATATACGGCTAGTTTCTTCGCAGATAGCTTTGTTAACTTGATACTTATGTAGTAGTTTATGAGATAAACAGTTTAATTAAATATCAAATAAAGTGAGATAGAGAAAGTAGTAAATTTACACTACCGGTAGCAAAATGTATACTCTAAACAAATTAATTGTATTTTACTGCTGTACGGGCGTCGCATCCCATTCGTGAGCTTGGTTTTACGCTTTTGGCTACAAAGTATTACTTTTATTTCTAATGAATTTCGAGCTCAACGTATCTGGAAATCTGACCGAAATATTTTTCGCTTTTTTTAACTTACTTCAGTGAAAATTGACGCTCACATTCCGATGAAAAAATGAAAGTTTACAAGTTGAATGCAGCTGAAGGCATTCGCTGTGAGACTTAAACACTTACCGGTTGGCTTATTAGTACCACCTTAATATCCTCTAAATACTTTCGGAGCATTGTTCATGCGGTATATCTGAAGGTATAAATCCTTTGGACTCCCAACTACCTATCGTTTCCACGTTTCTTCCGATTACACGATAGGTACGAGTAGAAAATATCTTTGCAGAATGTGTATGCTTTAGGTAGCATTATTGTGTATGAAATCTTTCAGGAGGTCTATGTACAATATGTACAGTACCTGTTCGATCATCCGGTATTTCTTGTGTAGACATCGGCAGTTTATCCGTGTAGGTCATCAGTAAAGTATGGCCAGTGCAGCTGCGTAGCAGTGAAGGTAGAGGCAGTACAGGTGTAAGAAGTGCTTCTGTGTAGATGTGTTGGCAGATCATTCGTGAAGCCCATCAGGGATACACGCCGGAGGGATATAGGCAGTGTGTCATTGAAGCGCTAGTAAAAAAAATCTTCTACTACTACTACCCAGCAGGTAGTACGTTTGTGCAATTACAGGTCATGCATCCGTGCTGAAATGCAGCTGCCGACGGTGTTCTGTGCAGCTGCAGACTGTGCACCTGTGCAACTGCAGGCAGTGCATCTGTGCCCTGGTACATACAGTATCTTGGAGTACATCTGTGCAGCAGAACAAACAGGTGCCGCTCGTTCATCAACAATGGGCGACCAGTACAGCGGCGAGGTTCAAACGTAACTGGAACGTAGGGTAATGATTCAAAGACGGCCGCACCGACCCCTTGTCCGTTGAAGTGACGTACATTGTACGTACGTAAGAGAGTCTCCAAGATAACCTAGCTGAAAGATCGGGCTTCTCGGCTGCCTTGGTTCTTAGCTTGACTTCTAAAGATATTGGGATTGCTTTTGTTGTTCTCGAATGATACTTTGCCGTGAATTTTTTAGTATGACAAACTCATTCGGGTGATAAAATATGCGAAATCTTACGCCCTTTGGCTGTTCAGTTAAAAAAAATGAATGTTTTTGTTATTATTTCGGTAAGCTCTTATGAGTGTTTCAATTGTTAGTTATACGTAAAACAATGTGTGTCTTATTCTCTTATCACTGCTTCAGGAAAAGTCATTGGTTATATTACATAAATCTACTTGGTTCAACCCTTACAAAAATGGATGTTAACGAGAAGCAAGTGAGACATTGTATGACTATATGGACCCAGATAAAAAGGCACTTCAGCTGCACTAGAACAGGAGACATATTTGTCTTGTCTATGGGAGCACTATTTTAAATGCATTAAAATGCCAACACTTGCTTGCTAAGTTTTTGTCTGGAGATCTTAACTCATTAACAGCCTAAGTAAACTTTTATTTCTCTGAAGAAAAGCAGTATCAGTAGGGTAAAAAATGAACTGTGTCCATTAATGGGTGAATTTTAGCAAAACAAAAAAAAAAAAATGATAGAAAATCCTTGAAGGTGCAGTAGAATCCAATCTAAAGATCGTCTTCGGAGAATCAGTTATACAATTCAACCGCGATTATTTATACCAGAATAATTTCAAGCCTTCATTAACTACGAAAGACCTGAAAAATTTAATTTTGATAATGGGTGTCATATAATTTGAATGATGACCGACAGAACTGATGATACTGTCTTCTCAAAATTGGTTCCAAGAAATCACAACGCTCCATTTTTTTGAATATTATTGTCGCTGGAGACGAGGAGTGGGTTTTTGAAAACAGCACTCAACGCAAAAAGGGAGAGGTTAGATCGAAGTCAAAGTCTAAAACCAGTTCCAAAGAAATGAAAGACCGTGCTCCATAAAACTTCAAAAACTCAGGGATTATTAAAAATAGGCATGACAAATCAAGTGGAACAATGGAGAAAGATCGTTGGCAATGAAGAAAACTACCATAAAGTTAAAAAGTTACTATTAAGTGATGTTTTAAAGAAATTCCATGTTTTTGAAGATGACGACATTGTGCCTATTTCAACCTAACACTATAAGATTACTGCATTTTTCTACGTTCTGAAATTTAAAACGATATTCTTGAACCTGTTGAACAGCTGGTCCCATGATTTGTTCATTGGTGACCTATGTGCCTAGCGAGCTGATATTTGAACTTTGAACATCGGGCGTCAGAGCCATTAATGTTCCAATGCACTCGGCAAAGGCAGTTTCTGAATTGCGTGTAGGTCCTCTATTGACTAGAAAGGTCAAACGCACAGCATTCCATTGGCACCTTTTTCTGCCACATGCTGCGTTCATTCTATTGAGTGCCTCAGCTGCGCATTAGCTCGCACCGAGTGGCACACTTTGTTGTTAAGAGTAATGGAATTTCCAAGAAATGTCGCTGAAAACTTTTCAAACATTTACTAAGAATCTTTGATGCAACATGAAAATTTTTCTTAGAATACGCTAGCAAACATGCAGGCTCATTAGACAGCGCTAGTATATCGGTGCTGTCATATAATTTATATGAAATTTCAAAGAAAGTATGTAGTAAATCTCAAGCATAAATTAATCGTAGATTTAAAGTAAAATTGAAAATTATTATGACTTATAGATTGTAGGAGCTCATCGGTGAAGAAAAAAAAACTGTTTTTTTGTACGCTTATAGCTGCCCAATGTTACTCACAACACGTAAACGTGATAAAACGAAAAAGAAAGGATTACAAGTTTTCTCAATGCTGTTCTATTTCAGACTAGACATAAAAATCAAGCAGTTCCTCCCGAGTTGAGCACAGTCTTCAATATGAGGAATATTCAGAATTCTACGGTGCCAGGTCTGGAGAATAAAAACGAGCGTCAAGTTGTGCAATGCTTGCCAGCCAAGAACCCCCTCAAGCGTGCGTGTGGTCTGAATTCAGTGGTGCAAGATCTTTAAAAAAAATGAGGCTTGCTAACACGTGGGATTTTTGCAAGCCAAGAACCGCCTCACACTCAGATTGAACTACGCGGACTCATCGTCATCATGGATCAGTCATGACTTTTGTGTCCAGCTGATGATGGCCGAACGGAGGTGACTAAAGACTTGCTAAGAGAAGTGTTGGTCGATCCGCTGTTAGCACCATTGTCCCTATTCCGAGACAGCGCTCTTTTTTCTACTCTTGACGAGCTCCTAAATATCACACACAGATGTACGCTTGACACTTCATATCCTGTTTGGCTCAACTAATACTCTACGAGAAACGGCTCCAGCCATTACGAAGCCATTGCCCAAAATATTCAATCGCTCTTTAAGAACAAGAAGTTCCACAGGTTTGGAAACTAGCTAACGTAATCCCGATAAAAAAGGAGGACCAAAAAAAAAAGTCCTGCAACTATTGACGAATTGGTCCTACATCGGTCGTCTGCAAAAAAAAAAAACAATCGAACACCTCTTAAAGAAGCGTTTCACTGATCACCTGAGAATGCACCACCTCATTTCTGACACTCAGCACGGCTTCCGAAATAGAAGAAGCTGCTTCACGAACCTACTAGACTTTTTTTCGGAAGGGACGGAAATTAGAGATGAAGAAAAGGGTGTGGACCTCGTGTATCTAGACTTGAAAAAGGCTTTAGACAAGGTCCCCCACTAACGGTTAATAAAAAATTAGAGCCGCGTGGCATTCAGGGGGACTATTTACGATGAATCCGAGCAAGGCTTATGGGTCGGCAACAGCGTGTGAAGCTTGAGGGTGAGACAAGCGACTGGATGCAGGTATAATCTGAGATTCCACAAAGTAGCGTACTGGGCCTACTTCTGTTCATAATTTACATCAATGATTTCGATCACAATATCCGTAGAAAGACCAGTAAATTTTTGGATGATACAAAACTATGCCATACTGCTAAAAAAAAGCTGAGCTCCAGCAAGACTATGAATATCTCATGGAATGGAGCACAACGTGACAGATGAACTTCAATGCACGTAGGGCCGGAGAACCCCTCTACCCAATTGGAAATGAATGGGATAGATCTTGCAGCTGCCAGCCAACAACGTGACTTGGGAATAACTGTTACAAACAAGTTACAACACAGTCAGCAAGTTGATAAGGGTGTGAAAATGGCAAGCAGAGTACTCGGCTTAATCAACGGGACTTTTTAATACAAATCCAAGGACATCATTATTATTATTATTATTATTAAATCACACCAGGCTGGCGACGTAGGAACGGAGAAACTCCATGAGGTTAACAAACCCCCACGCAACCAACCCAGCGGGTGGAGAAAACAAAAGAATGAAG
>LQNS02000141.1:955086-965868 GCA_001587735.2 Parhyale hawaiensis
ACGATCGATCGAACGTTTGCGTAGCGCGATCGATCGCGCAAATCCATCGATTGCGCACAACAAATACAAGCATGCACGTTATACGAGCACTCTTCACAGCATACTCGTACATGGTTTAAGTTTGAATATTTCAGGGTTTGTTCGTCGTACTATTTTATACGCATGAAAAGCAAGTAAGTAGTAGAAAATTTGATGAAGCTAATGGTATTTCAATCTGAGGACACAAAATCCACGGTAGTATGATTTAAAAAAAATCATTTTGATATTTCAAGTGACAGCATTAGTCAACTATTGGCTTATCCACGCTTCTTAGGTTTCAGTATGTCTCGAAGAACTCCACTATGACCACCCGACTATGATGCAGCCGTCCAGCCTTGTATTTTCTTTTTTACTCACATCCTGAAGTAAAAAGCATGCTCTCAATGTTTCAAGGGAACCCTAAGTCACTCCTAGCTAACTATAGACAGCCTAGTGGCACAAAACTAACCATAATTTGCCTTTCTAATTTTCCTGCATTCTGACATAGAATTCTGGTTTCTCATGTTTCACTTCTAACTCACTATTGACCGCTTGCGATGATTCAGAACTCCATCCTTCGATATTTTTGTATTCATTCTGCAGTAGAATAAACTTCTTCTGTAATTAAAGCGCGTCCCAAGGCAGTTCTGAATGACGCGTCACCCTCGTATGACTCGGAAGGTCTCCCTCCAACTTTAGGTGGGACGCGACGCTGCAGCAGACAGCGGCCCGACCGTCTTCTATTGGATTCGCTGCGCGCTGAATCGTTTCGCCACTTCTAGTTAGCGGCTGACGATACCGAGGGTGACGTTATTGTCGAGGTCCCTGTGCTACCGGTACCGAACCGACTTTGGGTCATAGCCCTTAATTCTGTGTCTATAGCAACTGAGAAAAGCGTGGCTATGGTAATTTTTACTTACGTGCCAGCATAAAAAGAAGCAGCAGCAATAACGTGGCCACGACCACTGCTAAAAATAATCACTACGGATTACTAAAAACCCACATCACGATTGTTCTGAAAATACTGAAAAGTAAGATTACGAGACGTATTTGTGAATGCAGTTAACACAAATTTCAGTATCTAGAGTACGATTTAAAATAAATTTTCGATTATNCTGTTAAAAATAATCACTACGGATTACTAAAAACCCACATCACGATTGTTCTGAAAATACTGAAAAGTAAGATTACGAGACGTATTTGTGAATGCAGTTAACACAAATTTCAGTATCTAGAGTACGATTTAAAATAAATTTCCGATTATATAAAGAGTTTCACAGTCGACATCCGTTCGATCTGTTCCGGATGATGATTAATCATTCCGGATGTAGAAGTCAGTATAGGGTCAGGTTAAGGCTTAAACAGAGAAATTATTGATTATAAAACATATTCACTGTTAGTGTAATGCTGATGCATGGAGGGTGTTATGGGTTTGCTTAAGTTACGCCTGCTTGAAAACAATTTTCCCTTCTTGTTGGGCCCACCTCACAAATATTTTATGTGCATTGCATCCACTATAAAGGGTTTGAAGTGGTCACAATCAATATCACAAAGGAGGACACCAACAAGTCGGAAAGTTCCCTTCAACTAATTTTTTCAAATTGATTCTGATTTTTTTTTTTTTTTGCTGTTTTAAAATATACCCGAGGATCAAGTTACTAAACGTACCCACGAATATTGTTTCACCCTTTCTTCTTTGGTTTATCCATGTGAAACACGCTGAATATCAGTTGGAATTTTCAAAACACTGTGGATAGACTTTTAGTAGTCGGAAACAGTTGTTTGTTACAGCGACTGCATTTGGCGGAGGCGTTGGTGCTTATATTTGTTTTGAAAATTAAATTCCAAGTGAACAATCCAATTTCTAAAATACTAACTTGAGTATGCTTAGCAGACGCTAGAAGTAAAGGCAAAGTCAACTTTGACTGCACCCTCCACTGGGAAATCCACTCGTACTGGTTCGTGCGGCAGACATAGACCAACTAGCCCCAGAGGAGTAAGTGCAGCTGCAGCCGACGACTGGTCGCTAAGAACTATGGCTCTGAAAAGAAAGGTTCAGCGACCAGCCACCCCTTACCCTAGGGCAGGAACCCCACGATAGCTATGTGCACAAGCAAATGCCCTGATTCAGCGCGCCGAGTGCTTTGAGAAAGACTGCGCCTGGTGTGGGGATCGTTCCCGGGTACCTCGACACAACTGTACATCGCGCAATGTTCCCAGCTAGCGCTTGATGAAAAAGATTGGCGGTACACTATTCTACCTAGAACTTAGTAAAATATGTGCGCATTTATTCAGGACTAAAGTCACGTTACCTTGTCCTGAATAACACAACTGCATTGAATAAACTAGCTCGATTAGTTTCTGTCCCGAGATATAAAGACTGCCTGTTGCTACTGCACCTGCCACTGCAGTGCTTGGCTGGAAAAATTATTAAGACAAAATGATCAGCCGCTCATGGCGTAATGTAGTGATAAAATCTCTGGACTCTGGTGAAGAAATGACGGGTTACTTTCATGTAGCACTATCGTTGTAAATAGTTACAAATTTTTAATCTGCTATTTCTCCACAGAAAGAATAGCCCCGGTCATATGATGATCACCCAGCCGTGTGCTCAATTACTTTTCGGTAAAAAGTAGCTATTTGTGAACAGTGGACGCTATGTAGCTAATATGGCAGCCTATCTTGCAGGTAAACGTTGGCAAATTTGGCTGAGTGACGATAATCTCTCGGTAGAGCAGACTTTGCCAAGATTTGCCATAATGAATGGATAGACTTGAGTTTCTGCATATTAAATTATACCAAGTGCCCAAGATTAAGATTCTTCTGATGATTGACAATGGCTCGTTCCCTTCATTTTTTGGACTTATTTTAAGCTTAATTATATCATAAAGGAAAGAGATTACAAGAGCTCCTCTAACATACAAATAAATTAAAAAAAAAAACCATCTCCACTGTTTGTCTTGTCCACTTTTTCTTTCAGAGAGAGGCAGAGAAGCCGGTAGCCAATTACCGCCAAATCATTACACATGCATCGTTTGTGTTTGATGTACAAAAGAATTGACACTGAGGAACTTGAAGTTTCAAATTACAGAGATTACAAGGCTGAGAAGAGCTGTATTTTTTATTGAAATAGGTCTAGTAAATGGAAGAATGCTTCGCTGACGACTAGAAAGAATTACGCTCTTTACAGGCGAACCGACCTGTTCGTTTTTTTAGTAGTAGCATGTGAAATATTTCATCCGGAAGAATGTCATTTGATCTAAAGCAAAGGTCACGTGATGAGCGGAGCACGAAATAGGCTCCTGGGGACTGCACGCGCAATCAGAATGTCATGCACGTATTTCTGTGTCGACCTGCTGCTGCTGCTGCACAATCTCGTGCCTTGATTCCCTTGATTCGTTTTAAATGGCAGTACAAGCACGAGCAGGCCCTGACCAAACCTTCTTCAAAAGGACACACTTTAGTGGAACGCTGCTGCCTATATATCACCGCGTTTCAATAGTAAACAGGCGTATCGTATCCCTTCGGTTGTTTTTTTATAAACTAGTGATGGATAAAAAAGAGTTCATCAATCAGTATAGAAACTTAAATATTGTCCAGCTGACGTATACTTTCGTACCTCAATCCGTGGCAAAAAATAGTAGTGTTGTCTAGCATTTTCAGCACCAAGGAGATGTTGTATTAATATATATAATATTGTAATGATACGAGATTGACGGCGAAGTATCAGCACCACGTGATCACAAAGATGGTCGTGAGTGACTTCGAGACAACTAAAGACGTGATACCTGAGACGTTATCGTGATTTATCACATGGTGTGTGGAGAGTTTTTCCTTTACCATGCGGGGACGACCCCTCAACTTTGACCAAACCCTCAAGACTTGCATGAGGGAGGTAGAAACAACGTAGATCACAGACCGTGGTATAGGTTTGAGGATCCATAAAAATACCTGTTATAAAAAAGATGAGGCTGGCAAGAAAACAACGAAGCGCATAAAAGTAGGTACATCGTAAACGTAGGACCGGAATAAAGTAATCCGTATGAGGAAGGGAGCTAGGAAGCGAAAAAAGTTTTGGCCTCACTGTGGCCTTAAAAAAATATGACGTCAGTATTTAGTACTTTGAGCGATCTGTACACAGAGCTGTTCTGTGATCTTGGATCGTCTTTTTTTTTTCATTCTTTCGTTTTCTCCACCAGCTGGGCTGGTTACGTGGGGGTTTGTTAACCTCATGGAGTTTCTCCGTTCCCACGTCGCCAGTCTGGTATGATTTAATAATAATAATTACAACTCGAGCGCTAGAGCCTACAAAATGAAAATATTATTCAGCCACAAAATACACGCCAATCTCTCTTAATCATTTGACTATGTTCCTATTTTGAGACAAATTTTCACTGAGGGAAAATTTTCATGGGCCGGAACCTTTTTAACACTAAATAAACCATGGGCGACTTTAGTACTGCTACACAATTTTTATCTTCTATTCAGAAGCGAATGATGTCTCCTCATTTCCCTCAGGATTAAGTATGGTGAAAATAGTACAAGTAATTCATCCTCAAACATATGGTGGACAGAACGAACTAGATTTAGTGGATACCGTTGTGCGAATAGTCAGCAGGCCTGCTGACTTCCATATTCAAGTTATTCTAGATCGGCTGTGCTTCTCTTTAAAGACGTGGCTTCCAATATTTGTATCATTTTTGTACAGTAGTGACAACTTGAATTAAATTTCCCTGATTATAATGTTATCACATTGTCACTCACTCGTGTCAACTCTGATTTTTGGTTGTGTAAATCAAGTTAATCAAGTTTATTTTGACTCCTGAGTACCTCATCTGATAATTAATTTCTAGTACTGTACCCTTTAGCTAGGACGAATACTGTGGCCCGTTGCTTGAAAGACGCACGTGACATTACTTCTGAAACAGAAGCAGGCTGTCAGAAGTGAAGTTGATGTAAAGCATTATTTATGTAAACTATAATACCTCAACATAACTGACAAGATTTATCTCGCCGGTTGATAACATGCATTAACATTTTTCGTGTTTGAGCCTATATATTGTCAATTAATTAACTAAAAATTAGACCTATGAATTTCTCAAAGAATTGCCCTTCAAGCAGCGAGCCCATTTACAACTTTCGTCGGCGCTATCAACAGAGAGTGAAATTATTTAATCCGACTACGTTGCGGCGGCCACGGCTTAAATTAGCTCATCAATAAAACATCCAAAAAAATTCCTAAGATCTGAAAACCCTCTGCACTGTTTGCACCGCAGCAATTGCCAATAGTAAAGGTTTCAATTTTCTCTAATAATCTTAGAGATTTTTCTTTAAATTCTCAAAGACTTATATTATACGATGTCCGAGCGCTGTTCAGACACTGCAAGTACATAGTTATAGTTACGGTCGGGGCAATAAAGTCGGATTTACCGAGTTGGCTCTATAATACTGGTGCGGAGAGAAGTTGTACGTCGGCACCCGACTTTAAAGGATGAAGTGTGTAAATGCATCTGCAAGTCAACGTCTCAGAGGCTTCGGTGCGTTTTCCGGGAATGTAGCCGACAATTAAGCATGTTAACGTAAATGCTTTTACTTTTCTCGCGTAATCAGAACCGGTTAAAGCTCTAAACCAACCTTATGAAAAGTATAAATATAGAAAATAAATCATTAACTTGGTGTTTGAACATTGGCGATATAACATATGTTGGTTAAACTGAAATATAATAATACATATGGTGTGAGAGTTTTTCAACTGTAAACTTTTGAATGACCTATATTATTTTATTACTGGTCCCTTGGGTGTTTTAAGCTGCATTTTGGTACTGAACATACATTCTCACTATAATATTTCTACTGTTCAAAGAGGTATCTCTTATGTTTATAAAACAAATAAATATTTATTGTAAAAGTTTGACTTCACAGATTCCCCCCTCCCTAAAAAACATATGCACACATTTTTGAGCCTATCTTGAGTTTGTTTACTCAATCAAATTAATTTGAAGGTGTAATGATGTATCTCCATCTCACTGTAAAGGGATAAGCAGGTAAATTCTCTGCACGAATGCAGCTAACAGTTCTTAATCTCTTGTCTATTACCTGCGCTCTTGTGTGAGAACAAGCTGCTCAGTGTCATTCGTGTCTGCAGGTGTAGGCTGAGTGTATCTATTTATTCTCATTGTGCGTGGCCACCAATATCTGTAACTGGGCCTAATCACTGGGTTGAACTTTGGCTACTTTGTTTGTACATGTACGCTTATAAAGGTAATTTTGTGAACCCATTGTATTCTTAATAAAAGCTATCATTATTATTATTACCTATAACCTACACCAGGCCATTTGTAGAAAGCTGTTGCTTGTTGGATCCTGTTCCCGCTACGACCTAACTATTCTGCAAGTAATTGTTTATTACACGGGATTTACACAGGACTTAGTGAAAATTACATCTACAATAGTTTCCTACTCTGGAGGAGAAACTTTTGCATTGGGGAGCGAAAAATTTATCGACTGGAGGAAATCATCTCACGTCAGCCAGAACCAGAGCATTTACACAGTAATGCATAGCTGTCTTCTCCTGGACGTTAATTTCCATAGTATATTCTATAATAATAAGCATCATGCTTAACTCATGACAAAACTTTAGTATGTAAAGCACTACGTTACTGTAGAAAATAATATTTTCTTGCAAAATTAATGAACCGTGTCGTACTTTTGAAGCACTGATGAAGCTATCTTTGCTTCTATTGAAACTTTGCTGGTGTGAAAGTGCAGATAAAAAAATACTAAAGCACTCTGAGAGCGCATAACTCCGCCAAGCAAGGCAACTGTAATGAAAAAAGCAAATTGGTTCTGGAACTATGATTTCTATTGCATCAGCATCAAAATCTAATCATTAGTGCCTTTTCACAATAATTACAGCTTCTGTAATTTTCTTGAAAATCTGTTCATAATTTTTTGAGTTATGCTGCTAACAAGAATTAAATTAAACACAGAGACAAACGAACGAACAAGCAGATCATCGCAAAAGTTTAGTCATTCACTCTTTGTGTTATACTCAAAAAATTACATTTCATAAAAATCAGTCTCTATTTTTTTTAGTTATGGTGTAACATATAAAAAAGGGCAGACAAACATACGAGTGCTTGAACAGATCTTCCCAAAAAGTTAATCATTTGTTACTGTTAACATGCCTAACAATCCCTGTAAATTTCCTAAAGATCCGTCCATAACTTTCTGAGTTATCTTGGTGACAGACAAACACACAGAATAACAGACAGGCAAGCAAGATCAAAACGTATCTTCCTTGGCGGAAGTAATAATGAACTTTACGTACGAACAAAACCTTTTGATATCATTTTGTCATGTAGCTATACTGCACCAACAGCATCGGAGAACTTCACTGCTTTCATTAACTCCGCCAAAGAGGTTATGTTTACGTCGGGTTTGTCTGTCTGTCACCAAGATAACTCAAATGTTATGGACAGATTTTGACGAAATTTACAGGGATTGCTATGTATGACAGGAGGAACAGATGATTAACTTTGGTGAAGATCCGCCCATCCGTTTGTTTGTTTGTTTGTCTGCCTCATTTTTCTTAGAGCCGTAACTGAAAAAGTTATGGACGGTTTTTTATGAAATTCACCTGAGTTGTTAGGTATATAACGAAGAGTAAATGACCAAATTTTATCAATTATCTGTTGGTTCTTTCGTTTGCTTGTCACTGTTTTTATTTTTATGCTTGTTTGCACAATAACTCAAGAGAAAATGAATGGATTTTATAAATTTATTGGGCTTGATATTAATGTTAAAGACATAAATAATTAACTTTTGGTGCAGATCGGTTCGTTCGTTTGTATGTTTGACTCATGTTTGTCATAACGTTTGTTAGCAACATAACTCAAAAAGTTATGAACGGATTTTCAAGAAAATTGCACAAGCTGTTATTACTATCCGGAGGCACAAATGATCAGATTTTGGAGCGATACAAAGAAAATTATGGTTTCAGAGCCAATTTTAATTTTTTGCTACCGTTGCCTCGCTGGGGTGGAGGTATGTGCTCACAGAGTGCTCTAGTTAAAAGTGTGAGAATCATGATATCAGTTTCGTATAAAGCACAAACCTCATTTAATTGTGTTCCGTTCCAACTGGTGGAACGGGTAGTCAAAAAAATTTTGTTTATGTCCTTGCTCTGCTCTTATTTTTGTTTCTGTAAGGGCGTCGCGATGAATAAATATCGCTCGCAAATTGACAGTGTAATTACCTCCGCCAAGGAGGTTATATTTTCGTCGTGTTTGTCTGTCTGTCTGGCTGTCTGTCTCCGAGATAACTCAGAAAGTTCTAAACCGATTTGGACGAAATTACAGGGATTGTTAGGTATGTTAGAAGGAACAAATGATTAATTTTTGGTGAAGATAGTTCCAACCGTTTGTTGGTCTGCCTCATTGTTTTCAATGCCGAAATTCAAAAACTTATGGATGGATTTTTATAAAATCAACATGAATTGTTAGGTATATAACAATGAGTAAATGACCAAATTTTGGCTATGATCCGTTTGTTCGTTCGTTCGTTTGTCACTATTTTTAATTTTATGCTTGTTAGCACAATAACTCAAAAATAATGAATGGATCTTTATGAAATTTATAGGGGTTGTTATTGATGTTAATAGACATAAATGATTAAATTTTGGTGCAGATCGGTTTGTTCATTTGTATGTTTGACTCCTGTTTGTCATAACGATTGTTACCAGTATAATTCAAAAAGTTATGAACGGATCTTCAAGAAAATTGCACAAGCTGTTATTACTCTCAAAAGACACAAATGATAAGATTTTGAAGTTTATACAAAGAAAATTATGGTTTCAGAGCCAATTTGAATATTTTGCTAGCGTTGCCTCGCTTGGCGGAGGTATGCGCTCTCAGAGTGCTCTAGTTAAGCTATTTTTTTTGTGAGGAGATCGGGTCAAAAATCATTGACTGCACCATGGTAGTGTAGTGGACCGAGTGCACCTTAAGGTAGGTAGTGCTATGGGATTTGTCAATTTAAGTGAATTGAGGGGGCGCACCATCTCATAGGCTTGAGAGTGCTCTTAATGGACGAAGTATTGAGGACATTCCCGTATGGTAATTAAGTTATTTTCTGTCAGCGTGCAGCGGCGCGTGAATTTAATTACCTATCACATTAACCCTGGTCCTGTTTTCTGTCACAAAGTTCCTTGGTACTTTGACAATCCGTTAAGCGAATTTCCTCTCTCTTGTAGTAATTAAGCCGCCTTGTGCTACAGAATATCTCGGTAAGTATGTGAATGGTTCAGTATTCTGTTGAATAGCAATTTAGCTGAGCTCTGTTCTCCTACACAGTTGAGCTTCCGTACAGCATCAAAGGGATCAATTAATATCCATAAGCTGAACTAATTGCGTGCAGCTGGTAACTGAGGGTATTTGCGTAGGTATAGAAGGTCGTTGAAGGAGAGAGTGCAATGAACACCTACATACACACCTACCTATAATTATGCCCATGAAAACCTAAACACACATATTTGCATACTTATTTATATAAATATTTTTCGAAGAGCCCTTCCGTCAGGCAAATTTCATTAAAAATCAATCAGCACTATAATAAGAGAGCTGTCGGTCTGTCCGTTCATCCGACTGTCCGTCCATCTGTCTGAAGCCTTCCAAAGACCGTATCCAGGGCACGAAGCTGCATACGGTTTATTAATTACTATGGATCTGACTGCGGAAGTATATCGACTTTGTGAACGTAGTAGACTTCACTTTGTGGACTTTGTTGGAGTTTGTGGAGTTGGGGGACTTGCCGACTTGGTACACTTTGTGGAATTGCGAATTTTTTGGATGGACGAGTAAGATATATTATGTAAATAATTTTTGATTAAGCAAGCCAGAGGGTCGTGGGTGACTTAGTAATGCTAAAAATGGTGACCGGTGACCACTTTGGTGAAATATAGATACACGTATAGTTAACATTTTGTCGTTTGGCATCGGGTGCGTGTGCGGCAGCTAACGGTCACGATGCTATTCCATCTGCGCACAATGCAAATATTAACATAATGTACTCATTTTGCTTGTTATTAGTGATACTTTTATCATCAGTGAAAGTATTTTTTCTAAGTTGTTTATGAGCGCATAATGACAAACTTTTACAGTACGTTCATCCAAAGCAGTGACATGGGTGTATATTTTACAATTAGGTATAAGTTAGTTTCAAGTGTCGCTGTACTTTTTTTTAGTGTAGGCATTTTATGTCTGTTTTGTCTACAGTACTTGCATTTTGACAGTGAAAGGCTGTGGCTTTTTTCTTTTTTTTTTTTTTGCTTCTCCAGGCTGTGAGTTGTTTGGTGTCTGAAAAACTGCAACAGACGACTCCAGTGGGAGTGAACTTTAGGTATGTTATTGTTCAGGTACTCAGAAACATTTCAGGTCTCTATTCTGTCTATTTATCTGAAAATTAGGATGTTTTCTGCCACGCAAGAGGCAAATATCACAAGTTCAGTTTTCGGTAGACTCATTTTCTACAGAACGTTGTGTCATAGACATCATAACTTCCTTGTTAATTTTTCGAGTGGCTGATTTCTTTCACGATTGCCTAATTATAGTGGGTGGACTGCAAGGGATGAGGCCAGACGACAACTCGCTTTACGATGGCTGTCGGGAAATGGTCCCATAGAGAGCCTTGCTGTTTGGCGTATTAAGGCAGGCCCCTCAGGAAAACACTGTCCAGACCCGACAACATTTCCAAGAACTCCTGGAG
>LQNS02000141.1:966106-978673 GCA_001587735.2 Parhyale hawaiensis
TTGCAGCACGTGCTGTAATGCGTCTGGAGACTTGGGTCGCTGCATTGATGTGATCAGCATAATGCTGGCAGTCTTGAATAATGCGAGCACTCTGCTCCAGTACGTTTAGAGAAGTGGAGTGCTGCTTCTGCGTCGCAATGGATGGTGCTTATCAGCTAACCTCTTTTTTGCCTTCTCAAATATTATAAGGTATTGGCGTAGCTGAGTAGGACCACTCTTGGGACGCGCTGCGTTAAAAGAGAAACTGCGTAGGTGAGTCTGAGTGTGAGGAGACTCGAAAAATTTTGCCATGAGAAATTTGTCTACGTAAAACAGTTCCACACCAGGTGGCATGCGCCCACAGGCATTGCAGAGTTAAATTACTTTCCAATCTGCCTAAATATGCAAAGTGTGATCAAATGGTCTCTGGGCCGATGTTTTGTGCGTAAAGTAATGAGCCTCGTGGAAGCCTCGTTTGGTCCACGTATGTTGGAACCTATTGCACATTCGTGATTTTTTGAGCCTAGAGGTGCTATCGCTCGCTGGTCGGTCATGACTCATGAATGTGAAAAGAAAAATAATTGAGTGCCGTTAAATTTTTGATTGAGAACAGCGCTACTGTATCAAATTTGCTTGGTAATTTCCGGTCTATGGCAATCCGAAAGATTCCTGAGAGTTTTTTTAACAATAGTGAAACTACTACTACATAGGTAAAGGAACGGTAAACAACGGATTTGCTGATCATCCCCCATTGGTGGACAGAAACAACTTTTTGCAGGCCCTAATCATCCCCAAATACAGCACCACTGACTACTTTGAGACTCCAGTGATGCAGGATTGTCGATTCGCGATCAGAAAATTTGCAGATTAGGAGGACGTTAGCGCAGGACTCTTTGACTGCAATGTTATTTAAAAGGAACTGGACTCTAGCATTCTCTCAGTAAAATTCGAAGCATTCCTCAAGGCGTGTGTTGAGCCTCTTGGTTCGTTGCTGAAGCTTAGTCACATCATGTGGATCGCACCCACTTGCAAATTACAAACCTTTTGCTAAAATTTTACCTCAGGTGCATTTAATTTTTTTTTTTTTTGACGTAAAAAAATGCAGTCTTCACTTACTGTGTCTCACTTATCGAAGGCCTGCCATCGGCTGACAACACTTACTGGCTTGAAAATCTCACGAAAGATCATTAGGTTTGCCTGCATAACTAACACCATCATGTACGAGAAACTTACTTCGGAAGATTTCCAACCACACCTTGTAGTTGGAGAGAAGCCTTTTATCCCAATGGATGTAGTGTGTTCCCTTGGTTGGGTTTGGCCGAGTGAATTAGGTTAGATAGCCGGCAGTAGACGGACAAATGGACCCAATCTCAGAGGGCAGCTGAGATTTACGTTCCGGTCCTCCATAAGGTATTGCAATCATGTCAGTATCATTTGTATTGACGACGAAGAGAAGAAGTAGAAGAATTGTATCCCTTCAATATTGATGGTAGTTCTAACATTTTAAACACGATATAATTCTTGAAAAGCTAATTATATAACTGAATCCCTTTACTTTGCAAAAGATATGTATTCACAGCAACTATCGGGTGAGCTTGACGTTATCAGCCTGCTAAAAATTGGAAAATCCCTCGCAGTTCAAAATTGCCCTATGGTGCTGGCTGATTTATGCGGCTGGAGCACCAATATGCTGTACTACAGCATCGCCGAGCGTCATTAATAACGGTAAATCGAACATATTTCAGCGATGATCG
This sequence comes from Parhyale hawaiensis, assembly GCA_001587735.2. Lineage (NCBI taxonomy): Eukaryota > Metazoa > Arthropoda > Malacostraca > Amphipoda > Hyalidae > Parhyale > Parhyale hawaiensis. The sequence continues at coordinate 967,840 of LQNS02000141.1, forward strand.
CGTGCATTTCACGATAAGGCATTGCGTCTAATATTTTATAGAATTTCGTTGCCTTATCATATTGGATTTCTGATTTAGCGAGGGGAATCTCTGTTTGCATCCCCTTGGAAATTAATGCTGGGCGTGAAATACTTACGGTGCCAACCTTGCTATTTTTAACATAAAATACAATGCTATGGTGGCTGAGGTGTTGGAATGGGTCTGGCCATCACGAGGCTGAATGATATACCTTGTCGCCAGAGAGTCCTCGTTTCATTGGCTCAATACAAATATAATTGGAATGACGACAGACGCTCGGAATCTCTACTGCTGTAAAAGTGCAGAGGAAGCACGCGCGAAATAAGTAACAAGAAATGATTAAATTTTAAAGTTACGGAAGACAGTGAAGCCTGCCGTGTTGAAATGTCGAATTTGTAATTGTTCAAGAAAATCTATATGTCATGTGGTTTAGCATATGCAAGAACAGTATCTCTGATGCTTATTATTTCGCCTAAATAATTCTTATATAGTACAACACTATGATTACAGTGAACAAAGTCAGTAACTGTAATATCCGGATATGTAAAAGGTAATAAAAAAGTTCTATCCCTTTTTCGATTAGCTACTGAATAAAGTGAAAATAGATAAACAATGCGTGTAGCAATTGTTTTCGAAACCGGACAGCCGAAGTAGCAACAACAGACGTTTTAAAAACACGCGCACCGTGCACGGCCATCAGTTATATGCCGCACAGCGGTGAGGGATGATTTAAGCGTCTACAGATATCGTTAGGGACTGTTTGCTATACGACTTCAAAGTGGCTTATCAGCAGTTGCATCAAGTCGCCGCATATGTCAAGCGTTTGGGGCTAGTGCTGGGAATAACGTACTGCAAAGCGTTGGTTTCGAAAATTCAAGTCAAGAGATTTTTCACTCTGCGATAAGCCTCGCAGCGGACGACCACCCACGCACAGGTCTTGAATGACGGAGTCCTACAAGCGGCCATTGGAGAGGACACTAGCTTAACGTGCGATGAACGTGCAAGTCACGTCCACGTTTCCGTTGAAACAGTTAGATTTCACGTGCATCGCCTAGGTAACACGTACACACTGAATAAGTGGGTTCCGCACTCGCTCTTGGAGGTCCACAAGAGAAAACTAGTGGCTGCCTGCGTATCGTTTCTTTTCCATACCCACCATCGTCCCGCATCCATATTCAATCCAGTGCTTACCAGTAATGAAAAGTGGGTTTCGTATGAAACCTGACCTTGCGCCATCCGATTACCACCTCTTTCACTCCCTGAATAATCATCTTCATCTTCGTGGTAAATCCTTCACCAATGAAGCAGATTTGCGCTAAGCCCTCACGGACTTCTTTGCGTCCAAAAACCCCAGAGTTTTACCGCAAGGGGATTGAAAAGCTGGAGACAAGTTGGCAGAAGTTGCTGGATACCAATGGCGATTAGTTCGATGACTAATTATAAGTTACACATGCTGTGAAGCGATTTTTCTCCATTAAAAACGTGCTTAACTTTTTTGTTGACCTTATATTAATTGTCTAATTAGTGGCATGTAAAATGTCACAACATGAAACACTGCTGCTAAATGCAATATTCTACACAACTGTAGAAAAAATAATTATTATCTCCGCCAAGGAGGTTATGTTTTCGTCGTGTTTGTCTCTTTGTCTGTCTGTCACCAGAAAAACTCAAAAAGTTATGAACCGATTTGGATGAAATTTACAGGGATTGTTAGGTATGTTAGGAGGCACAGATGATTAACTTTTGGTAAAGATAGGTCCATACGTTTTTTTGTTTGTTTGTTTGTCTGCATCATTTTTCTTGATGCCATAACTCAAAAGTTATGGATGGATTTTGATGAAATTAACATGAGTTGTTAGGTATATAACAAAGAGTATATGATCAAATTTTGGTAATGATCCGTTTGTTCGTTCGTTCGTTTGTCACTGTTTTTAATGTTATGCTTGTTAGCACAATAACTCAAAAAATAATTAATCGATCTTTATGAAATTGATAGGGTTTGTTAGTAATGTTGAAAGACATAAATGATCAAATTTTGGTGCAGATCGGTTCGTTCGTTTGTATGTTTGACTTATGTTTGTCAAAACATTTGTTAACAGTATAACTCAAAAAGTTATGAACGGATCTTCAATAAAATTGAACAAGCTGTTATTAATATAAAAATGCACATATGATCAAATTTTTGAGTTTATACAAAGAAAATTATTGTTTCAGAACCAATTTGAATTTTTTGCTAACGTTGCCGCACTTGGCGGAGATATGCGCTCTCAGAGTGCTCTAGTTATTTTATGCTCTGTGGATATTGCACTACAGTCCCACACGTAAACTGTTCTTTTTCAATTTTCATAAACAAATGTTGCCACTTGACTATTTACTATCGGCTTTCATTCTCATATTCGGGTCATATTTCTTATCAGTCGTGCTACAAAAACTATCCGGTGCAATCTTCTTGCAGTTCGCACTTCGCCAGTACAATCAATAGGAAGTACGTGATTTATGTTCCTATGGCTCCGTGAGACACTGGCCATTATTGGAAAAGAGACACGAATAGCAGTAGTCGCAATACTCACTGCTAAGTAAATTAGGCGTCGATACGAATGCGTAAGATTGTCGATTTCCTGTGGATCTATCATTTTTACTCCGTTGATATAAGTTCTACCGAAGGGGGTTAAAAAAGCTGATTTTTTCAGTGATGTCCGGTCTATTTTCTACTGGCTACATATAAAATATAAGTACTTCACTCATTGTTAGTGCAGGTACTTAATTAGACATGGAAAGTATAAATTTTCACAAAAACAAAATGCGCAGCATTGAAAATTTTGTGACTGCTGATCGTTCACAGCTCATGGAACGGTCCAAGTGGCGGCAGCAGTAGAAACTTTCAATTTAAGTGCACATGGCATAAGGAGCCTAATTACACTCGATGCCTCGACTTGAGATATGCATCTTTATATCATGTCAATTATCAACGTCAAATTGGACTTGGAAGCGTTTATCAGTTTGGTACAGTTGTCTTTGGCTCAAAAACTATTTGTTGTGAGCATTCTCTCCAAACTGTAAGTTTAGTTATGAGTTCTATAATTATAATCGGGGATGGACACGTCTGATCTCTGCTGAGGCTGTACAGCCAGCACACCAATATTGGGGCTGCCTGCAACACTACGCGAAAATGTTCATTATGACAGTGAGGTCATGGCTGTTATTGATAAGTTTCTAAGGCGCAACTTCCATTCATCTTCGAAAAGACGCTCCCAGTTGAAGAAATTCATATAAGGTAGAGTGATCGGGCTGATACAGGGTGAAACTAAATATTGAAAGGCTTCCTGACGTTGCTGTTTCAATGGGCAAAGCGAGGCGTTAGGCGTTCGGACACTAGGCTGAGACACCACAGTCATTTGACTACCGTGCGAACAGGACTTTGGAGTATCGAGCTGTTGTTTATGCATTTTCATGTACTGGCCTTTTTTTCCGATATCAACTACCAAGAAGGCACACGTTTCAGAAAAAAAACTGTGACACACAAGCTAATTACTATTGCCCAGGAGTTTTATATATTGAAAAAGCATTCGTTGTTATGTTAATTTGCAAACTTGCTACTTTTTCCATTGATAAAGGCAACTAGTGGCGCAGTCAAGGCTAATCGTGAGAAATAAGTATTAGGATGAGCTCGTTATCGTACAAGATTATAGAAGCAACTATGCCAATTCTGAATTCTAAAACTCATATCATTGAACGAATCTGTTGATACCTAAAACTAACCTGATAAAACTTCACCTCACAATGGTATTTTTTTTAATGCTTCAACTAACAATTCATAAATTAGGGGGACAAATATATGTTTAATGTTGAGTTTGATGAAAACGTACTGATATTGCGGTTCGGATTTTGCCACCTCTTGACACCGATGTTGATGTAATATAGAGCGATCTGAACCTCTGAGCATTTAATTGAGACTAAATTGATGAATAGCAAAGTGAAAATATGAAGCTTTAGCCGATATGTCACGGCATTTAAGGCTGCAGCTCTACAGTTACTGTATGTATTAGCAATTTTGTCAGGGGTTTGAGAATCTTGGCCCCGAATAGACGTACCCAAATTTCCTCAATTTTCTCGCCGGTTGTGTCCTACTCCAATATTATCTCATACCACGTCCTCCTGGAGAGGGCACGGGTACCGATTGAGGCCATGTACCAGCCTTACCTGTACTTGAATCCGCAGTAATTATATTTACCAAGCTACGAGATATAGCTATGGGTGCTTTGTTTAGTGCGATAAGCATTATTCATTGGCTGAACTATTTGGTAACTGTTAAACATTGACACTTTAGATTTCTATGCACATGATAATTTTTTTTTTATTATAAAAATGTGAACGAGCTGACTTTCCAAAGGGGCCATATGCCTACTGTAAAGATTTAATAGCAAGGTTACCAGGCACCAGAAAGACAACGCTTCAAACCTGAACGAATATTTCACATCAGCATTAACCACAACTTATGCCACAACTGCAGCGATGCAATTAGCTCCCTTTAAACAGATATCATTACATATCAACAGGTATTTAAAGAACTGACTAATATCCATTATATGCATGTTCAATTTCACTAACTTGGGTGAAGTTTCTTCCTGATTTCTACGGGAAATGGCAGACGCTCGTCTTTAGTCAAGCGATATGGGGAACTCAAGCATGGAGTGCCACCCAAGGCAACGATAAGTTGAGAATGTATCGGAAAAGAAGTCAGCAGAAAATCTGTGGCTATGGGAAAAAAAAACAATAGGATCTCTGTTGAACCAGGCAGATCATTATTTATTTTGCTACTGTGAATATTCCATTATTGACTAGGCCACTGTCCGATCCATATTTCAGATCCTCGGATATTTTACAAAACTTTCCTCCATTTGGTTTTCGCTAAGTCATAATCAAACTATGACGCGTCTCACTTTTCAGCACTGACGGTCCCGCGCAACGACGTGTCTCATCGATTCTCTCGCTTCTCGTATCTCGGTAGCCAATTTGTTGGTGAACCTCCACAGATTTCGGCTTTTTTTGTATGCAGTCACTGTCTTGAGCCTCGATGAAAGTTCAAACGTTTGTGCCCTTTTATTCCAAGTCGATTTGGGACGTACGTAGTCGATGGCAACATCCTCACACAACGACGCAATTCTAGGACAGAATAAGTACAGTGTATTTGGACGTCGTCAGGAAATTTAGCGCATCTTCGGGATTTTTGAAGATTCGATGCAAGCCAATAAGAGCGTGTCTTCAAGCCTGGTTTTGCTATATAAGCATTTACCTCGAAATTAGGGATTGCAATCAGTGAAAAATAATTACTTTTACTGACAGAAATTAGAAAACAGAGAATATCATAATTGACTTTGAAAGTATCACTATAAGTGTCACAGTATTGAGAAATTTAGCTTCAAAATAGTATAATCATTGGGTAATCGTGTACTGTTTCACATCCCAAAGCTCGAATGATGATGAGAAACAGCAATGGAACTGTGTATGATACTCTCCATATTGAGCTTTTGCGGCTGTTGCATGGCTACGATTGCCACGAATAATAAAAAAAAAACACTTACCTCCATAAGCCCTAGAGGCTATAGGTGTTATCAGTACTATATAATAATTCACGTCGTGTTTTTATTTATTTATGTATTTATATCTTTCCTGTCACGCTCTATAGGGATAAGATAGGAGAAAATTCAAATTTCAAAATGTAAAAAAAAGTGGGGTACCTTGCAATCTTTTTCTTCAGTATTAGATAGGGGAAAATAGAACTTATAAGATAGGAGAAAATTCAGATTTCAAAAGGCGAAAAAAAAGTTGGGTACCTTGGAATCTTTTTCTTCAGTATTAGATATGGGAAAAATGAGGAAGCCGAAAAGACGGCGGAGGTTTTGGTGAAGTGTTAATTTTTTGCCGTCATTTAAAATGACGGCACGGGTCACTAGTATCGATTATAAATGAGAAAATGGCTAGAGCAGTGCTTGTTTCTAGTATCTTTGGTGCTGTAGGTAGGTACTTCAAGGGCACTCGCAGCATCCCAATGAGCATTTCACTGAAGACTGTCTTTCATTGAAATTATTGTGCATAACTTTATACTGCAATTATTATGTGAACTTGTACATTGAGAGCATTGTACGTATTCTTGCATGTGAAATCTTCACACTGCACGTACTAGTGTATTATTCATCATCACCAGAGCTGCATTTATCTCTCATTCGAGCGGGTTATCGTAATTTAGCGCCTGTAAACATATATATAGCTAACCATTGGAAATTTTCGGCGGAAGTAAGAACGAGTATCAGTGCGAATGTAGTAATTGATCTAATCAAGTAAAATGGTCTTTACTTAAGAATTTTCAGCCGCATTCTAGCCACAACAACGAAACTGCTGATTGGTATTCAGTAATAATCAACAAACTTACTGAAGCCGCTCGGACTTATCATACGCTAATGGCGATAGTACGTTTTATTTTTACAACTGGAATTGTGCTACAATATCATCAAGGCGGCGTTACCAGCGGTCTCAGGGTAATACTTTGATGATAACAATTTGAAGATGTTTATTGAAGTATCAGTAACAAGACAAAAATTACTGGCTAATAGAGATACATGTTTGCTATACATATAATTAGGGATATGTTTATTTCAATTGCATTTTAAGGCCATGATATAGGCCTACATATCTAAATAGAACAGAGTTATATTTCACTGTAATTGTCGATAGAGCAGAGTTATATTTCACTGTAATTGTAACTCATTCTTTCTTGTATGTCTTTATTTGGTCCACACTAATTTTATGAATACAATCAGTGCAAGCCAGTACCTTCATTCTTCTATTTGACATTCCAGACGCGGCACTCCGACACTAAATAAATATAAGTAAACTTTTCGCCGTTAGCTTAAAAAGGCCTCAACGCTTAAGGCCCCGCAGCCTCTGGCCAGAGAATGGCCGGAAAGCATGTAAATATGACGGTAGGCGTGGGACTATATAGTGCCCCAAAAAGAGCCTCCCCACCTCTAAAGATCTGTTGACAGAGGATCCCAATATAAGCAAGATCCCATAACTCCATCCATGTCTCCCTCTGCCGCAACACTTGCTGAAAGTGGTCAGATGCTGTGAACGGGCGTTTCGGTGCCTTCCCCTCCACAGTTCAATTAACAAAACCACGAAAATAAATCCATCGATGGCTTGTGGAAGTTTCTCTCGCTCTGGGGTAGAAAACATTTCAATTATTCTGACTGCGACGAAAGTTTGACTCTCGATGATAGATTGAGTTCTCAGAAACTTTACAAGTGCGGCGGACATGTAACAGAACTTGTGGGTATGGGAGCACTGCTCGCAAGTTGCGGACCTTGTGTTGCGTTCGGTAATTTGCTGAAGTTGTTGCCGCCTCGGCTTAGTTACCTGGCTGTTATAATTTTGATGACTGCTCTGAAGTTTGCTCTTCAAGTAGCATTGAGGATCCTGCAGTGCATCAATCATGTAGTGAATGTTTCTTTTTCACTTTGTTCAGTAACGCACGGAAGTGGAATAAAAAATTTAATGGGCGAAAAACGGCTGTAGTCTGCTGGGAGTATCTGAGTTTTTAAATGAATTGAAACTGTGTATGACCAATGTGTCATCCATAATCCAAATTTCAAGTGCTAATCGAGGGCCTTTTTTGCAGACAATACCCTTAATTTTGATTACTTTTTTTGCGTTTTGATCAACAACCGAGCGAATGGAATGTTTCATTGCTGTTGCAAGCCTCTTCTACCGAAAAAAAAATTACGAACGAGAACTAATGACACTCATTGCGTCAGTAAAAACGTGCATTACCAACATCAAGGAACCGGTGCCTGCGTGAACCTGTGATGTATTATTGTATTGTATTTAATAGTCAATATAATATTTTCAGACACCAGCATCTACAGCATGTACTTGAATGTACTGCATGTACACGCATGAAATTAACGCTTATTTGTATGGGAATTGCTCAATTGCCGAACTAACTCTATTTCCGAACAAACAGTTGCAGTTGATAGGTGAAAATAATAATTTTATCAAATAATAACTGTTTGTCCGGAAAAAGAGTTAGTTCGGCAATTGGGTAATTCCCATATAGAGAAATTTATGGCCCGTCCACCAGACGAGCTCTTCTCGCTAACAGTACAATGTGCATTGTAAAAAAAAAAAAATACTTTGCCTGACATGAAACTGCCATCGCACGCATTACTAAGTGTTGTCTCTTTATTTTTTTTTTTTTGACCTGAACGCGGTATAATGTTCAACCTTAAGCTGCATTATGATATAGCGCTTCATGATGTCAAATTAATTTGCTGTAGTCAAAACGATTAAAAAATTGCACGGGTTTGTTGAATTTAAATCACGGTCACTTCATCTGAATATTTAAACTCCAATATTTTTTTTAAAGAAACATAGATTTACATCAAGTTTCACAGGATATTGTTTGCTGTCGGTGTTTACTTTGCCAATAATCTATTTTCAGTCATTTTAATTTATCTACCCTTTCAATGTATTTAAGTGAATATACATCCTCTTAAAGCCTCGTTTTGCAGCAGTTATTACTTTTTTTCAACTTTTAACTAGTAAGATAATAAATAAAACATTAATCAAGGAAAAGCGGAGTATTGGCACCTTTGAGAATTTCATCACTGGTTATGTTACAATACAAACAGAACTTGATTTAAATGGTAGAGAAGAGGACGGTACTCTTCTGCGTGTCACCATATAGTAGTTATTAAATGCCGTTTCTTTGCCCTTATGTCATCTAATTACATAGTCAACTAACAAATTGCAACGTATGTCTTAACACTTGGGCAGCGATGATATATTGATCAATAACTGCTGAAGTCATGTATGAATGAAACCCGTTCTTCTGTTTAGTTTTCATAGTTGCTAGGCTTATGTTCATAGAGTTTCCAGTATTTTTTTTTAGTTCTTCTGGAGGCAGCACACAGTTTCTTACGAAAAAGTCCCAACGCTATAAGTTAAATTGATGCGAACACACACAAATAGTTGCTTTATTTTAGACAAACTGGTCATTTTCACCAACCAAAGCTTTGAATAGCAGTTTTACCTCCTGTAAAAAATTCCATAAGCAAACCTTAATGATAAATGCGAGCTTTTTTACGTGCACTGTGGCGACAATTCTCTGCTGGCTCTCCCCTTGGTGCTAGCTTTAATCTAGAAGAAGAAACCCAACATTATGATAAAACAGGCGAGGGGGTGGGAACGTCACCCAGAAGGTAAGCAAAATAAGGCGAATCATAGTTAAAATATAAAATCCCAATACGCATGATGTCATTGCTTGGTATATCGTCAATAGTTTCACTGTTACCTGCGAGTTTAAAGCTCGAGAAGCATTCTGAGAGCGCATGTCTCCCCCAAGCAAGGTAATGCAAACGAAAAATATCAATTGATCCTGAAACCACGATAATTTTTTTTAGATAATCACTAAAATTGAGTTAGTTGTGTTTCGTAGTGTTCCCAACAATTCCTGCAATTTTCTATTTCCATAACGATACCTCCATAACTTTTTGAGTTATGTTCTGACGAGCACTACGATAAACATGTACTGTACAATCACACACAAAAATAACAGACCAATCGTCACCAAAATTTGATCATTTTTGTCTTTCAGTATGTATCTAATATTAGTGAACGTTTCACAAGTTTAGAAATGTGTTCTGACAAGCATCAAACAAACATAGAGACATAGAACGATAGTACATTGCAAAACTCTGGTCAGTTTATTTTATTTATTTTATTTATTTTGTTTTCTTCTTCTTTCGTAGCTGTCTCAGCAACTTCCGAAAATTCATTAAGTTCCGTTCATAACTGTTTGCGTTTTCTTACTAAGATAATACGGGCAGAAAAACAAGCAAGCAAGCGGTTGGACGGATCTTCACTAAAAGTTATTCATCTGTTCCTCCTGACATACATAACATTCACGGTAAATTGCATGGAGATCTGTCCATGCATGACTTATGGAGTTATCTTGGTGAGAGACAAAGAGATATACAGACAAAAAGGCAAACTCCTGCAAAAACAGAGCCTTTCTGGCAGAGATAATGATATATGTTTCGTTTGCAGTTGCATTACAAATATTATGTCCTGAGTACTTAATACGAGCCAAGAATCCCGGTACATGAGAAAATATTCTTCTTACAAATGAGACATATCTTGCCCTCATCAGATAATTGCGCTTATAAGAAGTAATACAAGAGTGAAACCTGTAAAATTTGACAGTTGTACCCACAAGGATAAGCATAATATTAAAGCCAGTGATAATAAACCAATGTGCTTCCGAGAGTTGAAGCAGCAACGAAATCCAAAATTAGGAAAGTGTAATAAAAAACTTGATGAAACAGAAAAATTCATAATTATAGAAATTCCTTCACGAGCACTGATGCAACAGTGGAATTCACCATTAGAGAATTGTGCTTTCAAGAATCATTGCAACAGCCAAATGCAAAATTAGAGAATGATCCTCAAAAGAATTGATGCAACAGCGTATGTTCCGGTGTCTCTTTGGGAGTGGGCCTATTGGTTCGTCTACTGCCGCCTATCTAATCTAATCTAATCTAAATCAATAGTGAGAGACTTGTGCTCACCGGAAAAAATGTAAGACCGAAATCCTCAACTGGAGTATGGCGCTCACAAGAGCTGATGCAAGAACTTAATCTACAATAACTCCGTTCTCAAGAGCAGAGGTTGGGGCGATTTAGTAATCACAGCTGACGTCTGAACACAGTCGCCTGCTTTCCAGCACAAAGCCTCGTCCTTTGCTGGAACGAACTCGTTT
>LQNS02000141.1:994240-1008371 GCA_001587735.2 Parhyale hawaiensis
GTTGGGTGAGTATGAAGCAATATGCAGTTAGGGCTGTTACCGCTGGCGTTAGCAGGTCGTTTGGATATTTGTTCTGCTGTCTTTTGTGGCTTCGGGAAATACGGTCGTGATTGAATTTGGCGCACGGTGCCTTCAGTGAGGCAGAGGCTGCTCTGCCCAATGAAGGTTGTACGAGTGCAAGAAAAATACCTGGAGTGGTGGTATTTTGATGCTGAAATTGTTGAAATTTGGTATATTTTATCTTGTTACGAAGGCATTGATAAAAGCTGAGGAGTACAATATACAGTGAGGGCATATGTCCGAATACGTTTATCGTATACATTTTCATAACACCAGAAACAAACTGCTTCACCCTGTTAATATGAGAAGCAGATATGGAAGTCAATAAAATCGAAAATGAAGCCTGAAATAATAATATTTTACTCAACTTCAATATTGCAACTTTTCTGCATTTCCCTATTTTACGTTTGGACGCATCGCGACGCCGTTCGTTTAGATTTAGTCTCCCCTTTACAGTTGTGAATAAAGAGTAAACTCATTACGCCTGCAAGTAAACTCTGTAACAACGCACAAGTCAATTTAGTCCGTGGCCTGTGTTGCTGCAGATCTGTTGTTCCTTCTCTTAAGCTGTAATATTAATTTTATTTCTGTCTGCGGCCACTCCTCGCTTTGTTGTGAGCGTTGCCGCTCTGCGGCGAAAGCATCAAAGAGTCGGGAACTATAAATGGCAACGGTAAAATAAAAGGGAATCTAGGGAGTTGGAGACAAGCCTGATTAAAATGTTAATTCCGGTTCCGCTGCAATGAGTTTTCCTTTGGTGTTTTACAAGGGCACTTTGGATTCACAAAGAACGCAGCTGCAACAACAAATAGATTACGTCTTCAAAACACAGGATTTAGTGGGAGCTTGGACAGGAGAATATTCTGGGGCGCACCCGTAATGGGTGTGCTTTGCTGTCTACCGAGCCTAAGTGCTCACAAACACGGCACTTCATATCGCCCTTGATGACCAAAGGGGGCATAAACTTGGACTTCTGCGCAACGAGCAAAAAAGGCTCGCCGTGTCGCAATACCAAAATTACAGCTTGCACTGTTGACTTTTTTTTTTAGTCTCTCTTTCAAGCTGGTGGCAAAATACCAAGTATTTCACAAAACACATTAACTGTTCTACAGAATTTCTGTTTGGAGAAAAAAAATATTCTGTTCCATAAGCACAGGATTTTGGTGTTATAAAAACAATTAGGGAGTATCCAAAGTAAAAGAGGTTGAAGCTTTGAAAATCAACAAGAGATCGAAACTTAAGGCTCGTTATAATACACACACAGTAGATTTTCATTTTCTTTTGGGGCATTGGAATTGCGTAATTTTGTTGAATTTATAGGGATATAGTCTCGAAGTGGGTTGCCATCCATCACTCGCACATTCAACCTTAATGAGTGAAGTTAGGAGCAAATTAGAAGCCCATGTGAATATCCTTTCTCCACTCATGCAGCACCAGACGATCTGGAACTATCTTTTTATTAACTATCTTGTGATCGTGCATGTCAACAGCCAGGAAGATGAGGTGCAGCAGAAATTAACTTCCCATTTTTTTATGAAAGATTACCCTGCCCAAAGGCTCATATTGAAACATCATGTTAACGCTTCATGCCACTTCGATTTTTTCTCCCAGAGCAAAGCGGGTGATTGCTGTATGAAAAATCGATCCTCGTCAGCACTTCAAAATTCCATTCCACACTAAATTTTATCCTCCTGCACATCCTCGTGTGATAGTGAAGTTCGTCACTAAGCTCTCCTGAGGATTTTAAGTTTCTGCCTTTTTAGCCCTAGAAAAAGAGACCCCTAGCGAGGAGTTATAACGGGAGAAGTGAGGTGCAGCATATCGTGACAGCCTGATGAATTTTCTCCTATCTAATTCCTTAACAGCGTAACAGAAAGACGGACCAACCATAAGAGCGAGCAAGCAAGATCAGGGCGACCTTTAACTGTGTATTATTATACAGTGGATAATGTGTGTAAATCTTCGTTTTTCATCAGGAATTATAACTCAGGGACGAAGTTACATGCAGATGCACAGAATAAACAGAAGCTGAAACCTACGGGGCTGCCGGTTGTACGAATGCAGGGTGTGCGCACTATAGCGCAGGTTTCCCTTTCTAGGGACCATTTATCATAAAATCTATGGTATTTTCACTTATTCATGGTATTTTCACTCAAGTTTTCACACAAAACATGAAAAAGGCCATTTTATAAAAAAGTCGCAAGTTTCCAGCGACACAATTGGAATTTGAAAGTAATAAAAATACAAATTTCTGTGGGGTGAGATGCAATACACCTCAGGTCTCCCTCTGTAGGGTTGAGCTAACAGTCTAAACTGTTTTATCAGCCTCTTCAGTCTCTTTTCGTAGAGGGATCAGTTGCTGTCGGCATCCGCTGTCATTTCAAAACTGCGGCTGACTCTATTTCGAGGTCTTTCCGTTTCACCAAGTGATAGAAGTCAGTGGTCAGCCTTTCCGATCATTTCTATTTCTAGATTATCGACACCACCCCGGAGCTTATTAGCCACTCCCCAAGCAATCACTATAAACACAAGCTACAGTTTATGTCCGAGATGAAAAAGTTTTTTGGCTTGAGTGCGCTTCACTGCGGGCTATTTTCTCGACGTTAACTGAACGAATATACTTGCGGAGATGGAAAAAAATCAAAATATGAAGAGAATGACTGTAGAATTGGATCTTCCTTGATTCCAATCATTTGAGATGAGCCATCTTAGCTTTCAGTTGACTTTCTAAGAGTTTTCTATTAAACTTCGAGTAGATACATGAGCGTGATATTTGCGAATTGTAGAGTCGAAATTTCACAAAGCTAGGTGTTAAGCAAGGCTCAATGGAGTTCTCCAAGGAGTCGATGTCACATTTGACTTTCCTGATTTGCAAATCCATTTTCTCTAGTTCTTTGAGAAGGGTCAACACTTGTCCATATCTTCGAAGCAAAATATCTCATATGGATTGGGTTTTCGGGAAACGCAGTTTAACAAGGATTAGAATGAGAAGCGCTGCAAATATTGACATTTTACGAACAATAATATATTTCCTTCTTATTTCAAGCTTTCAATCGCGAATCAACTTCTGGAGAAATTTCTAACGAATTTTGGGTAAGTGAGGCGTTATGTACATCCTATATGTATCCTATACACCAAAGTTAGCAATCATACATTAAATTAATTCAAAATTAAAATTTTCTGTAGAGAAGGCATGATCGTTAAGGGATGGAGCTTTTTCATGAATAAAAAAGATTCTAAGAGCTTCAAGTCGTATTGTTTGCACGAAGATATTAGTTTGGAAGTTTCATCCCTTATATTATGACCGGTTTCCAGAAAGTGATTCAAAATTCTGCTATTAGAGTGGGATGTTGTCGGTCCTGTTCTAAACGAAATTTCCTTATGTTAAGACATCCTGACTCGTAAAAATACTTTAAAATTGCATTTCAGATATCTTTTTACTTCAGCACATACCGATGCCAATAAAATGAGGTCGGTGAGATTCCCCCCCCCACCCTCAGCCGAAGCGGGTTAGCAAAAAAAAAAAAAAATGGCAAGGGTTAGCCGGGGCTGGAGTGATCAAAACTGACAGAGAGTGTCAGGAATAGTCTAAATAAAAAATACCAGGATTGGCCGGGGCCCCAGTTAGTCTGTAGCCCCACAGACTTAAACTAAACACCTCTCTGATGCACATAGTGTAACACTCCAATTCGTCGAATATCTTTAAATTGGACTGCTTCTCACACATCATCTGTGCCTTACTTTATCCGCATCCAACGCATGAATAATAAGCATGGGATTTTGTTTGATCTTTGTGCTGTTCTTCGTCAATAACAATAGGGCAACCCGTTAGACCCACAAGCAAACGGAATGTTTTTCATTATTTTATCTGTTCCACGAAAATGTAGTGATGGTCGGATATAATTTTTTGGACATCCGCGGATGCGGGTCTGCCAGCGGATTTCACAGTTCTGAAATCTGCAGATGTGGATGCAAATGTTACCATTATCAACATCCGCGGAAGCAGATGCGAATGTCACAAATGTTAAGTGGGTTAAGTCAAACTTTGAGTCCAAATATTTTACCTCCATTGAAAAAATTGTATCGTTCGACGAGTTTAGCCCCCTGTCACACACAGCCTCTCACAACGGAAGCCTGAGCAACACTAAATGTTAATTTATTACACGGGCCAACAAATTGTCTCGACAGCCGCCAGTGCTACTGCTGCAGTCTGCAGCGACTGCACTGCAAGATCAAGTCTGCACTCTGCATTTAGTGAAACACGAAGATATCGCCTGAAAAAAGCCTATAATATGAAGAAACAATCCAAGATCTCAAATAAAATGTCTGTCGATTAAATATTTTTGGAATGACCAGTTAACTAACAAATCTGAACGAACTCCTACCTCTACACTTATTCACCGCTAATATCTGGAAAGATAACAACTTGCTCATCGCTTTTCATTTCATTTAGTCTCACTTTATAGTGTCCAGCTGGACCTCTGCTCTCTAGATCTTCCAACAGATCTAATTTCGGCGTCCATGTGATACATGATTACTTATTTTTGTCACATGTCGCTTGGCCAGGCAGCGATGCTAACGAAATTGAACCACGACATGACGAGTATACGAGGTCTGTCGACCCATGCATTTAAAAAAAAACAGTTATATTGGCCTTTTATTTATATATCTCATTAAACATTTATTGCCAAAGAAGTAAAATGTACCGTAATATGAGTAATTGACAGCTCAATCTGGATACTTCAACACTTCTGTCTTTTTGCATTACGTCCGACCGCAACCTTATCATGTCCCCTGTCGGATTTCGATGTCTGGCGCTGCTCCCACTGGCGGTGAGTTTTGATTCAAAAGAGAACGATTGATAATTTCTTAGGTAAAGTATGGACTAGAGTGGACTAATGCAACAAATCATACGCTAAGCGTACAGCACACAACGTGTTTTACACGGTTTTAATTTATACTGTTCAATACGTGATTTCTTATATAAGATTTTGAATGTTTTATGGGCGTCGACAAAATAAGATTGTTTTGGGAGTTTATTAAATGCTTTTATGCAATGAAAAACAGTAAAACGTTTTTGAATCTACAATTTGGCTGATGGTATATTAAACCAATCATTCCTAGTATTAAAATTATAGCACAGTAATGAACTAAAATTTTCCTGGAAAATTCGAGAATTGTCAGTTATGTTCCTACGCAAAAACTGAAAATGAAAGTATTTGTGTATATCTTTGAATTTCAGCAGGTCCAACTGTCGGTGCATCGAATTCGTTGACAAAAAAAGTGTGTTATTCTCATCTCTTTTTACATTCTGTACAATCAGAAAGATTTCATTCATTACAATAGAAATTCGCTCAATTGTGTTGTCCCTTGCACCACCCCATATTTCTATACCATAATTAGTTACGAGTAGAGCAGTGAGTGATAAAAGCCTAATAATCCTTTTCTTGGTAAAGAATTTTGCTACTGAATAAATTGCACCGATAGCCTTACATGTAGTAAGGCCAAGGTCTGAAAAGTTCGTACATCTATCTGGACATCGTTTCAAAGTTTAAGGTGGGGGTTTTAGAATACAAAAACTCCACATTTTGATCCACAAGCTTTCACAGTGATTTATCAGTGTATTGTTACTCCCACAAAAGTTATTTTTCAAATAATATTGTGGGATAAGCATTCGCGATGCAGCTTATATTAAAAATGTATTGAGAAACGAAACACACATGTATGTGTTTCTTGATTTTTCATGAATTTTTTTTGTTCCGAGAGATAGCAATTTTAATTTATAACATTCTTTTTGTTCACTTTCAGATCAGTAATATGGACTCTTTAAATGAATTTGAGCTTTTTTTGTACGTTTTTCAATTGATCAAAGTGCTTACACCGCCGAAACTATGATACATGTGAGATTTGCGACACGTTTGGAAAATGAGCTGTGCCTCAAAGTACCGCTCACCGTTGAACCAAAGGTCAGGCAGCGCTCCGATCGACCAATTAAGTTTCATGAGGAGCAATTAAATCAACTTCTTCACGTCAGACGACCAGAGAATTCTCGGAACAGATGAATTGTGATGAAAACGCTGGTCTGAGCTCCCTTCACTCAATGGGTGTGGATGTGGCGCATAGGTGCCACAGCTAGACCATGTGTGAAACTGCAGAAATAAGCGCTCCCTGAATTCCATTACTTTTCTCGCTCGCTATCGTTTAACACATCCTTTACTCGTGCCATTGACGATTGAAACTGGTATACTGGAGGCGGAATATATGTTCTACAACCGGATACATTCTAATTTGTAGCATTAACGAAAATGAGAATTCAAAAATCATCTAGGTCATTTAGTTTTATAGAATGATTTCTTTCTAATTTGCGGGAGTCACAACCTGTAGCCGTAACTACTGCCCAAAGACGCTTCAAAAAAAAAAAAAAAGTACTAAATCGAGACACTCCGAGCGAGCACAGTATCGGGTCGATTTCAGGCCATGCACAAAGAACAGTTAGTTCAGACCATTCACGATATTGTGCGTTGTTGCACAAAACGTTACTTCATTGATGGGTTCTAGCGCATGTGGGTTAAGGTCAGGCGAAGAGGATGGGAATAAAAAAAATGTTATCAATAAGGAGGGCATATTGCTGTGCAACACCCTTTCATATTTCAAGATGTGTGCGAAGCTCAATTATGTTTAAGGGTTCACATGCAGCTTCAAATAATAATAAGAATATGCTTTATTAGGTACACATTGGGACATGGTACACAGAAGACAGCTTAATACTAAAGTTACATTTGATACTAAGATCAAGTAATACCATCATTACAAACTACACTGCATTGCAGCTCATTGTTTACCCCTGCTTGGAAATAGTATGCGCTGCCATCAGCTGTTCATGTTCGATAGTTTGAAGCCAGAACCGTTACGGAACACCTTGAGTAAGGCGGTATCAGATTTTTCTATCCAGATCTGGAGGCTCAGAGCGCATTTTCTTGCCCTGACTTTGGGACAATCAGCATACTTTTGAGCAAATATCATACATGCGCTTTTTGACTTAGGCACATTTATTAGGCGTCAAAATATGTCATTATAGGCAAAACGTTGACGGCCAATCAATTTCTGCTTAAAGTTAGACCAAAACGAGTTACAGTACAGGGAATGGGAGTAGCTTCGAAAGAGCTGGCGTTTAATCTCATCCGAGTAGTGACCAACCTTTCAGATCAGCATGTTGCCCACTGCGTAGAGCTTTCGCGTTTCTTTCTCTATATCCTGGTTATCATGAAAATCATTGGTGATTTTATGACCCAGGTAAGACAAACTGTCTACATAAGTGCGATCGACACCATTAAGTCCAGTGACTTTATCGGAGAGCAGGTTACTTCTCCTAGGTTTGATGTACATACAAATAGTTTTAACAGTATTATATTCAATACACAGTTTGCTGGCTTCACTCCAGCAAATTGAAAACAATTTTTGCAGCCTACTGGAATGGGGAGAAGCAAGGACCATATCATCAGCATAATTGAGCGGATTTATTGCGTACCATTATTGTGACACCCCACACCAGCTGCGTTCAGATGGGTGTGGATGCTGTCAATGAAGATGTTAAAGAGAATTGGAGAGAGTAAGCCCCCTTGTCGTATGCCATTAGTCATGCTGAACGCTGATGACGTTGCTGCTCCCCATTTCACATAGAATTTCTGAGTTTGAAACCAGTATTTTACGGCTTAATAATATAAAGAGGTATTTGCCTTTCAAGCATGCACTTAAATATAGAGTAATGGTGAACTCGGTCAAACGCATCCTTAGCATCGAGAAAGCACAAGTATATGGGAAATCCACTGTCAATGAAATGATTTATGACCTGTTTGAGTGTGAATAAAGCTATTTCGGTTCCATGTTCTGCTTTAAAGCCACATTGATGGAGTGCAGTCATCATGTACGGTGACACTCGTCTCTCAAGCACTAGTTCTACCACTTTCGAGAGAGATGTTGCCACTGCGATAGGGCGATAATTGCTCTTGTCGGTCACACATATTGCTTAGTTTTTTGTAATTGATGTTATTATGACGCTCATCAAGCATCAAGTTCTCTGGGAGAAATTCTTAAATAAATAAATCCCGGTGAGCAGAACTGCAAGGAGTGTTACTAGTCTAGGGGGGATACATTTAAAGGCCTCAGCTGGGATACCGTCAGCGCCGGATGCTTTATTATTCTTCAATCTTTACAGCACCTGACAAACCTCATCTTTAGATCCGGTGCATTGTTCATTAGTGGGAGCCAGATTATCAAGAATGCCATCAGCGTAACCTTTATGATTATGATTGGCAAAGCAGTTCATAATTCCAGCATAATTGGCTTTCCAAATTGCGCAATATCACAGTCCCCAGGGACTCCATTCACTGACTGCGAAACGGTGAGGACTTTAGGTTGAAAACTTTTTATTTCTCTCCAAAAATCAATGCCATCTATTTTGTGTCAGCTTACTAGACAGCTTTTGCGCTCTAATTTCTTTTTCACGTTTACGCACATGCTTGAGCACAATACGACGCAGATTGTGCAGCATATTCTTTTTCTGTCATATATGACCTGAGCGCGGCCTACCTGTGTCCCTCCACGAGTAATACGCCAGTCTGCTGTCAGTGTGATGTTCGCGGACACAGTCATTCTATGTCGGGACATTTGCCTTTTTTTTGGTGACGTATACCAAATATACGTCGCCCAGATTAGAGAATGGCAACCTGTATGTCCGACAAGAGTTGGTTTAGCCCCACATCAGAAGTTGTATCAATTTCTTTGACAGTGTCCTCCAGGCAATTGTTCAAGCAATCCTGATAATCACGAGCAGGATTGATATCATTAAACCGTCATTTAACATGTTCACCATTGTCACGTCTTTGTTGAACCTGTACTGGCATTTTACTTGTACTAAAATTACAGTAAAGAGGCAAGTGGTCAGAGAGTGGCGAATACTCCCCTAATTTAGACTTAGTACCACTATGAAATTGATTGATTGAAATAGCTACGTGGTCAGGCCAGCTGACCCCGTCTCTACCATTAATATGGTAAACGTGTTAGATACCTGTTTACCTGTGATGATACTTCGGACGAGGTCCAAAGAGGTGAACAGTATTAAATCCTTGGAAGTATCAGTCGTTTCCATAAGGTGAGCATTGTGTCTGCCTCTCGTGAAGAGAAAGTTCAAAGCACCCATCCGCTCCACTTCTTGCCTACGGTAACAACTCGAGCCACATGATCTTCAAAAGTGACATTATCTTGCATGCTCACCCCAAGATCCCTTAAACTTTGCTTTCTCTCGATGGAAGCAAAAAAAAAAAAAACATCTGCGAACGTAACACTATACTCTAGGAACATGTCGCGTAGTCTGCTATACATAGTTGTGCCAGGGAAGCATTGAAATGTTCTACGATGCAGAGTTGGCATACTGTTGCGGCAGTCATCACCCCTTCCAGTATTCCTATATACTGCAGTTGTTGATCGACTCCATAGGATTAATCAGAAAATACACGTTCAGAAACATAATTGAATATCCCGAAGCCTCATACGTGAGCTCTATAATTCTCCTATCGTATTTACAGACCTTCACATGACCACAACAGCACTAGCACTTCTATATTCTCGACAGTTGAATGTGCAAACATGTAAGCTTCTATCATCGTTAGCCATTGTTATTCGATGCAAGTGAATGAAAAGTATGAAAAAGTTTATTACCTAACGCCCTAGGTGTTGTCCGCTGTGGGCTTCTTACCTGCTTTTTCATAGTATTTTGAAATTTTGGTCCCAGCGGGCCATATATCTTCATACAGCTTCGTGCAGTTGGTGTTAGTGCTTGATATTCGGAAGGCGGAAAATTGTGGATGGAGATTTGGAATCTTAAGTCGCTGCACTTCGAAGTCCTCCTTGTTTGCAGCCAGAGAAACAAATTCTTCATTTATTATGTCGACCGTGTGAGTCTTCCCGTGTAGAGAAACAAACATGATTTTTCTTTTCTTGAAGGTGTTTATGGTGTTGTATTTCACCGCAACATTCTTACCAGGGGCGTACCATGCTCTGGGTATCTTTGCCTTTGTTCTTTCACTTTTCGCAGGGAGTTTGCGAAGGAAGCCACCTTCCAGTTGATCATAACGCCCTTTCCTTGTCTTTTATTTTCACTGCGTTATCTTCCTTTGGAGTCTCTTTGTAATCTGACCTGTGGGCTGCCGTGACCTGTGTTTTGGTTTGAACTGGGGCGTTAATGTCTGCGGTCGAGTCAGGCGCGTCACAAGACGGCTGTTTCGTATCAGCCCCGGCAGTTTTTGCTGGTTTTCGGGTAGACTGAAGTGCGTTTCCTTGTGTTTGGTATCGGTTGTCTGGAGGCAAATTATATTGCGAATTATGTTGCGCTACTGATGCTTATGGTCGAGGGGGGTTGAAAATAGAGTTTTACGGCACTTCTGGAGGTACTGTTCCAGGGGTTGCAAGAGAACCTTGTGGAGGTGGGGGGAGGGAACATTTTCTAGCATCGGTTTCATTGTCTGCAGCTTGTCCACTCAGTGCAGCCGCAAGCAGAGACCATGTGCAACATTGCTGCCGTTGTCGCGGTATAGTATTAGAGGCAGGGGGGATGTCATATGTAGGATGATGAGGAGTGGCGCAGTGTTGCAGTTTTACCCCCAGGTTACGTGTCGCGTTGTTCAGTTGCTTGAGCTGAGCGTCCATTCTCTGCAATTGAGCTCTCATCTCCTGTAGTTGTTTTTCCATGTTCTCACTTCGTGCATTGGTCTGCTGCCATTGTGTCACTGATTTTTCGACCTGTCCATTTGACTCTCGTGACGCTTCTGCCATGCTGCGTAAGAGCTGCAGCATCTCTTGCTGTACCGCTGAGTCACACTGCCCTAGGACCGACGTGTCTGACAAGAACTTCGGTAGTTCATCTGTACGGACTACAGTACTTGCGTGCTAGTTCATACAGAGCTGTAGAACATGTTTCTGCTTCAGGAAGTTTTTAACGTCTTCACGCTGACTGCCTGCTATCTTTACAAACACATGATACGCTGCCTTTAGATTGTCCAGCGTAACACTGACGAGCTTGTCTTCAACAGCATCTCTGGTTGCTTTTTGCCCTTAGTCTGTTAGAAAGTGCCACACTGAGTTCACCACATAAATATCACGTTACGGAGTTTCTGGGCTAATATCCGTTTCTTCAGTCACTTTGGAGATTAACACAGTCATCTCACAAAGCCAGTTAGGCCTATTGTTTATCACATCACTTCACTTAGAGCGATATCGACGGAGCGTCTCGACACAGTATGTATGCACACCACGGAGTCTAGTAGTGTAGTGCTGTTAAGCTTTTAGAAGCATCGGAGCTATTACTGTTGTCAACTAACTCGAGTTGTTTATTTTTTATTACTAAAAATAAACACTTCTCGCTGCATGCCTCGGCTACCCCATTTTTAAAGCATCTTCGGATTGTACATAGTTCAAGCTAAACGAGGTCACGTCGTGTAAGACATCGGTAAATTCGAGGGAAATCATTCTAGAATTGAATGACGTAGAAGATTTTTGAATCTTCGTTTTCCTTAATTAATGTATTATATTAAAATGTTCCCCGTTGTAAAACATATGCCCCACCCGGTTCTTACGTCTATACAAAGCAGAATGCTGAATGACCCGGCTCCGACAGACAAGCGACTCCTCGAGCAAAACGAGAGCTTCACTGTCGAAACCAGGTGTGTTTCTGCGTGTATGGTGAGACTGGCAAGATACAATCCATTACGAAGTGCTTGATTGCTAGGAAACTGTATGTGCGGAGCTCTACGATTGACAACTACACCGAATCGGCGACGCAATTCAGCAAAAAGAGACTGAGACATCAACGGCCGTCCTAAAATCGTCACTATGACCAAAAGCCGCGAGGGAAGAACTTGGAATGGAAGTGTCACACGAACACTCAAAATATTTCTCTCGGCACCTTGATTTGATCTTTCCTAATGCCTTGCAATGACTTTATTCAAGTACTGCAGTAGTACTATTTAATACGAAATAAGTGCAATCATCTATACTCACAATTGCATGGAAACCAACATGAGCATGTTGTCAAGTGTTTGCAGTTTGAACTCAAGCTCGAGAGAATATATGACACGTTGCATTGGGAAATTATTGTTGTTCGAAATGACGCATTGCGTACAGATCACAGCTAGTATGACCGCTCGTGGAACAGGAGCATCAATCCAATTAACGGTGTCTCAGGGCGGATGACGCTTCCAATCAAAGGGTATGTCAAAGAAAAGCCCCAAAATATATCCTAGAATTATTCCTGACCGACCATTTGGAGGCTCCACCAGCTCGTGGTCTGAGGCCTGAATGATGGCTTGCTTTTATCCGATTGCTAATGATGGGTCAAAGGAAGACGGATCAGATCTGATGTCAGATTACAGGCAGGTAGAAGTCAACGAACGACCCCGGCCCCCAGTCACACGGCCCTCACTTTTGGTCACCCTCAGGTCATTTGGTAATGTCCAAAATATATAGCGCCGGCCACAGGCTACGGTCAGTTCTCACTAGCGCAGGTCAGGGGATTCTTTTTCTCTATCAGCAAAGTAAATTGCTTGCCTTTTTGTGCTTGTCTGCCGTCCTTACACACCGGGGCTGTCCATCTTCGTCGGATGGGGCTTGTGATAAGTTATTAGCCAGTCAAAAATGGTGTTGCGTTGTGGTCGAGACGACTGCACTGAAATTGAAAATGTTCTGGGAAACGAAGTGCTTTTAATTAAATAAGTTTCTGGTTGACTCGATGCGCATGAACCAACTAATGTCAGAGATGTTCTAAAATTTTTTCTTTGTGAAGATTGCTATAAGAAGTGCGAGTAACAAGCAGACTACAGATTACGCTCGCTTTACTTGCTATGGGCTTAAAAAAATTGCATTTCTACGAAAAGCTGCGGGTTTTCAAGCTAGACGACGATAATCCTTTGTGCACAACTAGCTTCTATGACAGTTAGATGCAGGTGCAAATTCGAACTCTACGACACACTACGAATGTATGAGTGATAATCACAGGAACAGCTTGAAATCTATCTTACACTTCACCGCCAGCGTTTTTATCTGCCCCACGCCTATGTAACCTCACATCCTAGTCGTCCGCCGTCGTGCATAACTTCGATTCAAGTGCGCTGGAAGCATGTAGCACTGGAATAACCATGCGCAACTTCGACGCCAGCATAGTCGTTCATAGTTGCTATATGGGCGTGCGTGTGATCTCAAATTCAAGTGTGCACCCACTAAATATAACTGACATGCTCATGCGTAGCCAACATGCAATCTGCCGCAGCATGTGCAGCACCAAACTTCAACGTGCGCAGGTAGCATTCAAGCTGCTACACAAGTGTGTAGCCTCAAACAATAGTGAGCAACCAGCTTGCATATTTCTATGGTTGCATAAATGCAACCTGACGCCCCAGAGCGTAACCAACGTACAAACTGCTACACATTGGTGTCTGCTACATCAAACCTAGGTGAGCCTCCAGCGTGAGTAACGTCTTCACACATGTGCAACCTCGCACTAAAGTGCAGCCTGCCTGCCTGCATTACTGGAGCTCGCAAAAGCAGTACAGTATACATACAACAGCGGCTACACACATTTGCAACCACAAACCTTAGTACACAGCCTGTTTGCGTTAGTGCTACTCACGTTTACTCCTTCGATCTCTCGACAGTGTATGATCATAACGCTACTATAAATTTCTCCTGCATGTGTGCAGTCATCAATTATAACTCACTGAAAGGTACCATTTACCGCCTTGCAAAATTATCCTCGTTATTTACAGCTGATATCTATTAAACAGCCGCACGATGAAGATAACAATTTTTTCCTCCTCTGACATGTGTAGGTTATGACCCAGGCCTTTCTCAAGTTTTTAACCAAGTTTTGGCTCTGAGACAGCTGAATGAGGCTTTTTGTCTCCTCTAAGGAAACTTCGTTTATGGTTCCCATAGAAACTTGAGCAATAGAATGCTTTTAAAGGAGGGCTGTAAACGGTTTAATGTCATCCATTTGACTTCCTCCTAAAGGGAAATGAATTTG
>LQNS02000141.1:1032650-1057858 GCA_001587735.2 Parhyale hawaiensis
GCACTCATATTCATTTGCCTGGACACAACAACACCCTTTCGAACGTAAGCAGCCAAGCCCCTAAATCCAGGGCAAGAGTCTCGCAACCGCAGCACTGGCTTTTCAAAGTTCGGGATCATCAGCTCAGAAACATGGCGTTGGCTAGAGACGAGAGTCTCCGAACATAGTACCAGGTCATAATTGGAAGAGGCTACAGCTAGTTCAGCCAAATTACCATATAAACCCCGAACATTAGTGCACAAGATCCGGCATGAGCGAGACCCAAAACCACGAGGACTGGGGTTCTCTTCCACGTCCGGATATCTAGTTATCAGGCACGCAAAGAACAATAAATGAACATACACTATAAGGAAAGGGAATCATAAAAAAAATTACAAAAGAGCAAATCGACAGTCATGATAGCAACGAGAGCGGCCAGCTATCCACGCGCCCCAGACTCTGTCATCACCAGTACGGGCTTTGGCCGAAAAGAGGATGAAGAGAAAGGAAAGGAAAAGAGCATCAGGTGGTACTACCCGAGGGAAGGAAGAGAAGAGCAGACTGCGGAAGACTGAGTACCCAGCTATGGCGCCAGCCTGTTCATCTCCTCTCAGGGATGCCGTTGGACCAAAAAGGTCTCATTCGCCTTTAGAGTGACATTTCCTCCAACTCAGGGGCTACCCAGAGCCCCAAACCCAAAGCCAGCTCATACAAACAAAGGGGCGTCCGGTGGCCGGACAATGGGGGCGGCCTCATAACGCGCAGGCAAACACAAAATATGACCTGGCGGGAGACAGGAGAGGGGCGGGGGCTTTTTTCTTACCGGGGCTTTTTTTTGGGTGGCTTTTTTTCCACCGGGGCTTCTTCCCCCCGGGGTTTTTTTCAAATGTCCTATGTTGCCAGGTCATGTTTTGTCTCGGATTAACACACGGGAAACGTCTCCTGATTGCAAACAAGAGTGAATACTGCTCGTCTACCCACAGTAATTCGTCAACTGCAAATGGAGCGCAAGCCTTTTTGAGCTCCTGATTGGTCAGTGAAACAGTAAAATACAATTACCAGAGGGCCTGCGCTGTCAAAAATGACAGCGAAGAATTTGTGATGACCTTCTTCATCAATCATACTTTCGTTATTACAACTGCTAACCTAAAAGCATATGGAGATGAGCGTTTACGGCTTCACAACTCCCACTCAAGACGCATTTCAACTTGAGGTTTGTAATAGTCAGCATATATTAAACACAGGAATAAATGTGGAGCCTTCTGATAAATTTTGCAACTTAAACCCCTTTGCGTCTAGCCTGATGGCTGTGTCTTGTATGTGCCAGGAGTATCAGCTGGCTGTGGCCTCTTTGAATCCCTCCTGGCTCGCTTGACGTGCACGTACTTTCCAGCTGTGCATCTGTCTTTTTCGAAGTTTATCTGCTTAGTCTCCGCTAAGCAGGCTATTGCGGAGGAGGAAGAACTTGTTCAGTCGTCTGTCCGAGCGCAGGGGCAAAATGAGAGCGGGGTGGTTGTAGGAAGGTTCTGTAATACCATCTAAGTCTCTTATGAAAACTATCCGACATCAGCCAGTGTATATTACCTCAGATACTTAAGGTTCCACGCGTTATTAACAATCAACTTAATTATATTAATTAAATTCATTCAAACATCTAGCAGTATCTTCACTTATTGAGAGTGTTTTTGTTCAATTGCGCTGGCCAATTTCTAATCAGCTTTCTATTCTTAACAGGCCTCAAGCCTTTAGTATTTCTTGTCCCTTCAATCAGAATTACTTTTCGCATCTCTTGTTTACATGTACAAGCGCTTTATTATCTGTTATCTTTGCAGCTCTGGAGTTTCTTTTACCGTGTCATGAGGCTCCCCTACATGCCCCTGTCAGCTGCTGGTCGAGTGTGCTTTACCTCCTCCAGGTAGAGGTGTTGGTTTCTCCACCTGGTTCTGGAGCGTTGGCGAGAAGGGCCGCCCGAAGAAGAGCTGCTGCTCCTAAGGAAGCTTCGGACGTCTTGAAGTTGAAGTTTTACCTGCTCTATCGAAACTCTGAAACCATAACGGCAAATCATCTGCCAACGCATCAGAAGTTAACCTTCAATCTGAAACTATAATTGCCACTAGAAAATTGTCGTCTCTTAATTAATTACCTTAACCTTAACTTACCTTTTATAAGTTATTTCTTATAAGAGTTTATCTATTTTATGCTACCAGAGTTTATCAATGTCTTAGTCCAAACTTTCTGAGCTACCACTTCTCCCGATTACTCTTTTTCGACATTTACGCACTGCAGATTGCTTCACTCTCCGCGCCTATCTAAAATCAACTTTGCTTTTACTATATTCTTGTAGAGTTATGAGGCTTTATTGTTTTCTGCGTTAAGCCCTCCGTTGAGGTTCTTTGTGTGGCTATTCTTAGTTTTTAAATAAAAAGATTTTATACTCTTTCCTGTGTATTGCTTAACAACTGCTGTGTGACGCATATGGTTCCCTATTTACGGACGCAAATGGTTCACAGAGAATGGAAAAAAAAAAATTTTTTCTCCCTCTCAGACATGAAAAAAATTCATTGCATTTTGCTGGCCGCTCAGCAACGCCCAAAAAAATAGCTTCGATTTGGTATCATTGATACTATAGGATATCATATAGGTCCAAAGGTGTTCCCTCAGCGAAAGCTGTTTCGTCGACCATTGAATTAAAGTGTGTAGAATAAGGCCCACTGCGGACGGTAGTCTTTTTGGCAGACATCCTGTGTATTTGATGCATATAAAAGAAAACTCGGGGCACATGACAGCCACTTCAAAAGGCATCGGTAGCAGGGCACTGATCGAGCATGTTTTACTATTGACGAAGGAACTTGAGTCTTCGTGTTGATCGTATCTAGCGTATTTTTTGCTGATATTAAGAGTTTCAGGCACAGAATCACTTAAAAATTGGTACGAGAATAAATGCTGTGATGGCAACAGTATTTTATATAGTATTTAATTCTTCCCCCGAAGTATTAACAAATTTACTTGAGTTACCGTCTTACAACTTATGTGGCGGTACCTGGCAAGTGTTTGGGTCACGTGATGTCCCGCTCTCTATGGTTCAACACTTTCTTATATAAAATGCAATTACGCCGATGCAATAGAGACTTCTGTATACTATTATATTGGTTTTGATTTTAATAATCATAATGTTACTCTTGATACACTTTATTGATCGAATTTTTATTTATTTGTGTACAATGTACAATATTCTGTATAAACTGATGGGTTGCTCTCTCTCGTGTGCGGGCTCGAGACTCACAAAACCTCACCAAGGCATCAGTCGAGACTTTAATTTTTAAGGCCATAAGACTACCGTCTGCAGCGGCCTTTAGTGATGCAACGAAATAATTTGTGGGACGGAACTAAGAATCAAGATGCATGAGACTGCCAATGGAAGCTTCAAATATCTTCATGGCTGCTAGTTTAACTTTGGCTATGCAAGAAATGCATTCAGACATAAGGTCGCCCTATACTTTGCCGTAGATTTGATGTAAAGAGAAGGTAATACTCGTACAAATCAGACTAAGCCTTTGATGTCATCATTGTTGGAATTTCAAATGTCGCTGATTAAGATACTGTATGTTTGCCATCAACTGTAGCCTTGTCAATTTTCTACCAATTAGTTTTCAATGAAGCTTGACAGGGTGACAACAGCCTCCAACCTGGGCTAATTTTCCCCTATCTGGTTTGTTATAGCGTGACGGAAAATGGATAAATACATAAAGCAACCAGATAAGTACACATCGATTTTTATTATATTGTAGATATTATTTTTCATCAACTTTATTATATAGCCACAAAAGGATGGTGCAATAAATATATGAACCATTGCTTATCGCTAGAGTTAAATAAGATACCGAAAGCGATTGAAAGTATCAGTATACACTACACTGAATTGCGGCTCGTTGTTTGGTCTCTGTCTGCAATGGTGAGAGTATGCGCTACAATTGGTTTTAATATGTTGGACAGTCAGCATACTTGCAGGACCGGGATAAACCCCAGTTAACCGCGAGTTATCTATTTTTCTATCCTGATTTGGATGCTGAAAGCTCATTTCCTGGCTCTGACTTGGTTGAAACACGGTACGAGTGTCAACATTGTCATACTATTTCTCCTGTTCAGTCACAAATAGTTCCGGTGAATGATCTTCCTGGACTACCTCAACTCGATCCTATCTCGGAATTGTCTTCAAGTTTTGTATAAGTAGAACTACAGGTGATGGAACATAAACTTAGCATTAGACGAGAGTATTCGCTGGAAGTTCAACACTTTTTAGAAAGCAAACCGTGAGATGTCTAGGTTTAGTACACTAAAGGGTAACATAATTTCCTGCTGTGTCAAGGCAGTGGTTACGACTTCGTTTATACATATACTTAGTGTTGGAGAATGATACAGTTACAAAATCTTATCTGACTGCATTTGTTTAGTCAGCAACAAAATCCTCAGAGTAGAATTGCAAATGTATGGCTTCCTTATTATTATGATGTCATGCAGCAGTGATGGTTGCGGAAATAAATTTTAACCACACTGGACATTCACCTAATTTTCCCAATCATCCAGCGAATATTGAGCTTCACTCGAAGTCACGGCGCGCTTTGCTCTGCCTGTGACGCCTGATGCACGTTCCATCACAAGCGTATCTCCGAAGCTCTTGAAGCGATAGCTCTCCAGCCTCCTCGGCTGTGGCTTCCTTTGGAACAACCTCGCCAAATTTTGTCGCACTTGCCGCCGGCTGCAGTCAAATCCACTCTACGAAGCTTCAAGGACCGCTGTGCATTTTTTGCCCAAAGTCTTGCGAGTCCGAAGTATTGCCAGCAACGTCCACCGAAAAATACCAGGGAAGCAGCACGCCGTAAAAGTACCTCTGCTGCATCTGAACTCTTGATTAAAAATCTCGAGGGAAGTTTTCGTTTCATTTTAAGGGATAATCTTTCTGTCGGAGCTTCACTGGAGAGCAAATGGCTGGCGCGAGACAGTGAAGGTCATGTTGCAGGATACGAAGCCTATATGAGTTCTGCAGAAACTGGATATTTAGCCTGAAATTCTCACACTAATGTTAAGAGGCAGAACTACTCAGAGAGTTCTGTAGTGCGTAAAGAAAAGGCGACGCACAAACGCTGGGTGATTCTGCACTAGGAAGACGAATCTTCTGCATCGGTTCGTAAGCTGGTGAGCAACGCGATGAGAAGCCATGTGGGTGATGCTTTTCTGTTGGAAGATAGACTTGATCGAGGTAGTGAATGCTCATCATAGAATTAAAGGTATTTGACTACACTTTGTGGTCAAGAATAAGGCCAGCAATGCTCCCATACAGTGACGCTGTTAGAAGATTTTGTGGCTACGGCTTTTCCGTAGTATCTGCTTAGAAAGCGTATATCACAAGTACTTCCAGTTCTCTCTGAGTGTCTGACTACAATCCATTAATTCATATTTACAGTGATACGTTCCAGAGTTTTATCGACATATATGATTCTAAAGCGTTCTTTTACCAAAGCCCTCACATCACTAGCTGGGTAGATTGGTGCATAATGCAGAGATCTTGAACGAAGGGTTAAACTAAACTAAGTTTTCACAGTACGATGTGAAACTTCTGGGAACCGCGAAGTTCTACATTGCGAGATATTGCTATGATAATGTTTCTGAGATGGATATCAGCCATGCTTAGCAGGCGGGTAGATAAGCGTAAAGATGAGGCACCTCGCAGCTAGAAAATGGAACAGATTATTTTACAATTGTATTAAAAGATATTGTAATAATTTTATGGACTGGTGGATGGTTAGTGGCCCTATGGTGTAGAGCCTATGGGCTACATGGCTCACAAGGTATTAAGGAAGTAGGTAATGAAATTGTCTCAATACGTTATCAATATCATATAGGCAAAAAATTAGTTGGAGTTACTGCTACAGCTCTACAAAACTCTTGTCGAACCGACTTGTGTTTGATCCACCAACAGAATAACAATATATGAAAATAATCTAATAATTAGCTGTAAAGCTCTCTCCTTAATTTCATAGCTTTATCTACTTTTTCCCCTTCCCCACAGAGAACATTAAGGAGGATTATCATTGACTTCATACAGAAACACGTACCGTAGTGTACGGAAATGATTTTTGTATTTGCAAGACTCTGATGAGCAGTTTTCGCTCAAGCTGAAACGCTTGCTGCTACTTCGAATATAATCGGCAGAAACTTGTAATATGCCCCTTTAGAAGTTGTGGGACAAGTACTAGCAGCAGCACCCGACACAGCTTCAAACCCCTCCTCCGAAGCTCGATCATAAGTCAATTTTTAATCTGGGACACCGCTTCAGAAACCGATTTCCTATTATCTGCTACAAAGAAGATGAGGTGAGTACCACAAACAATAAACTCCCTCTATTTAGAAACTCATTCCTTGATTCTACTGGCTACAGTTTGCTTTTAGACGGTCATGAAATTTATGTTGAATCAGTGTAGTGGCATCGCCCACAGTGAGCCAAAGATTAGGCTTGGCTTTTTTTTTTGTATAGGCCTCTTGGTTGGTCAATAATTTAATGTTTTTGTCCAGTGATTGTGACGCCGTTGATAGTACCTTTCCCCTGCGAGCCGAAGATTTATTGAGTCTATTTAACGAAAAGTTTAGTTTTCAGTCTCGGTATGGAATTAATTATTCAATAAGTATTACGTATAGAAGCTCAGGGTCATATATATATCTGTTTTTCCTCCCAGTGACTGCGCATGCATTCTCTAAATTTAGATGCCGGAAGTGTCGATCCCTTAATGTTATTTGATCATCAAAATAAACGAGGAACCAAAAATAATGCAATTGCTGCTCATTCTGGTCATTAAGAACCTCATTAAAAATGCTTTTGTCCAATAATAGTCAGTAAGCTACGTTATAAATTATTCTCCCTAATTTTGCGATCTGTTTTTTTTTTTTTCTTAGCATTTTGTCGTTCGGAGGAAGGGGCATCGTGCGTCAAAGCGTTCAACAGCTCTAGTTAGGGGACAAACTGATTTTTTCTGAGTGGAACTAAAATTATTTCATTGATTTTGCAGTACTTAGCAAATTTCATATAAAGTTGAAGAGCTATTGAAAAACTTGGGATCGGATTACAGTAAAAGATTTCTTTATATCTACTTACGCTAAGGAGGTTATGTTTTTGTCATGTTTCTCTGTTATTCTGTTTGTCTGTCATCAAGATAACTCAAAAATTAGGGACGGATCCTTGCAAAATTTACAGGATTTATTTGGAATGTGAATAGAAACAAATGTTATTTTTTTGATCCAGATCCTTTCAACCGTTTGTTTGGCTGCCTATTTTTTCTTAGTACCATCGAACAAAAAGTTATGGACGGAGTTTTATGAAATTCATTCGAGTTATTTGTTATATCACGAAGAGTAACTGACTAAACTTTGTGATGATTCGTTTGTTTGTCTCTGTGTTTGATTTTACGCTTGTTGGTTAAGTTACTCAAAATTTTAAGAACGGATCTCTATAAAATTTGCAGGAACTGTTGATGGCATTTGTCAAAATGCTTGCTGGCAGTATAACTCAAAAAGTTAAAAACGAATGTTCAAGAGCATTACAGAAGCTGTTATTACTCTCAAAAAGCACAAATGATTAGATTTTGGTGCTGATACAAATTAAGAAAATCATAGTTCTCCAAGCTTATAATTTCATGCAAAACTGACAAACATCTACTCGCGGATGGATGCACTTTTTCCTGATTTTGAAGTTGGTGTTATAGTAAGAAAAAAAGCTCTAGGAACGTCTTGGTTGATGTTGCAACAAATTAGAAGCAATTTGAGACTTTCATCAGTACTTTAAGGAGCAAACCTGACGATACACTGGACAATGGAAAGATGAAAGTTATTTTATGTCATTTGTATCTTATGCATACATTACAGATACTGGGTATAACAGTCCCTAGTCTTATTGTGAGACATTATTTTCTAGTGATGCCGTGGAGTTCATTCCTTCAAATTTATGACATGAAATAGCATGAAGTCAATATTTACGAGTAAAATTCTTTACCAGTCTGACAATCACTTTAGTAGCAATTGAATAAATTGAATGCTTATTTATAGACGCATGGAAGTTACTAGCTAACTAAAGCAGGAACGGCAAGCGACCCCAAAGCATTATTATTGCAGACTTTCATCGCCTTGCGTAATGACAAAAAAAAATTCTTCGACGGGCAGGCTTCCTGTGCGTCCGGAAGTGATAAATGCGCGAGCTCTTGCTGATTGCCGAGCTGTTGTCACGATTGTTCTGATGTATTGCAGCTCCATCGCTCATTGGGTTTGGCACGAGTATATGAAATACCCGAGAAGTGTCATCAATATCCTTCCTGAGACGCTGAGCAAATGCCCATTAGTCATTACACTTAGCCGTATTTTGCTGGGCTCGTCGTTTGTATTTTTCCCTTTCCGACAGCTGAAGCCCTATGTGTCTTTCCTACAGCCAAAAGTACTCTTGCTATCTGAACTGTTGGACAATCCCAAATTGTTCAAGGATATGTTACTGCCATTGTCATCAGCTAACTGAATTATGACCAGCACATAC
The DNA here is from genome assembly GCA_001587735.2 of Parhyale hawaiensis. Taxonomy (NCBI): domain Eukaryota; kingdom Metazoa; phylum Arthropoda; class Malacostraca; order Amphipoda; family Hyalidae; genus Parhyale; species Parhyale hawaiensis. Next base: position 1,041,202 of record LQNS02000141.1, read on the forward strand.
GGAGCAATTATTGTATTCGTTCGAGCGACTTATGAATTATTGTGAGATACGGAATCGTTACAGAACATGCCCGCCGTAAGATACAACTGCCAGCTCGTAATTTTAAAATTGAACATGTTGATGAAAAATTCAAACCATTCTTCCCATTCCAGCTTGCATTGGAGCCTTCATGCCAATGGTTCATACGTGACAGGCGCCTAAGCGAGCTGATTGCATTACTGTGGAGAAGAAACTGTAAAGGCTAATGCAAACGGGAATCAAAATGGTTGGAATCGCAATTCGGTCCCAAATGGTTCATCAAGCTGTGGGAAGAAACTACCCCAATGCGCGAAAAAAAAGTGTTGGCCTATTCCGGTAGCCAAGTTGAAGCAATTTAGAGCAACCCAGATGCCCCTGTTAGTATTTCACTATATTGTGGTATAAATCTACTTCGCTTTCCTGAAATATTTTCTCTAAGTGGCTGTAATAACAAATGTCATATCATAAATATTATTCTGAAAGTTGAAATAGGTTGATAGCAGACTATGTGCGTATCAAGGCGGATTCACGTGGCAATATTTTGTTGCTTACATTTCAATACGTAGCGTCAGAATGTGATGCTGCGTCCATTATGATCAGCCGATACGAGCATAGCATTCAGAGTTCAAATGCAGTCCCGATTTCAGATTTCAAATACTGCCTCGATTTCAGAGTCAAAACGCTGTGCCGATTACAAAGTTCAACTGCAGTCCCGATTTCAGAACTCAAATGCAGTCCCGACTTCATAGTTCAAACGCAGTCCCTGTTTCAGAGCTGCAGTCCCAATTTCAAAGCTCAACTATAGTCCCGATTTCAGAGTTCGAATGCAGTCCCGATTTCAGACTTCAAATACTGACGCGATTTTATATTTTCTGTAGGAAGATAGACTTAATCGAGGTAGTGAATTTCCGATTTCAATGTTCAACTGTAGTCCCAATTTCAGAGCTTAAATGCAGTCCCAATTTGAAGAGATCACCAGTTAAACCTTTGAAATTGCCAGTTGCGTCACTTACCGAGCGAACTGACGTCACGGTCAACATGACAGTAAGTCGTTTGGTGGACGCAAAGTTGTGCTTACTATAACCCAGCAAAGAACATACAGTTCGGTTGTTGAACAATGCGCACGGAGAATGCTAAAAAAGTAGAGTATGAACCGTTCTCAAAGTGTATTCACTTCATACAGTCCATTTCCAATCCGTGAACGTTGCCAATGATTTTACTATGACAAATTTCACCTCGAAGTACGTTTCCCACACGCTTGCACAGTGCAAGAGCATTAATATGTCGTGGCAAGCTGAACGGTCACGTAGTTTCGATCCGTAGAGCCCGCTCCAGCTTAGAGTCGAAATACGGAATAGTTTTACTTTCTGGAATCCAAATTTCCGTGGCCGTGACTTCAGGTAAACGTATTTGAACAATACTTTAATTTATATATACAGTACGTCTGTGCCGCTACAAACTCGATTGAAAATAAGAGAGATATCCGAAACTGTGTGTAAAGCAATAATTGCCGCATGAAAGAACTGCAGAATCGACGTAGACTTCGAAATTTTTATTTATTTATTTTTTTTTGCAGGCAGCTTACTATTGGGCAAGACAACGCCGAACCCTCGGCGACGTGAGAGAAATGGTAGGGAGAAACGTTTCCGCGTTTCGACTCTGGTGTGCAGCGGACTTTAAAAGCATTGGAAGTGTCAGTCTTTTGCCACATTGTTGAGCTCTGACATAAGATCGTTAACCCATCAAACTCAAGACACGTATTGCCAGCTTGCCACAGAAGTCGTCGACGCGGTTTGACACCCGTTTCGCCCAGCCGTTGTTTCCAGCACCAATGCCCGTTTTCTTCTCTTTTCTCCAGCAATACGCCAAAGCCGTTGCAATTACTGGTCTGTTATTGACTTTTACGACTGATGAGACAAAAGAATGATAATAAGACTGCGCTTAGTGGCTATTCTGATTCATAATAGCTGCTTCGAGAGGAAACGGAGCTTAAGACGCCTATTTCAGTAAAGAGTTGACATTTAAGTGGCATGCTACGTACGTTACTCAAATGAAGATGTAAGTGTATCGCTAAGCTTGGCAAAACCATATTCATAAAAAGTTAATATCAAGAAAACAGGACCTCCCTTTTGATGACCCAGGCACTGCACTTACTAGCTCTCTAATCGCCACCAAAATGAGCTATAAGTTTCGGCTATCATAGATCAGTTCAAGTTATTAGCGAGTCAAAAAGATCCTCTTTTAGTACCATTTTTGCATGAAACCTTCAACTGGAGCTTAACATAAAATGATGAAAATTTGTTTCGTATTATCAGTGGGATGTGATGCCCACCGCGTCGTTTCAATTCAGCTGAGTGTAATACTTCCACACTTGGAGCTCAGCTCCTCTCAGCTTGACATGCGGCAGCTCTGCTATGCGGTAGAACTAGTGTGATGCAGTTTGTGACTTGGTAGAGACTTTTTTTTTCGGTTATAGGGTTTAAAACTGGGCTTTCTGTAATACAAAATAAAGTCAGCATTAAATTGAATATGGTAGGTCAGTAAATATTTTGCAACTAATGACACGCTCCGTCAGTCGATGGAAATAGAAAATTAGTACTTCAGCGATACCGCCGCTAACTACTTTTCAAGAGACTTTTCCAACGCAAATTTAATATTCTCACTGTAATTTTGAAACTGTTTGTCGAGTGAAGTGGTGGTACCTCTATCATCTTTATTCCTACATACAAACAGGCCAATGCAAGTGAGCTCAAATGCATAGTAATTCAGAACCCGTCTCCAAGTTTACCCGATTATTAGCCTTATCCTGGCTAAGATAGCGTCTTTTTTGAGGCTCGAATTTCCTCCTTATTATTGTTAATGAAATTTGATCGAGCAACAGAATTTTCTTTGAAAAGTACTTAGGAACTATTTGATGTCTTTTTTGAGCGTGGCATACGAGAAGCTCAATCTTGGATGAAGTTTTCGTCCTTATCGTGCATAATCCATTTCGCATATGTTTTTCTTAACTGATTTTTTTCGCGGTATTTGAAACTTCACGTTGGGCAGATGCCAAAGCCTTTTCAGTTCTTATTGCCCCCAAATTTCAATCCTGATAGTGCAGCTACTTTTACGCAGGATACAACAACTGAATAATTCCGGTAAATTTTTTTTAATTACCGGTGAACTATATTTTCTCGGTGCTACATGACTTACAAACATTTCAAAACTGATATTCGCACTTGTACATGCAGGATGGAAATTTTTCTCTCGTAAACTCAGGAATGCACAACTTTGGTTGATTTAATAAAACATTGGAAGACTGCAGGTTTGGGGACATTTTGCAGCGACATCCGTGCCACATGGCAAGAACTATTGTAATTAGAACCTTCATTACGAAATTATTGCAGTTTTTTGACGACGGTCATTTAATACGTTTGAGCTAAGTCATGTAATTATATGAACGTGAACTCACCTGCATGAACGTATTCGTTCTTTTAAAGGTGATACCGGATATGCACTTGACTACGTCATATATATAATGAATAAACAGAACATACACATTCAGTATATATATTTATGTTACCCACTATATTATAATTCGCACTTCTTGGTTTGTTGCTTGTTTGCTCCTCTGATTGGTCCTTCTCTCCGTCACGCTCTTAACGATTTAGATAGGAGAAAATTCATCACTTGAACAGGAAGAGGAGATACCATGATATTTCAGCCGTGAATTACGATTGCAAATTGAGTTTCTGGAATAAATACTCGAATATCAAAATACTGCCTTTTCTGAAACCCGTTTTGCTTTGAAGAGAGGTTGGGTATTATTTGATACTAGAGTATCTCGCCGCCAAAAAGACGGCAGTAAGTTTAAGGTTCTTTGCTTGCGGTACGGGTTTTGTTGAAAACAATGCGTTTCACGCCTGCAGCCTTGTTTTTCCATTAAAATAACGAATGCTGTGCCGTCATGAGTTTGCAAGAACAAACTCATGACGTCACAGCTTAGGTCCACAGTTTACAAACAATTGGTCCAACCGCGTGCGTGCCTATTACAGGGAAAGAACGCAAATAATCAAACAATATAATTAACACCGTCGTGTGTTTATATATATTCTAATATAATTAAACGCTTCGCGTATTTATTTATTTCATGTCCGCATCTTCATGAAATAGATAGGCGAAAAATAGGCTAGCTGCAGACTTTGTAATTAAGTTTCGTCGTCATAGAGATAGATGACCAGGTTGCAGAAGATGGCGAAAGTAGACTTCTTATCCCTTTATCTGAATGCATTCTAGCTTGAAACACTTCTTGAAATGGAAACAATATATTTGTAGCTTCTGAAGTCTGGTTTTATAAATTTTTTTTCTCAAGTCGCGACGTGTAAAAAAATCGGCAGATGATCAACGCAACACTACGAACTCACGGGCAGTAGACAATTATTTCTTCTAGCTTACTGTCTTTCTTTGACGGATCAGTTTTGACTTCATAGCATAGGCCAAAATTTCAACACTTCAGTGAAGCAGAAATTTGAATTGAAAGAAAGTATCATGGCTACGGTGCGCTCACATTGCATATAAGCGTACTGGAGTTACATTGAAGTTTATTGCCGTGCTTAACTCAAAATTTTACTTCTGTCTCTAACTATGGAAGACACACGATTAAGAAAAAGAAGATTGGGGGATAGGGTACATAAAAGAAGAACAAGAGTACTTCAGTTTCAAGAACAAAGACGTGCTACCAATGGAGAGAATTGCAGCGTCTATGCGACACAGTGTCAAGAAAGACTTGAAGCAGAAAGGATACAGAAGGGAGTAAGAGCTGCTGATAAGCGTAAGCGGGAAATGTGGAAACGGTAAGTCACAAAAGAAAGGACCTAATGATGAGAGCACGATAAATGATCAATGAAGAAAATCAAGAAGTAAGTCAGAGAAGACTCCCACCGGCCTATATTAAGCAAACATATCGATTATTGCGTGAATTTTTTCACGCACGGGTCGGCTAGTATTTATACATATATTGATGTGTTTATATATTAGTATGTTTCGTGTCACGCTCTTAACGAAATAGGCGATCAGTAGATATATATAATTATATATATAAAGGCCAGGTTGCAGATTTTTTAATTAGGCTCGTTTTCATAGGGATCGATTACCAGGTTGCAGAAGATTGTAAAAGTGAAATTCTTATTCTTTTAGCTGAATGTATTTCTTGCTTGGAACAGTTCTTGACATAGAAACAATGAAGTTATTTTTAGCTTCTCTTAGCACCGCTATGGAATCTGTTTTTTATCACTTTTTCCATACATCGATACATATGTTTGTTTACTTCATTGAAAATTGGTAGAAAATAGGCCAGGTTGCAGATGATGGCAAACGTATATCTAAATACAGTTCTTTCTTTGCCAACGTAATTGTGCAGTCAGTGCAGATACATACCGCTACAGCTTCTCTGAGCACTCTCTTCAATCGTGATCCGTTCTCTTTTCTGAGCATTCCTTCATCCAGACTTAAGCTGCCATGAGTTTATGCTGATACTCTTAGTGACTGTATAATTAGCGAAGCAAGTGGTAAGATATTGTTCAGCGGTCAGTAGGCGGGTAAGAACACGAGGATTTCTTGGCAGCAAATAATTTTCTCCTATTATATTCTTCTTTCAACAGAACAACTTTTCACTTGAGAAAAAAGCTTCCGAGTTACTGTATATTACGCTCGAGTATCCTGGATATAGGGCTCAGTATTTATTAGGTGCAATATCGACAGCGGCCAAAAAAAGTATACTTTGCTTTTTAGTGTATCACCGGAGTAATGTTTGGCGTTGTTCAGCCTAGTATGCTTATCTGTAAGGTTCCCTAATTCAAGTAGGCAGTTGCATTGCATCCTACATAAGGAAGTTAATGAGAAAATTGTCATGAAGGAAGACGAGTCATGACAAATTCTCCGATGGCATTTTTGACAGCGCGGGCACTTTAGCTATTAAATATTAGGACAATCTGGTTTACAGTATCACACTGATCATTGCCTTTTCGAAACTAACTATGGTATTCATAATCCATAGCTATCTTAATTATGGTAGACAATTGCTAGTTTTCGACTGTGCTACGATTGAATGACTTCTTGTGACGTCCCCACTCCATCGTGCGTCGACCGCGTACGGCAGTTTGTTAACCCGCACCGTATCATCATCTTGGTAGAGTACGATGAGAAGCAGTTAAAGAAATTTTGTTACCCACGACGCGCGTTTCGCTGTTCATCAGGTGAGAGGATCAAACTCGGTCAATATTGCTCTTGAGATTTTGCGAAATTTTGAGAGGCTGTTACAGGACGATGCAACTATGATACCGAATTATCCAAAAGTATGAACGACGCCTTCAGTCATGTAAATGTTTCAGTAATTTTGAACTCCAATTACTGCCCGTTTTACAGACACAAAGATGCATTGGAGGAAACTGTTTAAAACTCTGACGGCATTCATAGCATTCTTTCGTATCCGTGAAAACGAGTAGAAATTAATATTGTCAGTGATTATTGCCTGCCGGCAAAAAATAAATCATTTTCCCCTATACCAGACAGAGCAAAGAAGGGATTCGCTGCTTTTCAGGTGTGAAGCTTGGGACGCTGGCCCCCCAATGTTCCTGAAGTTATCAACTATACATATATTAACGAAGCTGTGGCAATGGTGAATTATCACGTATTCTTCACCGTCACGCTTGACCATCTGATGACATCGTGCAGCTTCTACAGCGCATGTGAACAGGAACTTGATTAAAATGGTAGATAGCTGTACTCTTGCTGGTTCAGTTAGTTTGTGGCCACGATTAACTTTACGTATTCCCGACATGTGTCCGAAAGTCTCTCTTAGCAATAGAAAAAAGTTTAAATGCTCTCATGTTTGCATATATTTAATTATAGGCATAATATCAACTAAAAGTGTTTATTGAATTTTATGGTACTGAATACGTGAATGAAGTAGTATCTAACAATATAAAGTTGTGGCATATCACTGAGGACAACGGGTGCTGAAATTTATTTTTTAAAATTAATTTATCTCTCAGTGCAACAAGTAAAATAGTCAAGCAACTATGAAATGGCCCAGTCTTTATGTCACTCGAAAATGCTCTTCTCACTCTGCTGCTGCTGCCATTTAGCAAACGCATGATCAGTCTTCAGGTACTCGCTCCGCATTTGTTAAGTTTGGGGTCTATTGATGTATCTTTTTTTTTCGTATTCTAGTTCGCTTTTTCACTGTAAGCAAGTCATAAAATAACAAATTTCAGACCAAAGATCTATTGACCGTCCCTATCTTACAGTAGTACGTGAAAAAAAATTATATATCTTCATTTTCTGATGTACAGCTTCAATTATTACGCTAGGTACTACAGTGGGGGAGCGCGAGAAACCACTTTTAAATCTTCTGAGGATTGGGGTGGTTATCAGGTACAGGACGGCGAAGAATATTGGTGCGACGAATGAGCTAATATCTAGTCAATTATGTACGTTTTCATTAATGAAGTCTCGGTAGTATTTCGCATTTCATTTGCTAACTTATAAATTTGTAAGTAGCCCTGAATTTCTTATGCTCGGCTGTTAATTATCTTGAGTTAATTGAAACTTTAGTCCTTACTATTAAATCTAAAACGCGTGGCCAAGATGGATTTAAATTGTTGCCGGGTGCTCGGAAAGTACAAAAATTTTAATACTTCAGCGTCTGTGATGATTGTGTTTAACGAATTCCTTCAGAAATTATGATTATACAACCGGACTTAATCATGAAATTCCATTTATGAGAGAGTTGTTACCTTATAGATATCACTGCTAGAACTTAATAAAGATCAGTTCCGCAAATTGATATTGGCACAGGTATGAAAAACAGGTTAATATATATTTTGTTTTCTGTACCAACCAGTCGCTGTCAATTCTATCACATGAAATTTTAAAAATCCTAGTTTCTAGAAAAATACCCTCTATTACTGGGAATGTTTGTCTATTGTTTGAGACAAATACTAGATTTAATTCAAAAACAGAGAGATATCCTACTATTAATCTTTGCCTAGTGTTAAATACAGTATAAATTTACGCAATAGTTACCCCAGCTGAACGATAAATAAATTGATATTTTCGTTTTTTTTTTTTTCATTTAAGATATAAACTTCAGATTTTTCTTACAAACAATTGCGTAAAATGCAACGCATTGTAGTATGTTTTTTAGAAATTAGGATTTGCAAGTTTCATAAAAGTGACGGACTGTATCGTAATACACAAATTTTCAGCATAGCTAATTTACACAAAAGAGGTACTAGGCACTAAACATGAGATATAAAGCAGTTTACAATTTGGATTTACAGCATACAGGATTCAAAATTTCAGTCGTGGCCAAATCCTAAGAGATGATGCGCCCTATTCAGCAAGTGCTGCCGGTCACTTGGGAGACTTTCCCCACAAAGGCCTAAGGCATTTCATTAAGAACACGTTTTAAACTTCATATGAAGTTCATCCCTTGGTACTTGCAGCGCTGCCAGCAGAGGGTCGTTTGCATATTATGATGGCGTTGCAAGCCTCATAAACAATTTAAAATTCAGTGCCGAGCCTAACTGGAAAATTTGGCACAAAATCGTCGGCGACTGTGTCAAAATATGTAATAAAATCAAAGCGGAGATAAATTTTCGTTGACGAGGCTCTTTTAGCATGTTTGAGCTTTTCACTGAACACGTATTGAATTCACTTTGATAAAGTTGTCTCTTCCAGTGGACGGGGTTATGACTGTGAACCAACAATATTCTCGCATTTCGGTTGATTTTAGCTCATTAATAGGAACTTATACTACGGGTATTTTTTTTATCTTTTCATACAGTATTTCAGCTGCGCCACCTCTACTTTTCTGACTGAAAATTATTTCTCATACATTACTATTGCCTATGCGCTTAAAGTCCAAAGTCAATATTTTAGAATGGAAAAGCACTATCATCTCTAAAATTTTGAAAAGATAATATTAGTAAATGCCTTGTCTACACCCTGTGCATACTAATATGATGTCAATTATTGATCCCATATTGGACCTGGTACCAGAGTAATAATTGCATTTTTGCTATATTTTTCGTGCACTGTAAAGCAACTCATGTTCATCAAATATGAAATAACGTTTAAGGCAGGCTACTGCAGCCCTTGAAGTCCCGATAGCTTGCTCGCAAATCTAGAAAGTTCGTAATCTCAATATTTTAGGCGGGAATTTATAAATTGCAACAAATGTGAATTTTTGTCTACTACTGATCTGATACATACGGCATACCACTAGAATGAAAGCTCTAACATTATTTTGGCTCTCCCCAAGTTGCTAATCAGCTTCTGGTGCGGCTATGTTCCTTAGTAGGAATGATATACTTCTCAATTTACTCAAGAGTATAGTAGTGCCTGTGTTTGTCATTATGATCGTTAGTAGCCGTGAAGCTGTCAAACGCTGCTAGGGAAATAGAGGTAAGACATATTTAATGGACTAAATAAGTTTTCGTTTAGCCACATGGAGTTGAAATTCCTCCACTAAATAGAGTTCGTCTGGTGCGCGTTATATGCAATTTCACTCTTCGGCTTGTGGACAGCTCCAACCACAGATTCTTTCTATGGGAGGCTATACGCTTTTATTCGATTTGCAAGTTGAGCGCGGGAGGCAATACCACGATACTATATCTTATTTTTCTCCCCCATTTACAGTTGTTTCTTATTGATTGTAGTAATATACCATTACTGTTGTATTTTAGCTGTGCACTAGGGTGGTATTGGTGTGAAAAAGTACCTAAACCTAATTTCCTCCGACAAGGAGGTTATGTTTTCGTCTGGTTTGACTGTCCGTCTGTCTCTTTGTCTGTCTTTCTGTCACCAATATAACTCACAAGGTTATGGACGGATTTTGATGAAATTTACAGGGATTGTTAGGTATGTTAGGAGGCACAGATGTTTAACTTTTGGTAAAGATCCGTCCATCTATTTGTCTGTTTGTCACATTTTTCTCAATGCCAAAACACAAAAAGTTATGGACGGATTCTTATGAAATTTGCATGAGTTGTTAGGTATATCACGAAGAGTAAATGACCAAATTATTTTCAAATTTTTGTGATGATCTGTTTGCTTATTCGCGTGTTTCTAGCGGTGTTTGGCTTTATGCGTGTTGGCGCGATAACTCAAGAAGTTTTGAATGGGTGTTTAGGAAACTTACTGGAGTTATTACTAATGTTTAAAGACATAAATGATCAGATTTGGTACAGATCGGTTGGTTCATTTGTATGTTTGACTTGTGTTTGTCGTAATGTTTGTTAGCAGCATACCGTAAAAAGTTATGAACGGATCTTAAAAAAATGCAAAAACTGTTAATACTATTAAATGGCACAGTTGGTTACATTTTGGAGTTGATACAAAAAATATCATGGCTTCAGAGCCCCTTTGAATTTTTCGTTACCGTTGGCTTACTTGGCGGAGGTATGCGCTCTCAGAGTGCTCTAGTTTACAATTTAGTAGTAAACAGTTAGTCTTGGAATGGAACCCTTTCTACATAACGTTGATAAATTCGATATATGTGGATTCTCTTTATGCATGCCCTTTCGGGATCGTGACTGTCGCATTAAACGAGAAGACGGTGTATACATACACAACTAGTCTGTTAACGCTGCTTTAGCCAGGAAAGCAGTGATAATAACAGTGACACATGAGAATGAAGCGTGTGTCTGCTCGTACGCTTATACCGTCAAAGAAATTCTCAACAGTAGCCCACTTTGGAGGATGCATTATCAAAATTAGGGTATGGTTTCCTATTCTAATACGGTCTCCCACCATTCAGCTGTAGTACGACCCGAAAATTTCATGCAAAGAGTTGTTAAAATTGATTTCTTTTGGCAAACGACTGTTAGAATGGGATGAGATAAAATTAAAATTGTTCTTTGATAATAATAATATGCACTAGCTGGACCCGTGAAAAATTCACTGCTTAATATCTTCATTTTAAGTGTTTGGAATATTCCTGGTACCGGCATGCTTGTAATTGGATTTTAATGTAGCTAGTTGCCCATCTAATTTTATCTTGTTTATTAGTGCAAATCGGTAGTTGCCCCTCCAGTAGGTAGTTGTCCTCCTGTGGATAGTTGTTCTCCCAGTGGATAGTTTTCCTTCCAAGAGGTAGTTAACTTTCTATGGGGATACTTGTCCTCCTATTTAAGAATCTGTCCTCTACGAAGCCCGTGGATATTCTACGGTTGGTAAATGTTTTCACTTGCCATAGTTTAACCTGAGGTAGTGCTTCTAACTTAACCCAACCTGTCAGAGCTTACGTCCGTCGCTTACTCCAGTCTTTCGGTACGCAGTCCGTCTACCTTACATCTCGCGCCTAACCTTTCCAAGTATTTTTAATTCACCACTAAAACTAATCACGAATTTATACTGTCATCAAAGAATTGGCACTAGTGTCTTGATAAAGACAGAAAGATAGCGGTACTTCTTGCATTGTTCGCCAATGTATTTGATCCCCGCCATATCTTAGTATCTACTCTAGCTTCATAATGCTGCCTGATTCACATTATTTTGAAGATTTTACCGACTTTCTACCAAGCTATTTGACTGATGATAGCTACTGAGCTTTAAAACTAAAGCTCTAATTCTCGCCTATCTATTATTGAAGAGCGTAACACACGAAGAAACAACGCTATTAATATTATAGATGAGATATGCGCAGCCTGATCGGCCTCATAACTTGGTACGGTGGTAACTGCGTTACTCGAATTGTTTATTACACTAACAATTTATTAATTGAACTAATCGTTCAATAAACTGTATGCACATGTACAACGCTTCATGGTGAAAATCATCAGCCGCGAGGGAGAGCTGGGGCTGAAAGTGCTGTCAGCAGTTTTGACATTTTTCACATCCAGGTCAACTCACCTGCTTATTTTCAAGAGAATGTGATGCTTGTACAATTTCTTCTAGCAGATTTGTGTGGAGCAGCTTACCAACATAGACATATACATAACGGAACCATTTTAAGGTCTCTCATTTCGTTTACGGGTGATGAAAATTTCCTCTGCCAGACCTCCCTAGACGTATTTACTGTACTGTACATTCACTTAGGGTAATGATTACAAAAATTTTTACCTCGTGGGCAGCATAACTGAAGGAAGAGTGCCGGCCGCAAATATAATTCCGTTCAAAGCTGCTAGCCAAACGAGAGCTCTGAAAAAATAAATAAACTGAGAGTTCCATGTTAATCACGGCTGACAGGCGTACAGTGGGCCAATGGCGAGCCTTATGAACTTACGTCGCGGGCCGGAACCTGCCAACGGGCGGTACTTAATTAGGATGCTTGAGGGCCTACACACAGATATCCACAAACGGCAGTGTAGCCTCAAAACTTGAATTAATTGCTAATATCGTTAATAATACTTTCTAAATTACGTAACATTTATCTAATAAGTTGTGCAAGTAGTCGTACTTTACATGAACCCTACACTAGTGAACCGTCTCCGGGGCGAATTGAATGCGTGTAACGAGTAACCGGTTACCGCCTATAGTTCTGAGCTCATGACACTAATTTTTTTAGGTTCGAATGCCAAGTCAGGCAAGCGAGCTCTTGCTGCGCTTGACACGTTGACTCAGCATTCAGTATTGATATCTGCACAGCTACCGTGAGGTACTTACTTTTCTCAGAAATGGGGAGGATAGAGCGGGCACGGGTCGTTGCATAATAGCTTTCCGTCGATAGCGCCACAGCTCCTGACGATCCGTGGTCGACTGCAACCACGGTGGCGCCATTTAGCCCGTATCTGCAGCACGAACCAGTGCGTGTGGGTTTCCCAATGGGGATGCAGTCCAGTTGACCTTAGCTTCCACGACCACTGTTACTTCAGCTCATGTTGGCTGTGCAATACTGAAGTGAAAGAACTGCACGGTCGCGGCTGCGCTTACCTCCGTTCGTAGTAAAAATAAGCGCCTTGAAACAAATTTCACTTCGGTCAGAGCTATCTTCAACTTTACTTGCTGTGCTGCAGCAGTTCTAATCCAGGGATTTTGATGATAGTTTTGAATTGGTGGGCAGCCTATTCCTAATAGATTCATATCGAAATCTCAGTAGAGCTTTCGAGTTTATGAGCTATACTAGCAAAGGTCGCACTCCTGTATTCTTTTAGAAATTTTTTGTTACGGTTTCACTACAGTGTCAGAATGTTGAGCTGTAGCAATGTATATGCGGCAGGCGGTGCTCCAAGTTTGTAAATGAAGGTACCTAACACTTACAGTATATGCCCGAGTTTTAGCTGAGCTGCTTTATTACTGCTGGAGAAGAAGCTCCAACTTTCTGCAACATTAATTATGCTATCACGTTTTAAAAATAATTTGCCGAAAGGATATTTCATTTTGCTTCTGGAGTCATAAAAATAAGGAACCTCAAACTTTATTCGACTTAACACCACATACAAATTTTCGTTAACAACAGATTTTTTCCGTCATCCATTCTGTGCAAACACATCGCACAGCGCAAGCTGCCGATATTCCATCGATCGCTTTATTATTATACTGATCGGCATCTGGTATTGCGTTGCCTCAGCTCCCACCTGAATTAATCTCATGTCAACAAAGTGACAAGCATACCGCCAGCACTTGGTCATAATGGTGTTGACGTTACTAAGCTTCCAAAAGGAGCGATGGTTTATTTCAAAATAACGAAGGCTGAGAGCCGTCCTAAGCTAATCAAGATGATGATGGCATGCAAATAGATCCCTGGGAATTACCACCAATGGCTGTAGTTACGAGGCTCTTGGGACATTACCTTAGGCTAATAGAGACATCCTTGCAGACGGAGATGACATGTGGAGGATACCTCGACACTGTTCAGCTCAAGGCTAACGGTTGCTTTTGTTGCTGCATTATTATAGTGACGCACTGCACTGATCTTAAGCGTGTCTATGCGCTCTAGCATCGGAATACGGGCGAATGCGACTTTTGCAGTTTGGTTCACGGAACATCCACGCATGAGTATGCACCATTTTTGTCAGGTTCAATGTTATTTTCAATGCTAGTGGCCCAAGCAGCTATTGAATGACGGCACAAAATAGCACTTAAGGAAAACTCCCGCGGTCTTCTCTATTTTTTTTTTTTCACTCTTCGGAGAGCTTTTTCAACTGAAAATGGAACATCCTTCTTGAAAAATTGGATATATGTATACGTATGATAGCGTTTGGATGCGCCTGCTATGCAAGGAGGTTCTAATAGAGAGAAGTGCACCCTATCTATTTATCCTACGGGAGCGTTGCGAGTAAACTTTTCCCTCAAACTGGCTGAGTGGCTTATCCAATCAGAGAGCGGCATTGCCTCACGCAGCCTGTCCTCAAATTTTTATAGTCACTAACCATCGACGAAATTCCGAGCGGATGGAAGTATGTAAAGAATACTTGTATCCTGTATACCATCTGATGATGAAAATAACAGGGTGAGCGCTGGGATATAAATCATCAGACACGATTGTCTTTGCTAAAATATTGAGGAACTGCCTGTCTGTATTTTCCTTAACTATATGTGCTGACCACTGCCACTTCAGCCAGTTTAAGATCTCCAAACGCCAGTTTCAGTCACGTGACAATGCCATGTGTTTACTTGCCCAAGGAAGGCTTGCGCGTACTCCTCCCCTTGAAGCTCCTTGCTGCTATGCCGGGGACACACTAGGCACAGACCACTTGATGCAAGGATGCGAGACTCGGACGTCATTGATGCCACGGTATATATGATACCGATTTTAAATATTCATTGAAATGGCCCGCGAGCTGCACATCCTAGCAGCCAGTTGGGAGTAGAAATGCATATATGGCCCAGGCATTAGAATGGATGCGTCTGTTTAGCTGGGATTTCAGCAACTGGTTAGGTACAGGTTACTTGTAAAATAGGGGGCTAGTGCCGGCTCTGCACGAGAATATGGATGGTAATTCATGTATAATTGTTTATGTTTATACGCTTGCTGGATTTATCTAGCATGGTCTGAACTACTATATATCAACTCGGCGGCTTTATGCTGCAGATAAAATCTATGCCTGTTTAGTGATGATTACTTATCTGACTAGAGAAGCGCTCTGAGATCGCATACCTCCGCCAAGGAGGGTCACGTTTACGTAAACTTTAATATTGGTCCTGAAACCCTGACTTTTTTATCATCGCCAATTTCTTGAAGATCCGTCTGTAACGTTTTGAATTACATTCTGACCAACACAAACGTATAATCAAACACAAAAACGAGCAAACCGATCATCACAATAATTTGGACCCTTAATTGTGCATTTAACAATTCTAATAATTACTGAAACTTTCGTGCAGATTTCTATATAACTTTCTGGGTTATTTTATTCGGAAACGCAAAAGAAATATAACTCCAAGGAAACACATAAACGGAATGACAGATTATAAGAAAAATTTGGTCAGTTGCTCCTCACAACATTCCCAGCTATTGATACAAATTTCTTGTAAAACCGATCTTAACTGTTTCAGATAGACAAACAAATTGTCGGTTTTGTTGCTTCTAGCATAGTTAACACCCCTTGCGATTTTCATATAGATCCTTCTGTGAGTTCCTTAGTTATCTTGATGACAGACAGACAGACAAATAGCCCGACAACCAAAAAACCCCAATAAACAAATTTCGTCTTCGACGGAGGTAATAACAAAATCTTTCACTTATTTAACATTTAAACAATGGTGAATGTACTTACTATTTTTCCTAGTAAATGTCATTTGTTTGAGTTTTAGCAAGTGATGGTTTGTATGTGCCGATATATTATGTTCAGTGACGACTACTGTACACTCTGTTTTAACTCGGGAATCGCACTTAGTATATCTTTATTTTTAGTATTTAAAGAGCCAAAACATTTAGTTTTTAATATTTTTTCTGATCGACTTTTTGAAGCCTCTGAGATGGACAATGATCCGTTGAAAATATTAGTTAGTCCACCAAGGCAAATCCCAAATTTGAACACCGTGACTGCTTAAGTGAAGTTCTCAATATTCAGCGCAACATGGCAGCCTGTGCCACTCTAGAGATGACGTGACATTCTTGGCTACTTGTAGATAGTATTCAAGCTTCTACTGTGGTAAGAAAATTATGAGTACCGTATCCATTCTGTTATATACTACAGCTACTTTAAATTGCGAGTTGCTTCCTAATAAGAGTATTGCCCTGAAAGTATCTGACATCGTATGCACCTCTCAGTATTGTATTGATCCATTCCCTCTTGCAAATTTGTACTTCAAATGTACTTGCCCAATTTGTGCCTCAAAATTTAATACAAACTTAACAGTAAATTTTTGTGAGCTACTCGCAATTATCCCCAACTGGAGCACGTAAAACATTAGGTGTAGGGTCGTTCATTTACTCGCTACACCAGTAACATCTGATCAAAGCACGAGTAGCCTTTTGTGTTGCATCCTATTTACAGTCCTAAGACAATCTGGCAGGTTTCTCCAGCAGTCACAGAATTTAAGTTGGAATCTGATTTGGTAGTTTGCTCAGGCATTCAGTAGTTCATTTATGTCCCTTACAGAGGCTGCAAAGAGTCGTTAAAAATACAAATAAAACTGGGCTGCGTTTGAAGTTTTTCCTGAAATGGATGATTACTTATCTGATTCTAAGTGTAATTTGTGTACTGAT
>LQNS02000141.1:1077253-1094266 GCA_001587735.2 Parhyale hawaiensis
AGTATAAGTTCCTATTAATGAGCTAAAATCAACCGAAATGCGAGAATATTGTTGGTTCACAGTCATAACCCCGTCCACTGGAAGAGACAACTTTATCAAAGTGAATTCAATACGTGTTCCGTGAAAAGCTCAAACATGCTAAAAGAGCCTCGTCAACGAAAATTTATCTCCGCTTTGATTTTATTACATATTTCGACACACTCGCCGGCGATTTTGTGCCAAATTTTCCAGTTAGGCTCGGCACTCAATTTTAAATTGTTTATGAGGCTTGCAACGCCATCATAATATGCAAACGACCCTCTGCTGGCAGGCGCTGCAAGTACCTAGGGATGAACTTCATATGAAGTTTAAAACGTGTTCTTAATGAAATGCCTTAGGCCTTTGTGGGCACAGTCTCCCAAGTGACCGGCAGCACTTGCTGAATAGGGCGCATCATCTCTTTGGATTTGGCCACGACTGAAATTTTGAACCCTGTATGCTGTAAATCCAAATTGTAAACTGCTTTATATCTCATGTTAAGTGCCTAGTACCTCTACTGTGTAAATAAGCTATGCTGAAAATTTGTCTATTACGATGCAGTCCGTCACTTCTATAAGATTTGCAAATCCTAATTTCTAGAATTTACGCAATTGTTTGTAACAAAAATCTGAAGTTTATATCTTAAATGAAAAAAGAAACAAAAATATCAGTTTATTCATCCTTCAGCAGGGGTAAATATTGCGTAAATTTATACTGTATTTAACACTAGACAAAGATTAATAGTAGGATATCTTTCTGTTTTTGAATTAAATCTAGTGTTCGTCGCAAACAATAGACGAACATTCCCAGTAACATAGGGTATTTTTCTAGAAACTCGGATTTATAAAATTTCATGAGATAGAAGTGGCAGCAAATGTCTGGTAAAGAAAACAAAATATATATTAACCTGTTTTTGATACCTGCGTAAATAACAATTTGTGGAACTGATATTTATTACAGTTCTTGTAATGATATCTACAAGGTAACAACTTTCCCATAAATGGAATTTCATGATTAAGTCCGGTTGTATAGTCATAATTTCTAAACGAATTCGTTAAACACAATCATCACAGACGCTGAAAAAATATCAAAATATCTGTACTTTCCGAGCACCCTGTAACAATATAAATGCATCTTCTCCACACGTTTTAGATTTAATAGTAAGGAATATAGTTTCATTGAACTCAAGATAATTAACAGCCGAGCATAAGAAATTCAGAGGCTACTTACAAATTTATGAGTTAGCGAATGACATGCGAAATACTACCGAGACTCCATTAATGAAAACGTACATAAATGAATAGATATTAGCTCATTCGTCGCACCAATAGCCTTCGCTGTCCTGTACCTGATAACCATCCCAAACCTCAGAACATTAAACAGGGGGTTCTCGCGCACCCCCACTGTAGTACCGTAATTGAAACTGTACAAATAGAAAATGAAGATATATAAATTTTTTTCACGTACTACTGTAAGATCGGGACGGTCAATAGATCTTTGGTCTGAACTTTGTCATTGGTTGACTAGCTAGATAAATATATATACTGAATATGTATGTTCTGTTTATTCATTTTATATATGACGTAGCCAAGTGCATATCCGGTATCACCTTTAAAAGGACGAATACATTCATGCAGGCGAGTTCAGGTTTATATAATTACATGACTTAGCTCAAAGATATTAGAGGACTGTCGTCTAAAAAACTGCAATAATTTCGTAATGAAGGTTCTAATTACAATAGTTCTTGCCTTGTGGCACGGGTGTTGCTGCAAAATGTCCCCATACCTACAGTCTTCCAATGTTTTATTAAATCAACCAAAGTTGTTCATTCCTGAGTTAACGAGAAAAAAATTTCCATCCTGCATGTACCAGCGCGAATATCAGTTTTGAAATGTTTGCAAGTCATATAGCACCAAGAAAATATAGTTCACCGGTAACTAAAAGAATTTATGGGAATTACTCAGTAGTTGTTGTTGTATCCTGCATAAAAGTAGCTGAACTATCAGGATTGAAATTTGGCGGCAATAAGAACTGAAAAGGCTTTGGCATCTGCCCAGCGTAAAGTTTCAAATGCCGTAAAATAAAAAAAGTCAGTCAAGAAAAACATAAGCGAAATGGATTATTCACGATAAGGACGAAAACTTCATCCAAGATTTAGCTTCTCCGCTTTTTCGTATGCCAGGCTCAAAAAGGACATCAAATAGTTCCTAAGTATTTTTCGTATGCCAGGCTCAAAAAGGACATCAAATAGTTCCTAAGTACTTTTTCAAGAAAATTCACTTGCTCGAGCACATTCCCTTAACAGTAATAATCAGGAAATCCGAGCCTCAAAAAAAGACGCTATCTTGGCCAGGATACATACGGCTAGTAATAGGGTAAACTTTGAGACGGCTTCTCAATTACTATGAATTTGAGCTCACCTTCATTGGCCTGTTCGTATGTAGGAATAAAGATGATAGAGGAAATACCACTTCACTCTACATACAGTTTCAAACTTAGAGGTAAAATATTACATTTGCGTTGGAGAAGACTCTTGAGTAAATAACGGCAGTATCGGTGAAGTACTAATTTTCTATTTTCATTTACTGACGAAGAGTGTTATGAGTTGCAAAATATTAACTGACCTACCATATTCAATTGAATGCTGACTTTAGTTTGTATTACAGCAAGCCCAGTTTTAAACCACATCACAGAAAAAGTCCTACCAAGTCACAAACTGCATCACACCAGTTCTACCGCATCGCAGAGCTACCGCATGTCAAGCTGAGAGGAGCTGAGCTCCAAGTGTGGAAGTATTACACTGAGCTGAATTGAAAAAAACGACGCGGGGGGCATCACATCCCACTGAAAATACGAAACAAATTTCTATCATTTCATGTTAAGGTCCAGTTGCGGTCTTCGCGCAAAAATGGTGGTAAAAATTGACTCCTTAATAATTTGAACTGATCTGTCATAACGTAAAGTTATAGCTCATTTTGGTGGCAATGAGAGAGCTAGTAAAGGGCAGCCCTTGGGTCATTAAGAGGGAGGTCCTGTTTGCCTGATATTAACTTTTTATGAATATGGTTTTGCCAAGCTTAGCGATACTCTTGCATCTTCATTTGAGTAACGCCGCATGCCACTTAAATGTCAACTCTTTACTGAAATAGGCGCCTTAAAGTCCGTTTCCTCTCGAAGCAGCTGTATGAATCAGAATAGCCACTGAGCGCACTCTTATTATCATTCTTTTGTCTCATCAGTCGTGAAAGGCAATAACAGACCAAAACAAACAAAACAAAGAAATATCATTTATTATCTCGTATACAGGGTACAATGGATACACCTATCGAGGTTTTCTTTTTGCCTTAATTCTAGAATTTTGAAGATCCAGTAGTGTGAAGAGCAGGAGAAGCAGTCCGTGCTGAGAGTTAATTTAGGATCCCTCATCGTGCATCGCCTGGCCTCTCGGTTCTGGAGTGCTCCACGCAGTGTAAATCGGTAGCGTGCCGTCCGGAGAATCGAACCCGGGCCTCCGTTAATGCGATGCCGAACCGTTGTCACTTCACCACTAGCTGCAACGTACAGCATTGGCGTAGTGCTGGAGTAAAAGAAGAAAACGGGCATTGGTGCTGAAAACAACGGCCGGGCGAAATGGGTGTCGAACCACATCGACGACTTCGACGGCAAGCCGGCAAAACGTGTCTTGAGTTTGATGGGTTAACGATCTTTTGTCAGAGCTGAACAACGTGGCAAACGAGTGACACTCCCGAGGCTTCTAAAGCCCGCTGCACACCAGAGTCGAAACGCGGAACCGTTTCTCCCTACCATTTCTCTCACGTCGCCGAGGGTTCGGCTTTGTCTTGCCCAGTAGTAAGCTGATTGAAAAAAAAAATCTCGAAGTCTGCGTCGATTCTGCAGTTATTTCATGCGGCAATTATTGCTTTATACGCAGTTTCGGATATCTCTCTTATTTTCAAGCGAGTTTGTAGCGGTAGAAACGTACTGTATTTATATTAAAGCATTGTTCAAACACGTTCAGCTGTAGTCACGGCCACGAAAATTCTAGATCTAAAAAAGTAAAACTGTTCCGTATTTTGACTCTGTACGGATCGAAACTACCTGACCGCTCAGCTTGCCGCGACATTTTAATGCTCTTGCACTGTGCAAGCGTGTGGGGAAAGTGCTTCGAGGTGAAATTTGTCACAGCAAAATCATTGGCAACGTTCACGGATTGGAGATGGACAGTATGAAGTTAATGCACTTTAAGAACGGTTCACACTCTAGTTTTTTAGCATTCTCCGTGAGCATTGTTCAACAATCGAACTGTTTTTTGCTGGGTTATAATAAGCACAACTTTGCGTCTACCAAATGACTTACTGTCATGTTGGCCGTGACGTCAGTTCGCTCGGTAAGTGACGAAACTGGCAATTTCAAAGCTTTAACTGGTGATCACTTCCAATCGGGACTGCATTTAAGCTCTGAAATCGGGACTGCATCTGAACTTGAAATCGGGACTACGTTTGAACTTAGAAACCGGGACTGCAGTTGAGCTCTGGAATAGGGACTGCGTTTAAACTATAGAAGTCGGGACTGCATTTAAGTTGTGAAATCGGGACTGCAGTGTAACTTTGAAATCGGGAGTGCGTTTGAACTCTGAAATCGGGGCAGTATTTGAAGTCTGAAATCGGTGGTGATTTTAAATTCTGAATGCTATGCTCGTATCGGCTGATCAAATGGACGCAGCATCACATACTGACGCCACATATCGAAATGTAAGAAACAAAACATTGCCACGTGAATCCGCCTTGATGCGCACATTGTCCGCTATCAACCTATTTCAACTTTGAGGATAATATTTATGATATGACATTTGTTATCAGAGCCTCTTAGAGAAAATATTTAAGGAAAGCGAAGTAGTTTTGTACCACAGTATAGTGAAATGCTAACAGGGGCATCTAGGTTAGAAGTTGCTCTAAATTGCTGCAATGTGGCTTCCAGAATAGGCCATGGACCCATTTTTTCGAGCACTGGGGCAATTTCTTCCCACAGTTTGATGGACCATTTGGGACCGAATTGCGATTCCAACCACTTTTGATTCCCATGTACATTTGCCTTTACAGTTTCTTCTCTAGAGTAATACCATCAGCGCGCTTAGGTGCCTGTCACGTATGAACCATTGGTATGGAGTCTCCAATGCAAGCTTGAATAGGAAGAATGACTTGAATTCTTCATCAACATGTTCAATTTTGAAACTACGAGCGGGCAGTTGCATCCTACGGCGGATTTGTTCTTTAATGAATCCGTATCTCACAATAATTCATAAGTCGCTCGAACGAATACAATAATTGCTCCTTATGTGCTGGTCATAATTCAGTTAGCTGATGACAATTGCAGTAACTGTAGAAAATATCCGATCACGGTAATTTCAAACTTTCAAAATTAAATTAATGTTCCGTCGCTGACTATAAACCAGGACATGTGGTGTGTGTCGGTCACGGCCTTGTTTTTCCATCCTAATCACATGGGGTGGAGTCAACGTTGCGGCCGCCCCATTCCCAAATAATCAGTCTCTATCAAACCTTCAGAACGAGCAGTTATAACCACTCCTGCGTGCCCGTATTAGCCCTTTCCTCAGCGTGGTGCCTGAATATTTGGACCCTGAGGCAACCTCTTCGTTCGGGCCGGGAACTGCCGCGATGATGGGCTAAGCTGCCACCCTGCCATGCGCCGCTTGGGGGCTCTTGACGGCCCTACGCACCGTTCCTAGCATCGCCTGTCACCTGCCCGATCAACTCTGCTCCATCTTCACCAGACATGAATGAGGCCTTCCTACATTATGGCGAAAGGGGAAGTGGTGAGCGCCTCCACGGCACCGCTTCACCCATGCGGTTCAGCGCTCACCGTCAGGACACCACCACGCTCAAAATATCCAATTTTCATTTGCATTTTCATTCATTTAACAGATAAAAAACTTCACTCCCGTGTCTACTCCCTTCAATATCCAATTTTTTGCCATTGTAACATATCCTTGAACAATTTGGGATTGACCCACAGTTCAGAGAGCAAGAGTACTTTTGGCTGTGGGAAAGACACACAGGGCCCCAGCTGTCGGCAAGGGAAAATACCTACGACGAGCCCAGCAAAATACTGCTAAGTGTAATGACTAATGGGCATTTGGTCAGCATCTCAGGAAGGATATTGATGACACTTCTCGGGTATTTCATATACTCGTGCCAAACCCAATGAGCGATGGAGCTGCAATACATCAGAACAATCGTGACAACAGCTCGGCAATCAGCAAGAGCTCGAGCATTTATCACTTCCGGACAGAGAGGAAGACTGCCCGTCGAAGTACTTTTTTTTTTTTTTGTTATAACGCAAAGCGACGAGAGTCTCCAATAATAATGCTTTCGGTCGCTTTAGGTTTCTGCATTTAGCTATAGTTACTTCCATGCGTCTACAAATAGGCATTCAATTGGAACTGAAGTGATTGTCAGACTGGTAAAGAATTTTACTCGTAAATATTGACTCCATGCTATTTCATATCATCAATTTGAAGGAATGAACTCCACGGCACCACTAGAAAATGATGTCTCACGAAAAGACTAGGGACTGTTACACCCAGTATCTATTATGTATGTATAAAATACAAATGACATAAAATAACTTGCATCTTTCCATTATCCAGTGCATCGTCAAGTTGCACCTTAAAATAAGGATGAAAGTCTCGAATTGCTTCTAATTTGTTGTAACATCAACAAAGACGTACCTAGAGCTGTCTTTTTTTCTTACTATATCACCAACTTCAAAATCAGAAAAAAATTGCATCCATCCGCTGGTAGATGTTTATCAGTTTTGCACGAAGTTAATAGCTTGGACAACTATGAATTTCTTAATTTGTGTCAGCATCAAAATCTAATCATTTGTGTCTTTTGAGGGTAATAACAGCTTCTGTATTGTTCTTGAAGATTCGTTCGTAACTTTTTGAGTTATGTTGCTAGCAAACATTTGACAAACAGTAGTCACACACACAAACGAACCAACCGATTATCACCAAAATTTAATCATTTGTCATTTAATATTTTTAACGATTCCTGCAAATTTCATAAAGATCCGTTCTTAAAATTTTACGTTACTTTACTAACTGGCGTAAAATCAAACACAGTGACAAACAACCGAACAAAAATTTAGTCAGTTGCTCTTCGTGATATACCTAACAACTCAATGAATTTTATAAAGCTCCATCCATAAATTTTTGTTTTATGGTACTAAGAAAAAATAGACAGACAGACAAACGGTCGAACGGATCTTGACCAAAAGAAAATCATCTGTTACTTCACATTCCAAATAATCTCTGTAAATTTTAATAGGATCCCTCCATAATTTTTTGAGTTATTTTGGCGACAGACAAAGAGAATAACAAAAAGACAAACATGACAAAAACATAACCTCCTTGGCGGAAATAAATATAAAGAAGTCATTTATTGTTTTCCGACCCCAAGTTTTTCTATAGCTCCTCAACTTTACATGAAATCTGCTAAGTATTGCATTATCAATGAAGTAATTTTAGTTCCACCCAGAAAATATAAATCAGCTGTCCCCAAACTAAAGCTGTTGAGCGCTTCGATGCACGATACCCTCTTCATCTGAACTATAAAGTGCCAGGAAAAACCGGATCGTAAATATAGGGAGAATAATTTATAACGCAGCTTACTGACTATTATTGGACAAAAGTATTTTTAATGAGGTTTTTATTGACCATAATGAGCAGCAATTGCATTATTTTTGGTTTCTCGTTTATTTTGATTAAATGACGTTAAGGGATCGACACTTCCGGCATCTAAATTTAGAGAATGCATGCGTATAGATACTGGGAGGAAAGGTAGATATACCTATATAGGACATTTGCCTAGCCTGAGCTTCTATATGCAATACTAATAGAATAATTAATTCCATACCGAGACTAAAAACTAAACTATTCGTTAAATTGACTCAATATATAAATCTTCGACTCGCAGGGGAAAGGTAGTATCAACGACGTCACAGTCACTGGACAAGAACATTAATTTATTGACCAACCGAGAGGCCCATACCAAAAAAAAAAACACACAAAGCCTAAGCTATGGCTCACTCTGGGCTATTGCCACTACACTGATGCAACATAAATTTCATGACCATCTAAAACAAAGCTGTAGCCAAGAGAATCAGGGACTGAGTTTGTAAATAGAGTGAGTACATTGTTTGTAGTACTCACGTCGTCTTCTTTGTAGCAGATAATAGAAAAATTGGTTTCTGAAGTGGTGTCCCAGATTAAAAATTGACTTATGATCGAGCTACGGAGGATGGGTTTGTAGCTGTGTCGGGTGCTGCTCCTGCAGGGTACTTGTCCCACAGCTTCTAAAGGGAGCATATTTCAAGTTACTGCCGATCATATTCGAAGTAGCAGCAGACGTTTCAGCTTAAGCAAAAACTGCTCATCAGAGTCTTGCAAATACAAAAAATCATTTACGTACAATGCGGTATGTATTTCTGTATGAAGTCAATGAAAATCCTTCTTCATGGTCACTGTGGGGAAGGGGGAAAAGTAGAAAAAGCTATGAAATTGAGGAGAGAGCTTAACTGCTAATTATTAAATTATTTTCATATATTATTATTGTGTTGGTCGATCAAACACAAGACGGTTCGACAAGAGTTTTGTTGAGCTGTAGTAGTAGCTCCAACTAATTTTTTGCCTATATGATATTGATAACGTAATGAGACAATTTCATTACGTACTTCCTTAATACCTTGTGAACAATGTAACCCATAGGCTCTAAACGGTAGTGCCACTAGCTATCCACCAGTCCATAAAATAATTACAATGTCTTTAATACACTTGTACAATAATCCGTTCTATTTTCTAGCTACGAGGTGCCTCTGATAAAATTGGATTTGAAGCTTAAAGTGAGAGTAAAATGAATTTTCTAGCTGGGCGACGCTTATTTACCCGCCTGCTCAGCATGGCTGATGTCCGTTTCAGAAACATTATCATAGCAGTACCTCGCAATGTGAGACCTCACGGTTCTCAGGAGTACTGTGAAAACTTAGTTTAATTTAACCTTGCGTTAAAGCTCTCTGCATTATGCACCATTCTACCCAGCTAGTTAGGTGAGGGCTTTGGTGCCAGAACGGTTTAGAATCATATATGTCTGTAAAACTCTGGAACGTATCACTATAAAATTGAATGGACGGATTATAGCCAGACACTCAGAGAGAACGGAAAGTACTTGTTATATACGCATTCTAAGCAGATATTGCGGCAAAGCCGTGGCGACAAAATCTTCTAACAGCGTCACTGTATGGGAGCATTGCTGGCCTTATTCATGACCACAAAGTGCAGTCAGGTACCTTTAGCTCTATGATGAGCATTCACTACCTCAATTAAGTCCACCTTCCTACAGAAAAGCATCACCCACATGGCTTCTCATTACGTTGCTCACCAGCTTACGAACCGATGCCGAAGATTCGTCTTCCTAGTGCAGAATCAAACAGCGATTGTGCGTCGCTTTTTCTTCACATATTACAGAACTCTCTGAGTAGTTCTGCCTCTTAACATTAGTGTGAGAATTTCAGGCAGAATATCCAGTTTCTGCAGAACTCATAAAGGCTTCGTATCCTGCAACATGACCTTCACTGTCTCGCACCAACCATTTGCTCTCCAGTGAAGCTCCGACCGAAAGATTATCCCTTAAAATGAAACGAAAACTTCCCTCGAGATTTTTAATCAAGAGTTCAGATGCAGCAGAGGTACTTTTACGGCGTGCTGCTTCCCTGGTATTTTTCGGCGGACGTTGCTGGCAATACTTCGGACTCGCAAGACTTTGGGCAAAAAATGCTCAGCGGTCCTTGAAGCTTCGTAGAGTGGATTTGACTGCAGCCGGCGGCAAGTGCGACAAAATTCGCGAGGTTGTTCCAAAGGAAGCCACAGCCGAGGAGGCTGGAGAGCTATCGCTGCAAGAGCTTCGGTGATGCGCTTGTGATGGAACGTGCATTAGGCGTTACAGGCAGAGCACAGCGCGCCGTGACTTCGAGTGAAGCTCAATATTCGCTGGATGATTGGGATAATTTGGTGAATGCTCAGTGTGACTAAAATTTATTCCGCAACCATCGCTGCTGCCCGACTTGATAATAATAAGGATGATATACGTTTGTAATTTTACTCTGAGGATATTTGTTGCTGATTAAACAAATGCAGTCAGATAAAATTTTGTAACTGTATCGTTCTCCAACACTAAGCATATGTACATATAAATAAACGAAGTCGTTACTGCCTTGACAGACCAGGTAATTATCTTACCCTTTAGTGTACTATTATTTTTTATTATAATTCCACGCTTGAGCTCCCACGGACAGGTAATACAACGCAAATGAAGCATCCTGCAACACCGAGAAGCCCAAAACGCTGCTAAAGGAAATCCAGCAAAAAATCATTTACAGCTGACTTAAACGCCTGCAGGCCAATACGACCAAAGGCCGATGCCGGCAACAAATTCCAAACCTTAGCCGACCACGGCACGAAGCACCGACAGAACTGATTAATTCGACATACGACAGCCTCCAAAATGAAAGAGTGCATGCTCCGCGCGCAGCACGAGTCACTCTCCCAAAAACCTTGAGGGCAGGGAGAGAAGAATACAACCAATGCTTCTCCTTATTGTACACCTTATATAACATACATAGCTGTGCTACTATTCTCCTGCGGGACAGGTTTACTAGATCATTATCAGCACACAGCCTGCTGGCTGAACTAACTAGTCGGTCCAGCTGAAGCCCAGACCGGTGAGCAATACTCTAACACATGCAACAAAAACGCATAAAAAAATCTGCGGGCAACCTGACTGTCACCAAACACAGAATTCACCTTACGCAGAAGCCCAATCTTAGTGGAAGCACGTGACACCGACCTCCTAATAAGCGGCTCATAATTAAGCCTTCTCATCAAAGACAACACCAAGAATCTCCAAGCAGCTACACTCCTGAAGCAAAATGTCATCAATTTCCAGTTGGGGAGGCTGCGGTGCAAGTGTCCGAGACCCACTGATAATCGTTGACTTGGTCTTACAGGCGTCAGTTTCATACTCCAGGCCGAGCACCATGCATTAATGCGTGACATCTCACGGTTTGTTTTCCAAAAAGTGTAGAACTTCCAGCGAATACTTTCTTCTAATGCTAAGTTTAGGTTCCATCCCCTGTAGTCCAATTTAAGCAAAACTTGAAGAAAATTCCGTGGAAGGATCGAGTTGAGGTAGTCCAGGAAGAGGATTCACCGGGACTATTTGTGACTAATGAGGAGAAATAGTATGATAATGTCGACACTCGTACCGTGTTTCAACCAAGTCAGAGCAAGGAAATGCACTTACAACATAAAAATCAGGAAAGAATACTAGATAACTCGCGGTTATATGGGGTTTATCCCGGTCGTGCGGCAGTCCGACATATGGCAGTCCGACATATTAAAGCCGATGGTAGCGCATGCTCCCACCATTGCAGACAGAGACCAAACAACGAGCCGTAATTCAGTGTAACGTATACTGATACTTTCAATCGCTTTCGGTATCTAACTCGAATGAGAAGCAATGGTTCATATATTTATTGCACCATCCTATAGTGTCTATATAATAAAGTTGATGAAAAATAATATCTAAAATATAATAAAAACTGATGTGTATTTATCTGTTTGTTTTTTGTTTGTTTTATTTATTTATCCATTTTTCAGTCACGCTTTAACAAATCAGATAGACGAAAATTAGCCCAGGTTGGAGGCTGTTTTCACCCTGTAAAGCTTCATTGAAAACTAATTGGTAGAAAATTGACAAGGCTACAGTTGATGGCAAACGTACAGTATCTTAAACAACGACAGTTAAAATTCCAACAATGATGATATTGAAGGCTTAGTCTGATTTATACGAGTATTACCTTCTCCTTAGATTAAATCTATGACAAAGTATAGGGCGACCTTATGTCCGAATGCACTTCTTGCATAGCCAAAGTTGAAATCTCAGTCCTCAAGATATCTGACGCTTCCATTAGCACTCTCATGCATCTTGATTCTTAGTTGCGTCCCACAAATTATTTCGTTGCATCACTTGAGGCCGCTGCAGACGGTAGTGTTATGGCCTTAAAAATTGAAGTCTCGACTGATGCCTTGGTGAGGTTTTGCGAGTCTCGAGCTCGCACACGAGAGAGAGCAACCCATCAGCTGATACGGAATGTTGTACATTGTGCACAAATAAATAAAAAATCGATCAATAAATTGCATCAAGAGTATCATTATAATTATTAAAATACAAACAGAGATAATAGCATACAGAAGTCTCTATTGCATGCTCAATAACTACATTATTCATTCATAGAGTCATGTGACTTGTAACGAATAACTGATCTTCGCTTCGTTACCATCAACTACCTCCGTAAGGTTGCATGGGAGCTTAAGTCAAAATTTACGGAAATCTTCCTGCTTACCTACTTCCCTGTCGAACATATATTATGTCCAAGTTGCTGCGCTGGAGGAAGAAAATTGACACACAATACAGACTAACTTTGTAGAGTAAGGAGACTGTATTGAACTAGTGTGTGATCGTTCTCCGGTTTCATATCAGGAAAGATTCTGTTAGAATCTGCGATATGTTTGTTTTGGGCGACGTCTGGCGCATTGACTCGGCAAAAGTGATCAAGTTTTTCTATCAAGAGCGTGCTGAAGACAAATGGCAGCTAATTTAAAGCTGTCGGTTTGATGGGTTCGTTATGCTCTGATTTTGACGCCCTTCAGCTAGGGCCACTATCAGCATCAGTGTTTGGCTCATAGCGAAAGAGATAAACTAATTTCCTTTGCTATAGCTTGTCCGAAACCTTATAGCTTCTACTCCGTCACGTTCAATTAAATTCAGCCCTGAGGACTAGAAATACATCTGAGGCCGTCACAGGCGTTTTCAGCTTACAATTATTGCCTGAAACTCGCTTAAAATGGTGAAGCAAAAGCCCAGGCTAAGGTGTCGTACGATAATGCTACAACTAAGTAGCACAGACTATATCGCTTATGGGGAGCTAATCAATGACGAGTGTTATGAAAGAAATGAGTTAACAAAACATCTGGCAATATTCCTTCATTGTACACCTGTAAGATGTTAACTGACTTTACAAACTATTGAAATTTACAAAAAAAGTAGTTTTTAAGTTCATCCTGCACATTTGTTCAAAAGACAAGATACTCAGTATTATCCATATCACTGTCGAAATACCAAAACTCATTTTCCGTTAGTTTCATTTTCCGTGACAGCTCTGAGCGCCGCTCTGGGCAGGGCACCAAAGCTTGAAAGCACCCTGGCTTACCAAAGGACAGTTCCCGTTCGGAATACGCAGACATGCTTTCAAATTTCCCCGGGGAGCTGTCCACATCGCAAGCGACGCTAAGCCCCGCAGGCGCTGGCAATTCTTACTGACAAGCACGCGGCGTGTCTCTGCTGTCAAAAGTTCCGTCGAATATTCGTTCTGCTTCTGCTTCTACTTTGGCTGCCCTTGGAAAGGTGCGCTGACGACTGCATCCCGTGCAGAGCGTCGAAAGAGGTAAGATATATCGTAAAGGCTGAACCAGAGATACGATTCTGGTAAGGCACTATTTGAAATGCCATATCTAGTGTGTAATCAGTAAGTGCAATCTCTTAATGTAGCGGGTGATAATACTACTAGGAAATTGTATTATTCCCTGAAAAAACACACTAAGCTTAGACTCCCTGCGCCGTAACTCATAACTAGATTTCTCGCAGAAACTCACAGCCTTTAGCATAGCATAACATCATGCATTGAGCCCTCAGTCCCAAACAAATATTGTCTCCAGTGTGTGGATTTCGGACATGCTTCATACCCCCGTCAATGACGGCCCGCGTTCGCTACGCCAAAGCTAGTCTAGTCAAACGCAGCCTTATTGTGACCCGTTGGCAAGGAAGTTACTATGTGTCGGGCGCCCTTCAGACTGCCTCCCCAAAAGGTAGAGTTTGGTCATTAGTAGAACCATTAGTGCCAAACAGAAACTAGTAGCTGACGAGCTAGCTAGTCAATTAGCTGCGGTAATCCTATTCTTTTATGAAATTATCTGTAAAAAGATACGAAATGAAAAGTAGAATACGAAAATAAATGAAGTTAGGGTCTTTGCGGAGGTCCACAGCTCGCAAAATTGCATAAATCAACACTGCAAGAGTAGCAAAGGCACACTGCAACAAACACAATATTACTCATTTAGCTGGGCTTATAAGGCCTTGTACCAACACCACCCAGTCACCCACACAACTCTCGCTTTTATCTTGCAACAACGGACTGTCTAAAAATATACTTATATTGTCGATTAACCAGCCTCAAAGGTAGGATTGCAGCAGCAGATAGGGCTGTTTCCGTTGTATGTATGTCCAGGAGGTTTTTGAACGTGTTGACTGACTGCTCTCTGATAACTTCACAATGGAACAAGGGAAGAAAATATCAAGTTGGCAGAGCCATTTGATGTTTTGTTCGAGCTTTTGCCATTATAACGGGAGTAATCGTCGCCATTTTTGAAGCGTGCTGCTATCGGGGTACCACCAACTCTTTGTTTTAATGTTACTAAAAAAATAGATGTTTAAAACTCGTAAGGCTGTTTTCCTGTAGTTTTAGCCTTATTTCATTGGCATCGAAAGTACAACCGCGATTACGATGATCATCGTATGCCATCGCCGATGGTATGTTCAGCCATTTCATTGCACCATTTCTTCCTCATTACACCATCGCCGATGGAGGAAATGGCCACCGCCGGTTGTTTGATGCGATTTTCATCGAACCATCTCTATCGCCGATGGATTTTCGCGATGTTCAATTGTAACATCATAGTTTTTCGGATGACGACGGTCTACACACTATCGGTATCGTATAATCGGCGATGGCTATCTTTCCAGGCTCTGTATTTAATCTTCTTCTGTGAAACTTAATACGTTGCCCCACTTTTGAAGTCTGACCCACTACCGATGATATGGCATAAAAGGTGTCATAAATATACTCAATACTTCATGCGGCTGTTCATCACCTGCGAGGGAAACCAAGAGCGGTGATGTCTTCGTTGAAGATATAACTATAAGCACATATATAGATTTGTTTATCTGTCCGTCCACCCAAGAAGAGGTAGAAGGAGCTAAGTAATGTTCATAATTTTTTGCATTGAGTCTGGTGAGTTCACCTAGATGCGACCAATGCCAAAGAAAAACTATAATTACCTGCCCATCAAAAAAGACGGCGATGAATATTGTTGTCTGTCAACCTAAAAGGAGGCAGAAGGAGTCGAGTCATAATAATGATTATTTTCAGGCAGTCAGATGAATTGACTGAGATGTGAAAAAATCCAAAACTCTAGAGTAAGCTGGCCATGAAAAATGACGACGTTGAATTTGCCTCTACCGCGCTTGATGGTCGTCCGCCACGAGGTGTTCTAGTTTGAAGTTTAAAGCTATATTCTTTGTTTCAGTCTCACGATTCTCAATTACAAAATCCTGGGCATCACAGGGCAGGTTCTCTAATTCGCTATGCAGAGCAAGCCGAAAGCACCATGAAATACCCAGAAAATCCAAGTCAATACTTCAGTGAACTTCTCCTTGCGAATAACAGAGCTGAAACAGTACATACTGTCTGATGTTGAGAACATCGGGTGAGTGTACCGTATATAATTCACACCTATATTCTGTAAATAAAGTTAGTTCTTGCCGTTTCAGACCTGTTGACTGAAGCTACGGCTGTGTGTCGGCACAGACGCTACAGATGTAAAGATCCACTGTAGTTTATGCCGACTCTTTCGGCCTTTTTCGTGGGAAACTTGGCGAACTAAAATGAGCGAGAAAAGAACAGTGTCAGCCGCTGTTTCTGATGCTTCTTGCAGGTGGATGAAATAAATTTTCTCTCACTAGAATGAACTCGCATGGGGCTTATGGAATTGATTAAAAATAAACCGGTTTGCATTAAGGTTTCATTAATTTTAAATATATCCCACTGAGCAAATAAATATTGCTAAGGAAATCGAAGACTTGGAAAGAATTACTTAAGCACTCTCAATGATTTTTCAGCTCAGGGCTAACCAAACCGTCAGAATCATTTGCGATTCGTTCCAGAGTTTGAAAGAAGTACTAAAAAAGTAATAGTAAAAGTAATAGTAATTACGGTAGACTACCACATATACAGGAAACAGAGGTCACTTGTGTTCCTATTATTCAATTATTTATGCACCACTAACACTGTCTTCTGTTTTCCCCGTGCTCGTTTCCTCCAAGTTCAACCTCTGCTACACTGACGACAGCATGAGTACGATCCCAGACAAGAAGAACATTTCTGCTAGAAATAGCTCTCACTCCAACAAGAATTCTCCGTGAACTGTGACGACCTCAGAGCAGGTGCCAAAGTATTATCTGATGACTTCACCATTACTTGAGTTATTTTGATAAGCAGCATCAAAACCGTATTGGAAAAAAACATAATGACAGTTACTTATAACAATTTATGGGGAGGAACAATCTATCTGTATGATAGTCCTCCAATGCACGACTAGAGGTTTTGTGACCCTCATAGTATGTAACTAAGAGAGGGTATATACCCTTCTAAGTGAGGTAGCTGCTTTCCAACAGATTTAGAAAGAGCTCCACCGATGTGACTGACACTTCAGCATTTTTTTTGGCCGA
This sequence comes from Parhyale hawaiensis, assembly GCA_001587735.2. Lineage (NCBI taxonomy): Eukaryota > Metazoa > Arthropoda > Malacostraca > Amphipoda > Hyalidae > Parhyale > Parhyale hawaiensis. The sequence continues at coordinate 1,093,972 of LQNS02000141.1, forward strand.
AACCCTTCTTTACTAATTTTCTTCCTATAAGATTGGATGCTCCCAGGGATCCCTGATAAGCACTTCCAGATAGCAATTCTTGGCCATTGTTTGAGGGGACGTCAATCAGTTCAACCCTCTTGGGCCTATCGCCTCGTTGGCGACTCTTTTCAAAGACCTCATTATCCCGGCCTGATATTTTTCTTCCCAGAGGATCGTGATTAATCGAAGCTTAACAATTGAGGAACGAACGATTAGACGCAGTTGGATAGATTGGTATTTCTTTCCGCGTGGTTATAGAAAAGTGGGAATAGAG
>LQNS02000141.1:1121385-1134599 GCA_001587735.2 Parhyale hawaiensis
TCAGTTCTGTCGGTGCTTCGTGCCCTGGTCGGCTAAAGTTTGGAATTTGTTGCCTGCATCGGCTTTTGGTCGTGTTGGCCTGCAGGCTTTTAAGTCTGCTGTTAATGTTTTTTGGCTGGATTTCCTTTAGCAGCGTATTGGGCTTCCAGGTGTTGCAAATGCTTCATTTGGGTTGTATTACCTGTCCGTGGGAGCCCAAGCGTGAAGTTTTAATAATAATAATAATAATAATAATAATAACTCAAAACTGTCATTTGATGCCATATTTTTAGCTAAAAAAAATTTTGTGCAGTATTATTGTAAAATGCTTGTAAAGAAACTAATATGATTAATTTAACAAAAATTCGAATGCAAGGCAAAATTTTAGAAAATACGTTATTGTAATTTTCTTTGGATCGCTGTCTTAAAAATCAAGTGATAAAATCGTCTCCATTTATATTTAAACAATCTTGATATAGGTAAGCAAGTAATCACTCACTATAGAACTTTTATAAATTGAAGAACCAGAATTTGCGTATGGGTTGCTGATGTAGCCAATCACAGTCGCAAAAGAAATGCAGTTCTCTGCCTCGCACTTCTCGCCAAAGCTCAGGTGCTTTCGAGCGATTCCCTCCATCTCTTATCATCATCATCCTGTGAAGTATCGGTATTGAGCGTTCTGTATCCGGTAGCTTGAGATTTATGCCTGAATTTCCGGTAAGGAATCCCTTCTGCGAAAGTCAGGGGGTTGAGGAATATTCGAAGTTGGTCGATTACGGCCGAAGTTATCACCTTGCAAAATACAAGACCCCGTGAATGATGGCGAGCAAAACCGGTCGATGGGGCACATCTGCGAAAGCTCGGCAGTTTTGTCAGGGAGTTCTTTCTTTTTCTCGGTTTCTGAAAGTGAAGTGAGATTGCCGATGAATACAACTGAAATATGATGGAGAGATCTATGTCAATTAGTATTTTTTACTTTCTACTCCTACTTCATACAGTTTTCTTACTGTGCTTCTGTGTAATCAGAAGTAGTAAATACTAATACCTTAAACGCTAAGCGTGGTGCTTATGTATTCCACTTGTTATAAACTATTTTATTATTTCGATTGATGGTATGTTGGCGTTCTAGCCAACATTTGTCGCCTTCATTCAGCATTACGCTCCAGCACTTAATTCGGACTTCTTCCTATATTGTAGAAAAGTTGATTCAATTTTACTTTTATTGAATACCCACTTGACTTCTTTTTAGGGTTGAGCACTCCATTGTTTATGCATCTGCTCGTCATGTTTTATTATTAACTGGCTTCGTTGAACTTACGATTTTGCACTATGTTACTTGCAAAACTTCTGGGTATTAGATAAACGACGAAGTCGAACTCTGAAAACGTCAGTCCTCCAGTATAATAGGTTATTTCCAAAATTGGTATTAAGTTTTTTACTTCTGATACAGCAAACACAAAAGTATCCACATGGAAAAAATCTCAATGGAACGAGTTTGTCACACGAGAGGGTTAAATTGCAATACTAGCGGCATTATGGATACTTCGAATAGATACATAAAACTCATATTATTCTTCCGCCGCGTCATGAAATTACAATAAAAAAAAACTGTAACGAGGCCCCGTTTTCCTCACTCCTCACGATTCTACTTTGAAGAATATCTTGTTGGTTTTCTACTTTTACCGCTGCTTTACTAAAATTATACATCATGATCTCAGGTGAAGTAAGCTCTAGTGGAGAATGGCGCGGTATTTAATATCTGTATTTACACTCAAGAACTAATTCAGTCTCATACTGAAGGCAAAGCAGCGGCCACATACAGATGAGCAAATAATCCTATTTTATCTCATTCTGATACCGAGATGGAGACGGCAAACTAGTAACAACCTACCAATGAACCAATCAAAAACTGTGTTTTGTCATATAGGGGGCGTTTTAGAACGGGTACGGTTATTATTCCATATTCGGTAGTGTACTTTCGCGACTTTGTACCTCAATCTATCCACCCATTAAAGGTATGACATTGGCAGCACGCAGGTTATGTATCGCAGTTACTACAAAATGTCTCTATGGGCTGGGATAACCGTCGCTTACCTGAAATATCGAAAATTCTGACACAAGCTCCACGAAAGTCGCCATTCATGTTTAAGCTTCGTCGCAGAGCTACCGCCGAGATACCAAACACATCCCACTCGCTCCAGAAGTAGCCAAAATTCCATTATAGTTTTGCCAAATCCCATGGACTAAAATATTCTTGGTTAATAAATTTTCCTGCAGTTTCACAAAAAGAAACTAAACATTTTTGACCGCATGCTATTGCAGAGAAATACTTTTATTCCATCCATCACTTTTTGTAGCTTTTTAATTAGATTGCTGACCATTCCTTTATCCTGCGTACACAACCGGAGTCGAAAAAATGGGCCGGTCGGGAACAGCGTTTCATTACCTCCGCAGCAGCAAACTTTGGCTTTCATTGAGGCAGAGAGAAGCAAACAAACGATAACAAGGCAACGGCCGCAGCAGCCCACTAATACGTCCGTCTCACGTATTATTGTTGCACTTGGAGTGGGGCGTAAATAACTGCTTGCATTTTTGCTTCCCCCCAGCTATGCAATACCTGGGTTGAGGTTGTGACAACAGCAGTTCTCGAGCTTTGTAAACGGGCTGAGGGTGAAATGCAAATGTAAGCATTCTCTTGTGTAAGCTATAGTTGAAAATGGTGCACGTTTATTCAAGCGTAAACAATTCAAAATACCGATGTAGAAGTGGATTGGGTGGCCAGTCGGACTACAGGCCATTGTTGCCACTTCTCCGATTTTTGAGGTGTCTTGAAATATACATTCAAGGACTGTCTTGTACAGTACTGTGTCCTTTACTTCGAGCTGGTATCGGTTATGAGGCACAATACCTTAATTTTCCCCTCATGTATAGAGACCTCCATCTTCGGGCTTTATTAATTATATTTTGCATAATTGATGCTTTGCATGCTATTATAGTGGCGTGCATATCTGACTTCATTGTTTGAAACTGTTAAATTTATGTTCTTGTATTAGTCAGGCAGCACAATTAAAATGGATATGTCTGTTCTTATGAAGTCGACATTTAAGTAACTTACAAGTAATTTTTCAAATAACTTAGTATCCTACGTTTCAGTATACTTGCCATGAGTGAGTTCCTTAGAAAAGGTTGAGGATATCGGTCCATATCTACAATACTTGCTGCTAGAAGAACGCAGCCAGCTGTGAAATTTAGTATATAAGCTAATCATTGGATATGCAGATACATTAACTGATGTATAGTGCTATCACATGTACAATAATTGTACGGAAATTGCCTAGCTTGCCCACAGAGCTGACTGGCGTTTGCGCATCTCGCAAGAAGGTCAACTTCCAATAGACGACACTGGACCATAATTTTTTATTAGAGTTTTACCTATGACTTTACTGTGACTATTTAGAAATACTTTCAGCCTTAAATGAAGTAAATATGAAAGAAACAGTTAGTAAATCGTACGATAATATTTGCTGTTCCGTCAATAGTTAGGCCTTTAAAATATTTTTAACTATACAGTGGGTGGGTAATAAGGCAAAAATACATTGATAGAGAACTCGGAAAATGCAGCTATGAATTCTGGTTTTCAGTCATTAAGAAAAAGGTCTATAAGATGGCTCACTCGAGAAGAGATGATAATAATGTAGATGGTACTGAGAATTAAGTGACTGGGAATAAAGTAAGTGAAACTACTAAATACTCCGTTGTAAACAACCATTGGTGAGAGTGGGCCACCACTAGCATCGCTGTGGCAAATATGTAGTTTGTGCGTGTGGCGTTTACAGGTAAGTGACATAGACTAATTTACAGAAGACTTTTCCAAAACAACGCTTTTTCATAAATTGTGTACATTGTCTTTACAGAGCAATGTGTGGCCGGATCATCGTGTTGCTGATATCTCTGCTACCTCCAGCTTTACCCTCGCCAGGTAAGGAAACCTTTATACATGCTTCTTGTATATACTTTATGTAGTTTAATACAGCGTAGTTTCTGCGAAGGTTTCGTTAGCCACCTGCAGAGCTGATCCGTGCTGCATCGTCCGTAAAAAAATAGAAAATGCAACCTTTCATTTGCGGCCGCACTTAGAATTTGCTGTCCCATTCTGGTCGCCACATGTAGAGACATCGATAATATGGAAAGAGTCCAACGCAGAGAAACAAGCCATACGAATGTCACCTGAAAGAACTAGGCCTGATCTCTTTCGAGCATAGACGACTCAGGGGTCAACTAATAGAAACATTTAAATAATTGAATGGCGTCAAAGACGTGCCTACAACGGGACCTTTTGAAAGAGACGTTAATGATCGCCTGCGAAACAAGGGACAAAAACTCAAGAATATAGCTCAAAGAACAACCTTGAGTCAGCACTTCTTTCCGTATTTCATAGTGAACATTTGGAATTGACTTCCTTCCGACGTTGTCGGGGCCGAGAGTCAACGCGTTTAAGAATTGTCTTGACATGCAGTGGGAGAGACATCCTCCTCAGCTAACAACTTCTCCTCCAGGAGTCGCCAACAAATAACGGCCAAAGCTTCCCAGGCTACCTTAATCCATCTTCCCTTTTCTGCTCCGACTTCAGAGATAGACGTCTCTTAGCTCTGCATACTAGCGGCTATTGATCATGCTCACAAGCATGCATGATGGTCTATTTGACTGATGTTCTTCCCCCTCCTCCACCTTTTCTTTTTTTTTCCTGAGCCCTCTATTTCCTTCTGACAAAATGACAATAGCTCATAGAGCGCCGGGGCGTATGTGTCGGTATCTTTCTGAGAATGGGCCTATTGGTTCGTCTACTGCCGCCTATCTAATCTAAAATACTCAGTAAGTGTTCTTGTTACAACGTCTAATTTTCATTACTATGCTCCGAACATTAATTTGAAGAATGGAAGGGTTGGGGCATTGGTGCTATTCAAAAAAAAGTGTACTACTCTAATTATAAACAGGCAGTGAAGACGGAAAGGAAATGCTTGTAGATAAGTTAGGGTCCAGTAAAACACTTCTAGATCACAAAATAGCAAGTAAATTTTAACCGGAACATATATTTTCATCCACTACGAATTCGAATCACTAAACTGGACCCCACGCTTTATGACACTGTAAGCCAGGCGTACGTTCATAATCGGTATATACAACAATTATTGCAACAATTGATGCCTGATGTAACGTAGCTTCTCTGCACTTTAAAATGTGTACTTTTTTCAACCATCTGTATGGTGTACTGCCGTAGTTTAGCGTGAAGTTGTAACTATCGAAAAATAGAATATTGGAGCTTCTGTGTTTTTCGAAGGCTATCCAACAAATAATGGATTTCCTGTAGCTCAGAAGTAGCGTATTGTGCGTTCATCTGACACACAAAATTGCAGAAATAGCAAGTATAGAACCTACTGGTGCACACTATAGGTAGGGTCTCGTCTTTAGAGCGGAAGCCATTGGAACAGTTCTTTAAGTGTGAACCCAGCAGTAATTGTCAAACAGATATTATTATTTGATTTTCAAGCGATAGAAAATACTAAAAATATTGGCAAGGGATTTTTCTCCATACCTTGCCAACCTGTTCCACACCGTTTTGGTTTCTAAGTCAATTTGTACCACTTTCAAAGCGGCTCTTTAGTATGTATATACGCGGTCGTGATATGTTTGCCAACACGAAGCATACACCATTATATCTTTGCAAATCATACAAATTTACATAAAAAACGTCCATAACAAGATCATCTATTCATTTTGAGATTCAATTGAAAATAAACTGATCTACGCTACATCTCCTCGAATATATGGTTCATATGTATGTTGTAGGTGCCAGAATGCAGTCAAAAACTAAATCAGAGCAGCACTGACCAGCGATGCTCTCCTTCTAAGCTGCTGAGGTGCCGACACGGGTGCTGCTTATTCCTCTTTGCTGATCACGTCACTCCGGAACACTGTACACCTAAGAGTTACGTCAGATCTGAGTGTATGCGCTACACTCTTGCAGGCTTCAGAATTGTGACGTCAAAATTACGTCACGCCACTGTGGAAATAATATAGATTCGTCACTGTAACAGTGGCGTGACGCAATTGTAACGTCACAAAATTCAAGGGCGTAGCGATTACACTCAAATCTGACACAATTATCTTCTGTAAATGAACTGTGCTTCGGAATCACAGACGCAGGTGCTCATTATTCGCCCTTGCTGATCACGCCACTCCGGAACACAGTTCATTTACAGAAGATAATTGTGTCAGATTTGAGTGTAATCGCTACGCTCTCCAATTTTCATAATTGTGACGTCACGATTGCGTCACACAACTGTTGCAGCGAGGAATGTTTGGTATTTCCACTGTGACGTGATATAATTTTGGCGTCACAATTCTGATGATTTCAAGGGCACAGCCCATACACTCAGACCTGACGTAACTACTATAGTAAGTGAACTGTGCTCCGGAATCACTGACGCGGGTGCTCATTATTCCTCCTTGCTGATCCCGTCACTAAGGCAGACTAAGCGGTTTTATCAGCTGTATTTGATGCGAAAATTTTTCATGAGCTTTATACTTACTTGATAATTCTGCTTTATTCCTGGAGTACTTTCCTGCATGTTGTTTTCAAAACATGTTAGGTGAATAGCTGTGAGCTTATGCTGTTAATTTAAATATTCTACTAGCTACAATGTGGTGAAGAAACCAATTGGGAAACTTCATCGGTACGTGCATCATTTGTTAACGAAACTCCTGTAACACAATCGGGTTTGCACTCTACCAGTGTTCAATTTCGCCACGGTTGACAATTCGCACCTTCAATTTCCCTACAGTTCGCTTCTACGCAGCACAGACCCCGTATTTCAGTAGCGAATAAAGTCCAAGCAAATGGCAAAAGTCATCAGGAGCTGCGAGCGATTGACTCTCAAATTTTATCATAAAACCGTGAGACCGTTTCCGTGCGTCAGGGTCCGAGAAGAGTTACAATTTATGCCAAAACCATTATTAGTATTTTTTTTTTCAATCGACATCGCAACAGTAAATGTACAACAGCAGGTGTATATTAGTACCGAATTAGGTGCTCGTTTGCAGATGTGCAGCAGCAGCTGCGCAACAGAAAGTATACCAGAGCAGATGTACATCAGCTGGTGTATAACCGTAACGGCACATTAGCATGTGTGAAAGAGGGGTGCATATTACCTAGTGAATAGCTGCAGGTGTTTTGCAGGAGGCGTGCAGAAGCAGGTCTGTAGTTGGAAGAGTGCAGCTGTACTTTCACCTCAACCGGTGTACTGTTGCAACTGCATATCAGCAGGTGTAGAGCAACAGCAATAGAATTATGGGTGAACAGCAGCTGGTGTACAGCTGCAAGTGCACATCAGCAGCTGTAGAACTACAGGTGTAAAGCAACGGTGGCATAGCAGTTACACATCTTCAGGTGTACCTCGTTAGCAAGTGTATAGCAGCTGGTGTACAATAGCATGTACCCAGCGGCAGGTGCCAAGCAGCTGGCGTACAGCAGCTGGTACCAAGCAGCTGGTGTACACCAGCTAGCTCAGGATTAGCAGAACACCATCAGCCTACCACCACCAACATAATGCTCACCAGCGCCGCACACTGTCACGGTAATCATGCAAATCGTGCAGTTAGCGGTTGCCACGCATCGGCGTGTAATTTGATCAGGCCGCGGCGAATGCTAATGGCGACTGTGCAGCGTCAAATTCAATGCTGTGGTTCGCCAGATTAATGGAATTTCAGTAATGTAGCACCTCTACTTCATATCCGTGCCTTATTACGAGTATCTTCTCTAGTTATTGACATACACATACCACACTATGATAAAGAAGTAACCGAAGGAAGTGGCGCAGAAAGAGCGTTGTAAACGAACGAAAAAATGAGGGACTCGAAGTAGGCAATTTCAGCGTTGGCAGTTAATATTTATTGCTTTATTTATCAGTTTCTTCTTTGCTATTTAGTTGAAGTTGTTAATCCTTCACTGGGCTGCTGAAGCTCACTCGTAGGAATAGTATTTCGGTAGAGATCATACAGTCGCCTGCCGGGTGAAAGATCAACGCTGAATCGACATCGAGCTAACGTACTTAGGTACCGTCTAACGTCATTTACATGCAGCTGAGGAGTTGGATAGGGAGGATGGTGGAACAGAATGAGTGCATTTGTGTGTGAAAATGCGCCATCGATTAATGGCCTCTAGTACTCCACATACGAATATGTTCCAGAGTACTACCAAAGTCCATAGCAAAAAATAGTGAAATCGGTAGGCAGTGAGAGTAAGACTGTAATGAGGGTGGCACGACATCTGCACAGCATGCCTGACTTTGCATTTTTATTTTTAGGCCTCTTTTCTAGCTTGTTTTGTAATACCACGCCATTCATGTCTACTCAACAGTATTACCCTTCATGCCCAGTTTCTTTTATGTGTATGAGGGTTTACATGTTGTGATTTATTTTGCTCTTACTGCCACTTTTACAATCAGGAATATTGGAAATACAGTATTCCGTCTGTGGTGGTCACTTCACTTCCCGAAATGCCAAGCTTATGCAAGTTTCTTTTTATAACACTGCATTTTCCAAGTCCGATTTTATCAACTCTTGGCAGAAAGTAAAAAAAAAAATTCTCGAAATCGCTAGACTTACGACCTGTCTAGAAAAGAATAATCTTACACGTCACAACAAACTTTGCACTAAAAATAACTTACTCGAATGGTATGCGCAGTTTCTCGATCTCTCTTCTAGGTCAAGAGTTGGTAACCGGTGGGTCGACACCCTCCTGGAGACACGAAATGCTGATAGGCATGAACTGCTTACTAGTCAGTTTCACGTGGGGCGGCGAGCCATGAGTTCCAACTACGTAAAAAAATAAAAATTATAAAATATTCATTAGGCTGATGACTCGTATACGATGTACACATAATTCAGCATACCGCTGAAATCTCGAGAGCCAATTTGTGGTAGCCTCGCTAAAGTCACCTACCCTGTTTTCTTGGAATGATCGTTTTAGTAGAGGCTTCCATCTCTCTGCTTCACAAAAAATAAAATGCAACTGAGAAAGCGGACAGTGTGGGTCACTAGGTTGCAAGCTTTAGGAAGGAGGTGCAAATGCAAATAGGCGAGGAACCATGAATCTAGGTAATTGATGAGTCATTTCTATCAAAGTTAACGGAGAAACTTAAATAAGCCCTATGGGTGTCGCTTTGTCCTTCTTATACTGGTCATTAATTTTCTTAAACGGTAAAACATTTCTCTTCCCCTATTCGTTCGGTTCATTAGAACATCCCTTCCTGTACTCGATATACCGACAAGAAGGATTCATTTTTTCTTGAGCTCGATGACAAGCCACTAAAAACTGGTCTAGCCTTTCGAAGTTTGAGCACTTGCCTGCTCTTCACCATGGAACCAAGAGCTATTGGCTAAATTGTGATTCTTTCACGAGTGCCTTCTTCCCAATTCTTTTTTGCTCTGAAACTTGACGTGCCTGTAGAGATTCGGCCGCTGTACTGACAATGATTACCCCTAAGTGCCGACGCAATCGTCCCTCGAGTGTCATTGGAGCTCTGGTGTTCAGCAGCTCAGGCCTCTCTACTCACGCTAATTGGTGCTTATGTTCAGTGCTGGAGCACATGCAAGCTCCGGCCTAATGCTATAAATGTCGTTTTTACGTCTGTCCCCCACTGACCACCCATTTTCTTTCATGCCATTGCGTCATGAACTGCCGATGCAATGAATTTTACTGGGTCGATTTTCAGCATGTAAGGTCGACTAGATAAGCTGTCACTAATTAAAATCTTCTGAAATCCGACCCGAAATTGTAGACATTTAAGTAATGCAACTTTGGCTAGAACTGTAGTTATTATGTATTTCAAGTTTGTCGTTACATATTTTAATAGCATTTTGTAGAAATAGAGAATGGCAGCGAAATGGTGATGATAAGCGACTTGAGTCGCGTACATGAGGAAGTAAGCCTATGCTAAACACCATCCTGAAGCAGGCATTTTTTTAATAAGAGAATCATTTTCACCATCTAATGGCAATCGGTGATATCTAACGAGGCAAGTGTCTCAAAAATTTTATTTCGTCTTAATCGTCGTCAAAACCGATAGTTGTAGTAATTTTGCTTTCGATATAGGACAAAAACTATTAACATAGAAACAAAATTGTTTAAATTCAAAACTGAAACACGGGATATTGGCCGTTAATCGGTTAAAAAAAACAGGGGTTATTCAGCAAGCATCTCATCAGTTCGAAATGATAGGAAATGCTTCTCTCGTTCTCGGTAATATTGACGAGGTCCATCAAGACGCATCCATCACGATTGTGCTACTGAAAACTAGTGGAATTAGTTAGATGACTGATTTCAGGGTTGTGCGTCATGATCTTTGAATGAAGTCTTTTAAAGGAACCAGAACATTCTTTCTGCTCGCTTAGGAACAATTCGTACTGCCCGATGCACCTTCACCGTTTGAAGAATAAAGGTAGAAAAGTTGGTATTTTTGTAGAAAAGAAGTTCATAGTTGACGGTGCAAAGAGCCGCCAGAGCTCCAGTGCTATCATGTGCAAATTCTTTGGATCCCTGAGGCGTTCAAAAGCAAAAATCCCACATCTGCCATCGCATTCGAAGCCTTTGCAAGTGACATACGATTGATTCTCTCTATTTCATCAAGACTAGACCTAAAATTAGTGTTGTCGGATATCTGAAATTTTTTTAATTGGGTGTTGAGTGGGACTCTGCCCCTACCAGGCAGTGTCTGACATGCCTGAAGGAAGATTTTCCTTTTTTTGTAAAAAAAAATAACTATAAGTTGTAGTACTCTAAAAATAAAGAACTTGAACTCTTGCGATTGTGCGTTTTGCTTCGTGGATGAGATATTGTCCAATGCAACCCCCAACGATGATGAGACGGAACAGGTTAGCGCAGGTGAAGGGTCCAAGCTGTCGTACACTAGCGCTGTAAGCTTGTAACGGCTCAATTGCTAGTACGTTGACGAGTAGCTAGTTTACATTGTTTCTTCATCATTCCATTTGGCCTTCAGAGTGTCCTACATGCCCTACAATCTATATAGGTGCTTAAAAATACGTATCTAGTTATTTACGAACTTTTTTAGCTTTCTGAAGGATGAAATTCTGAAAAAGCGCTGGCTTACAAGGCTTCTAAAAGAGCAGATGAATTCAACCCGCCAAATGCCCGCGTGAGTCAGAAGCACTTATGGAGTCAAGTTTATCGTCGTTGAAATGCAATAAATCAAGTGAGTTTTATCGAGAGTAATGTCGAATTCTGAAGATGGAATCATATGGTTGAAAAAAAAAACACTTCATGTTTTCGATTTATTTTTGTCTTCTACCAATGAACTGCCATCCTCCATAATTTCAAACCTCTGCAACAAAAAATGGCTCAGGTGCGTATAATTAAACGCCAAGATAGACGAACTTTTTAACAAGTTTGTATAAAAAAAAACATTGAAGCACTAGAGAAACAAATTTCTTTTATTCCGGCGAAGTAATGTTAAAGCAAAAGACTATAGGTACATCATTCATGCGCAGAAGCCATACAATTGCTAGGTAAAATTAGAAATAAAACATCAACTGTTATACGCTGCGAGTGCTACAGCAATATAACAGTAAGTGTCTCGTCCGACTCGCTTTAAACTAACATGCAAAAAAAAAAAATACTCAACCGTATTCCCCACACCTAGACTGTCTTACGCAACGGTGTTGTTGTTGTGAAAAATAAATCCATTTTTTTTTCAATCATGCTGCAGTTTTTAACGTCAGGCGTGGAGGACTGAATCTGGATCAGGTTAGGTCGACATTTTACAAGCAAACGGACCGACCGGGAGCTTGCCTGGATAGATGGTTAAGAAAAAGGGGTTTACATACTTACAAGGTCCTATCCAGGCTTAGATTTCAGCAGGATGTAAAGGTGTTGTGTTTTGGGCTGCGATAAGAACGGAAACGGTAATAGGACCTTCGCGGGTACCTAACGGTGTCAAGATAAAGTCTGACTTATTTTTCACCCTCAAACTTCGGCGCCTTCCATCGATTACAACGAAACCGGACTTTAAACAGAAATGCAGTTTCATATACGATACGAAAAATGCTCCCACAGATGCCTCAATGACCTGAAAGAACTTTCTATCGTAAAAAATAAAAGTAGATTTCCCAGGAACGATTAATGGGGTGGCTTCCATGCCCTCCGGACCTCACCTGCATTGATCATCTGTGGAGCATTTTTAAACCTTTTCATAGACCACACCAAACATTGACCCTCGCAATTGGGCCTGGGGCCGATTAACGTAAGTGTTAATCAAATGAGTTTTAATGATCACAGAGACCTTAAACGAAGATTTATTTCTTCTTAGTATCAAAAGGAATGCGTTGCCCTGCAGGGTATCTAAATTCACAGTCATATATCTTCGGTAGGCGATGTACATCATACCTTCGGAAACAAAGAAAAACCGAAAATTCATGAGAATTTCTATGAATATAAAAATTTTAAAGAAAAAATTGGCTCATAGATAGTGCTCGTAATGTCGTTCAATATCACATTCAATTGAGTCTTTTCCAATGACTGATATGAAGCAATAACCTCAGAAATTGATGCATGTAAAGCCTCTTGGTGCACTTCGTCCCAATTGCCGCAAGAAAAGTCAAGTTGAGCAAACCCAGTAATGCTAAAAAAATAAAATAAATGAAGCCACAGTAATACAACATTGGTACCAGCAAATGAGCTAAAAATGCATGGTTAACTATGAAATAAAGAAAACAAGACAGCCGGTAAATACTAAAACATAACAATTTATAGCTGATACAACCAGTACTGGAACCATCACCGCATAAATGCTTGTGATTATGAATGATTTGCAACCAAGCTCGACCATAATCATAGTTGTTTCCTACGATAATTTTTGATAGGGTGCGTCGAAGCGGAGAAATGAGCTCTCTCCCAGCACTTCAGAGAGAGCCACGACACGTGGGCAAGCTGCTTAATCGAGGCGAAATTGCTGAAAGAGACCGAAACGGCTGACCAATTCAAAGAGCGACGGGGCCTCGATCGAACTAACAAATGAAAGAGCATGAAGATGTCCGGCCTGTACCTCGAAGCTGTTCAGGACAAAATCGTACCAGACTCTTGAAACTGGCTTCTGAGGGGTGAGCTGAAACGGGAAACAGAAGGCACCATCCTGGCAGCTCAAGAGCAAGCCCTCAGAACC
>LQNS02000141.1:1134645-1162198 GCA_001587735.2 Parhyale hawaiensis
AGTACAAGCGCAGGCACGATAAAGTGGCTCGACACCTCCACTGGACCCTTCTGCGGATCCATAACTTCCCGGTCAGTGAGAGGTGGTACGAGCACGAACCCGCACCCTTGGTTAAAAACGAAGCCGCGCAAATCTAATGGGACAAGCGGACGGAAACTGACCGAGTACTTCACGCCAACCGACCGGACATCGTCGTCAAAGACAAACAGGAGAAGTCTGCCCAACTGATCGACATTTCAATCCCCTTCGATTGTTATTATTATTATCATCATTATAGCAACATATTTTATACTTTCTATAAGCGATGATTGCTCATATATTTGAGCCAATTGCTGTAGATTGCTTAGACACTAACGAGAAAAGTGCTCGGAGAGCGTAGACCTCCACAAGCAACGAACGCCGTGGAACGAAAGTTCGAAAAAGGTCCAGAATCTAAAATTTCCTTCTGAGCGCCTCTAATATCGTTTGTTCCTCCTAACATTTTCAACAGTCCCTGTAAAGTTTATGATGTTCTGTTTATATTTTTTCTGAAATACGTACCCAAATAACAGACTGACAAAAAAAAATCGCTGAACTGATCATCACTTAAAGTTGTTTATCCGTTCCTGCTTACATACATAACAGTGCCTGTGACTGGCGTGAAGATCTGCGTATAACTTTTTGAGTTGTGTTGCTAACCGACAAATAGAGTAACAAACGGACACACGCCGGCAAAAACATACCTAAATTGCCGCGAAATTTACGAACACTCTAACACCAACTTCCTTGTAAAACCTCAACGTCATTTCATCTCTGGTAACTAAGCATGACTCGAGCTTCTGCCGACAATCGGCTGTAACTATGCGGCCAGCGCATAGCAACTCTCATTAACTGATTGCTGGTTTTGAGTATCCTGACCCTTATGTACGAAGAGTGGTTCTATTAATTATCCAAACTTTTATTCAACTAACTGCCTTCTCTGACAGAAAATGTGTCAAGGTTCTTTTCATCAGCTTTTGACATGAATTGTAAAAATAAATACACTTCGCCAGATTGCCTTTTTTAATAATCAGAACTGATCTGTAACCTTCGACCAACCTACATTAAATCGTAGTGAAGTCAACCAAAAACGTCAAAGAGGATTACAGCTTATTCATTAGGCTTGAAGGCCTTCATGCGTACATTTGCAAGCCATTATGAATCTATTTAGAAAGTTTGAAAGTCATTATGAATGCATTCAAAGGTTTTAAAGTTATTATGAATGCATTCAAAAACTTTGAAAGTCATAATGAATCTATTCGCAAGGTTTGAGAGTCATTATGAATGCACTCAGAAAGTTTGAAAGTCATTATGAGCAAATCTGGGTGCCGTGCAGCACCGACAGGTCGTAATAATGAGGCGGGACGGTCCAGTGCGCAGAGCACTCAAAGTCATAACTCAGGCCAGAGTTATCGAAGCTAATGCAATATGCGAATGTTCTGGCGACATTGTCGTAATTGCTATTGGTTATCACTGATGTGCTGCCCTATTGCCAGGATGAACTTCATTTACTCCATTAACCTCGAGGTAATGTTAGTGGTGCAGCAATGATTTCCAGTGGTCGTTTGGTTGATCGAATGCAGTCTAGTATTACAGCTGCGACCTCGGAGGTCGATCCTGGTGGTGGCAGCATTGGAAACGAGCGTTTTACAAACGGCACTGGAAACAAGCGTTTTACAAACGGCACTGAAAAAAACGTTTTACAAACGGCACTGAAAAAAACGTTTTACAAACGCTTCTCGACTTACAACCATTAATATTTGACTTAAGAACTGTAAGGCGTTTGAATAGATTGACGAAAATGCATTTTTTTCGAATTATGAGATTGAATTTCCCCAACAAGGCACACCTATGCTTGCGTCAAGAACTAGGCGAGTGATTGCAGTGATGGTGCTAAGAAATGGTATTAGTCCCAATGGGACTAAATTGAATATACGTAACAGTCTATTACCATTACAACGACAAATTCAAATATAGGCCAATTGTAACTTACTTTAGATATCATTATATTAAAAAATGAGGGGCTTAAGTCAATGTCAAAGACCAAAACAGTTAAAATTGATTGCAACGATCATTAGGAATAACAGTACTTAAAATTACGCATAATCAAATACAAACTACTTAGGAAGCGAGAAGGTGGCTCTTAAAAGTGATGTGTTCACTTACGAGTCACGCTGCTAAAAGGTCCTGAAAGTCATACTGTTATATCACAGTTTCTAACCTAATAATAGTTCAGCTTCTAAAACAAATCGCAAGGTACAAAGTTATTTTTCTTGGAACGGGTAACAACTGTTTTGGTTAACATCTAATTCTATTTCAAGTGTACTGTTGTAGGTGTATCGATTTAATATCGTGGATGAATGAGTCAAAATCAGAGTCAAAGACATTTGAAAATATTGATATGTCTATATAAAGTACGTTATGATGTAGCCTGTTCCCAGGTTAGGTAGCTGTGTATATGTAATGCATTGTAGCACAACGTGGAATAAACGTTTGTGACTGAAGGTGAAAGAAACTTTATCCCCTACACAATAAGAAAAAATGAAAAATCCCTAACGCTTGTTGATAAAAGCAATTATGAACACAAATTGCTGGTATTTCTCCATAAGGCACGCTACATTTCCACAGTTTCAAGATGCCCTTCAAGCTAAGAACTTTTCAGCACCTCCTTCTCTGCACGAAAGTTTTCCATCAGGCTACTGACTACAAGAAAATCTTCAGGTTGCTGGACGCCGAGTCTGCAGGCCGCACCACACAGCGGTCAGTAAACATCAGGGGTCACTGATGCGCATGTCGACGAGGAACAGTTAGGCTGAGCCTACTATAGGCTCAACTTGAAATGAGCTTCAGGAAGGAGCGTTGGTGTCGCCACTTTATTTGGTGTTGCAGGGAATAGAAACAATCCGCTTACGATAGAGACGATTGAGGACTCCATATTGCGGCACAGGATTCAGTTAACAGAAGTTCTAGAGTAATCTGTCTTAAATTATACCCAGTAACTCAATCCACCAAGAAGCATTACGAGCCTGTCAGAAGTCCGGAAAAGCCAAGCCTATCGGATTTAATTTATTTCATCTCCGTGTCACGTCAATATCCAATGCCGATAGGTTCTCAACACTAAATGCTCATACTCAGATGCTCATCGATGAAATTTCCAAAGTGAGAACATTTACAGACAAAAACGTCCGAAAGAAATGTGTTACAAATGGGAAATAGCCAGAAGGGTATAAACTCCAATGGAAGCATAGTCCAGTGAAGAAACGTTCTTCAGAAATGAGGTTCAATAACCAACATAACTTGAGCAAAAATGATTCAACACACTGATATCTATGTAGAGCTCACTACGAGAACCTCAGCCACTGCCAAGATAACGTGATGCTATATAAATGCAGCACGGTAGACACACCCAGACAAACGCACAAGCGGAAGCGGGGATCATCACTGATTTTAATCGTCTGTTCTTGTAAGGTTCCTAGTAATTCCTTGTAACTGTCGTCAAAATCCGTCAAAAACAGACTGACAGGGAGACAAAGAGACGAGTAGACAAACGGGTAGACACAGTTCATCACCAAATTTTAGTCATTTATTCCTCGTAACATTCCTCTGAGTTCCTGTAAACTTCGTGAAGATTGGTCGTAACTGCTTGTCTTATGTTGCTAAGAGGCACAGTGAGTAACCCGCTTACACCCAAACCCCTACCTTCGGCGAAGGTAGGAGTTTGCCATAACATGCTACATGCAACTTATATTGAGTGCAGTACATATAATACGAGCCAGTACTGTGAGGAACGACAGTGATCCTGAATATCTACAAACTTTTAGCCTTATTTACCAATCATTGCAATTTTACATCTCTGCTCTGCAGCAAGCATGCCTCAAAATAATTGTAAAGGGGATAAGCTTATTCAAACTGACTTTACTGGATCTTCAGCCAGTATAATGTTGCGAAATTTTGGCCCTCGCGGTAGACCACCAAACTTTGGGAAGGGATGGAAGCCGTGTCAAGCAATTGTTTGTGAGCAGAATGTGGTGATGTAATAATTATCTCTGGACGAACTTTATCTACGTGCAATAGTGTCGAAAAGTCTCATGTTAATTTCAGCTTCCCGTATACAAATAACGCGGCGTCCAAGACCGAAAAAGGAAGGACATGTAGCATATATCTCAAATATTGGGGAGCATAAACACGGTTCATAGTACAGCAAGTACAGTCATCTTGGACAATGCACTAGATCATTATGAAAGCTTGAAGAATTTGAACCGCTTTAATTTCGATTGCTTAGGATCGAACATTTCGTACCCTGAATATTTATAGACGTTGGACTATTTCTAATTGGGAAATTTTAGTGTTGGACCATTTTGCTATAGGTGTATTAGAGATGGGCATTGTGCGCAGCACCAACACAGCACACCGCAGCGCAAACAGGTCCGCTAGCAGTTCAGATAGGCACCACTGTCTCTCACTGGGCGTCACAAGTTCATTAATTGCAACAATGTTTATGATTTTCGTTAAATTTCTATTACAAGCTGCCTCATCAACGGGCAATCAATAGCATCTCATTTAAAATACCACTATCGTTATCGGGCCCAAGTGCTGCTATGATTTTCATAATATGACGGTTGATGGCTGAATGGGATTTCAATATCTTAGCCCATAGATGGAGTGATAAGCTCTCGAGGAGCCATCTTCAGAGAATTCTTTGAACAAATCCGGACTGTAGCTCGACGCTAGCAAGGTGTGAGGAATTATTGACACAAACTTATCAGCGGCCCATAAAAATTTCAACAGCAGACGTCCTGCAATTTTTAAAATCCTGTAAAAATGAAGGGACTTATTTCGTTTTATGGATCAGGGTTACTCGCGAGAAATAAGGGCAAGTGGTCTTCAGTTTCTCGACCCGCTCAATATAATATATTTGTGTAGTTTGGAAACAGCTTTTCCTTTGTACACATTCGCTCAAAAATTACGCTATAGTTCTCATTTAAAGATCTCTATTGTATTTCTCTAAATAACGAATCTGCAAAGTTGCGTCCGATATCAGAAGTTGGAGGGGCTGGCCAAAATTAAGGGAGTTGAGTTGCTTTTTGCTGCTACGCGCTTCAATCATCACGTATGGCCATCTTCAGGCAGGTTACCAGGAAATGCTGGCAGCAGAAAAGTGGGTGTTCAGCTTAATTATATGTAGTTTGGTATGAACTGACATCATGACGTTAGCCACTTCTACATATATTTAGACATTTGCAGATATGCTCTTCGTATTCGTCGTAAGCTGTTACGATCTCTTCGGTCAATCACTGCGCCAGTTCTTCAGCTTTCTGGGTCTCCATGTAACTTTAATGTACGGCTTGCTCCTCTTGTTTGAGCGTTGATTACTTCCGCCAAGGAGGTTATGTTTTCGTCGCGTTTGTCTGTCTGTCTATCACCAAGATAACTCAAAAACTTATGAACTGATTTGGATGAAATTTACAGGGATTTTTAGATATGTTAGGAGGAACAAATGATTACCTTTTGGTGAAGATATGTCCATCCGTTTGTTTGTTTGTCTGCGTCATTTTTCTCGATGCCATAACTCAAAAAGTTATGGATGGATTTTGATAAAATTAACATGAGTNAGGAGTTGTTAGTAATGGTAAAAGACATAAATGATCAAATTTTGGTGCAGATCGGTTGGTTCGTTTGTATGTTTGACTCATATTTGTCATAACGTTTGTTAACAGTATAAATCAAAAAGTTATAAACGGATCTTCAAAAAAACTGAACAAGCTGTTATTAATATAAAAAGGCACAAATTATCAGATTTTGGAGTTTATGCAAAGAAAAATATGGTTTCAGAGCCAGTTTGAATTTATGCTACCGTTGCCTCACTTGGCGGAGGTATGCGCTCTCAGAGTGCTCTAGTTATATTTATTTTTTAGCTGATAGACGATGCTTCCAATACTTGAAGGCGCTGGCAATGCGAGTTGCGCTGATGTACTGTAGCAGCAGATGCAAACTTGTCTCCTGTCAAAGTAGTATTATGCAGCTGCAGGGCATGTGATTGCATTCCTCCATTCCCGAGATTCAAGATAAATCTGTGAGGAAGTGTTGTTGCCGACATATCCATTTATGAACTACTTGGGAGCTCCAATCCAGCGAGATCACTTATACACGGCACTGATTTCTTTTAACGGTACTTAATTGACGATGGTGCTGCTCTTCAGCACAAATGATCTGACCACGGGGTTCTTCTAGTAAATTTGGAGGCGTAGCTTATCGCCTCCGGTGGTACAGGTCGTATCTTAACCGATTATTTATTTCAGTGTTCGTCCATCTGTTTTGCATTCTGGAGACATTCGTTTTTCATAGAAGGCCGAGTAAGTGATGGTCCTTCTTATTGGATAGAGCTGTTGGCTGAGTGCGTTAATGTAATGTTGGAGAATGTCGACGTGGAGTGGAGTGAGAGTAGCTGTTATTGAAAATCATTGGTTTCGTGATTTTACTGCGTGGTCGAAGAGTGCCCAGGAAGATTCGACAACGCATGGATTTGCTTGTAGCTTCATTGATAATGTTTCAAAGTGTATGGATAAAGATAAAAATCAGCAAATCAAATATTTAGAATAGTTTTGCGGTAAGAGTAGGTGGAATCAAATATTCGACGTATTAGCAATAATTCTTATTTAAAGTAAGAACAAAGCTTTTTGATACTTACAGGCATTTTCTCCAAATTTAGGACATCTATACAGCGAACATAAAGTCACATAATTAAATTTTTACGGGTTCCAAGGGATTTCTAAGTACTGCTGAACGACGCCTCCCAACACTTCTTTATCTTCAAATTGTCATACATTGGTGCAGACTTGCCTTCTTTAAATGCACCAGAGGTTCTCAATAGGACTTAGATCCGGTGAAATTGTGGGCCAACTCAGAACGTCAATATTATGGGCTTGGAACTAGCGGGCTGTTTGTTATGCAGTATGAACAGCAGCGTTGTCATTTTGAAACCAGGCTCTCCGCTGGCGATAATAATCTAAAAAATAAAAAAAAACTATCTTGTAACATCTACATGCACGTTTTTTGTGTTTTACCCTACTCCTGTTTTAACCGGACTCTCATTCTCCTCTAATGAAGACGCCCCACGGATCATTGGAGATCTTTCTCTCAAAGTCATTTGCTAAAGATCTGCCGCTTCTTCAAATCGCGCCTGTAATTTGAAAACCGCGAGTTCTGTTCATCGTCGGCAGATATTACTTTCGATAAATTTCCGGTATTCTAGTGAACTCTTTCCTGCACCCACTCTTCTCATCTTCCGTTGTGCAACTCTGTTAGTGATTGAATAGTTATATTCTGTATGTATACGAAGTTTTCTGGCTTATTTAAAATCTACGGCACTCTCCTGGGTTTTATGTGTAACTTACGCGATATTTAGAAACTTCTGAGGCTCACTCCAGTACATGTGTACAAGAAGCTCTTTGCAGCATCCTGCGATGACTGTAGCCAGAATAAGCTTTGGTAGACGCTCCGTTGATTTTTTTTAGTTATCCCTACTATTCAGGATTTTTTAAACGTGCAGATTTATATTCAAGACCCTTTTATCTAGCTAGCAATTCAATAATAATAGCGACATTTATGACTTATTGCTTTTATTTTTATTTATTTATTTTTTTTTTTTTTTGCGGAGAGCCCTCACCTCCGGAGAGTCCTCACGCTATCAGTAATGTAGGCACCCACACAAACATTGTTCAAGTCTCTGCTGCTACACAGAAAAAAAAAGAATCCCTTAACGCGTCACATATTAGTGCTACGAATCAGCTGCTGCATAAGAGAAGTGAGGCAAGCAGGAAACTTCTATTACTCTCCCTTATGCCATAAGGTTTATCGTTATTTGGTTTATCAATAGCGATCTGTTTAGCCCAAGAAAATGTCGCACCAACCATTTCTTTTCAAATCTTCAAATTTGATTCTATAGAAACCACCAGCATTCATATTCCATCCCTTTTCAATGCATTGTCTGATTATTTGCTGTTCATCAGTATTCTTCTTAGCTGTAGCGTTGGTTTCGTATAAGTTTTTGTCTATGGTGTTGAAACGTTTAATTAATCTCACTTGGCAATTGATCCGTCGATAAAAACGAGAATTAATGAAATGCAATCTTGCTTTAAACATTTTGTGAAACACCTTGTCTTCAAATATAAAATATCATCAAGAAAGTTAGAACAGATATCATATGTATTACAAATTGGGCAATAAAACAATATTAAAAATAAACCTGATTAGCTTCTTAGCATGTTGTTGCTTTCTTAGAACTTTTACTTCCCACGCATCAGATCGCACGTATTGCATACGTCTGGCAGCGGAGATTGCTGCTATCCAAAAGCAAATTTATAGGCTTTTTATCGGCTGCCAAAGGGAAAATAGTGAAAGGTACCAGACAACATCGGACATATGCCTATAAATTTCTCATTGTGGATAGTTTTAATTCTCTGTAAAACATTGCTATATATCGTATTTCAAACATTAAATTGTATATAGATCCTTTTCTGACAATCAATGTTTAAGAAAATGTGCAGAGAGTGTGAAAGAAACAAAATCCTCCGTAACTCGGCAGATGCGGCAGCACCAGTGCAGCCCATATCTACCAGCACAGTCAGCAATGGCGGTGGTGGGGGCGGAGGAGATGGGCTCCCAGCACCGATGATAACGACCAGCACGAGCGCCCTGGAGTCTGCCAGCACCGCAGAAAACAATCAGAGCGTCACAGGCAACAACACCTTCATCATCACCTCGACGACAGCCACAGCACAGGCGGGGGAAATCGTCTTCTTGCCTTGCAAAACACCGCCTGAGATTGGCAAGAAGGCTCAGGTGAGTCCCACTGGATGCTATTGTTTTTTTATTTCTTCCCATGCGCGACAGTGGGAGACTAAAGCTATTCTTCCTGCTGGTATTATTTAATGCGATAAAGTATATTGCATCTGGGGGTTTGGATAATAATCTGTGCTCGCTTGAAAAACAGATAAAGCTGATATTTCATCCAATTCCTTTTCGAACGATACCTACTTCAGAAGGAATTTTGTTGAGTTCAAGTTAATCCATGAATTTATGTTTCCAAGTGGTATGCCTGCCACTATGGTTATGTTACCTTACAGAAGTGGCACATCGAGGTGTAAAAAACCAAAAATGTATCCTAACTGCCCAACCAACACCATAGTGTAGAATGATTGGTAGTGATGAATACTTTTCAATATACCAATTTTAGTTCCGTCAAAAATCAGTACAATAAATGCAAACGTTGCCTCTACAGTTTTACTCCGACGTAATGAACTCCGTCTATCAACCCCAAAATGCACACTTCGGCTGAAGGTAATGAAATGTCGATAGTTCTGTCCGTAGATTTTTTAGCCATTAGTGTCATATAACGCTGGCATTCTTTCTCTTCAAAAAACAAAAGACAGTCCGCTGTGAACAGCTGTATTATGCGTTAGAATGAACGCCGAAATACCTGAGCACTGCGAATTACATTAGTTTTTATGAGGGCCGTCACCGGCAGAACATGCGCATTCTTCAGTAAACTGGGAGGCACCCCGAGGTAAGCTGAATTTGACTCAGAACTGAATCCCAATTTCGTCCCTAGTAAGAAAATATTGTTGTAATCGTCTAGGAAATATAGCGATGATGACGTAAAACAGAGCCTAGGAAAAAAATAAATGTTTTTAATTTTCTAACGCATAGCAGTCGAAATACCGTGGGTTCATGTCGGCGTTACTCACAAGTTGTATTGCTGAACTTGTGAGTCCGAAAATTTAACAAAGTCATCCTCGTCATATTTTACAAACAATATCTGAAAAATTCCTACTCAAAGAACATTACGTAGTTTGTAAAACGTCTTTCTCGTAGGACATCGTCCAAAGAAAGGCACTCTGGTTTTGAAACGGTTAAGTTCCATTATTTCCGTGCAGCAAAAATGCCGGAAAGCTTTTGTTCAGGAATATCTGGAGGCTTACTGGGCAAGTGCTGTAAGCCTCATCAAAATTACAGAATTTCTTTCTTGATATTTGCAGGGTTCCGACCAAACTTTTTGAGAATGATAGTCGTGAATGAATAATTCGGTACCGAAACCAAGTAACCTGATATTTAATATGCGTACGCATTCCTATTAGAATGTAATAGCATTTTACGTCAAATTCATTTGGGTTTCGTTACTTTCTTTCCATAAATCAGTATGATGTGCACGAAACTTCAACTAATGATGTGGCTAGCATTCAAGTGTGAATAATACTGGTAGATAGTGAGGGGTCACTTTACTAATACGAACTTCAAGCATTTACACTGCCTACTTCTCTATTGAGAAAAGTTATCATTGTCGAAGGGGCATCCATAACTTAAGCTGCCATTAGTACAGATTTGCTTGGCATGAAACACGACAGCAGAAAGTCATGGCAAACGCGTATCATTTTAAGTAGCACTGCAGGTGTACGACACAGGTTTGGCTCGATCTTTGCTCTCCTTTACTCTTTTCTTTTCGTTACTTCGTTCAGGTGCAGTGGAGAAAGAACGCAGAAATATGCTTAATTCGTCTCATTTTATACAAACTCACGTTTTCAACCGGTATTTATTTCTGTTGCGGACAGACTATCTGAAAAACTAGATAGAAAAAAACTAGAAAAACTAGATCGTTAACTAGAACGTCTCGGGCCGTAAGACCATCATCCGCGATACAGATGGGGGGGGCGGCTCTAGGGAAAGTGAAAGTGCTGAGTCTACAGTTTCGGCTTCTGCACATTTAGGTCAACTCTTTTCGAAATATTGTGATGATAGCTCAATTTTTTCTTGCAGTTTTGGATAGGATAAAAAAAATATACATATATAAACGCAGTGGGTGCTTCGTGGGATCAAACCCGGGACCTTATGCATAGCGAGCCGCGACTTTACGGCCAGCGCTGACGAAGCATCTCTACAGTGAGAGCTTATCTTACAACGCTCACCTCTTTATGTAGAAGCTCACAGTCTTCACGAAATAATTACTACCCAATATATGTTATAGATTAATAGTCCCACTCGCACCTGGAAATATCCAAGAAGGCAGCTCACGGTTTGACCATGTTTTCGAGTTTGATAAATATAGTAGGTGGTTTGAAGGATAAACATATTCATGTAGAGAAACATGAAGAACAAAAACAGCATCACCTACATTACTTCGCGGGTGGTAAAAATAGTGCCGTACCTACAAACCTTACAGACCATAAACAAAACAATTCCAACTTCAGTCTCTTGCCAATCTGTCATTGAGACAAATGATAATATACTTTGTGGGTGCGGTACCAAAAAGAGACATGGAACACAATGCATTAAACATGTGCCCCATGTATGATAAATTGTTGCGCAAGGTGAACTCTAATAGAGAAATTTTTATGTTGGAGACTGAATTTTAAATGACAGTCCAGAATGATTTGCGTGTCACGTCAACTGCTAGGCATACTTAGCGTCGATAAAAACCGTCCTCGCTCACATGCTTCACTTGAATGACGTTGATTCCGTTGATTAAAAATAGCCGTCAATCGCAATGGTCAGTAGTATTATGAATAGGTATTCCTAGTGAGCTCAATTGCTTAAGAAATTAATGGAAATATCAGAATAAGTATCCATGTTTCTGCTTACGTTAACTATTTACATGTGTGTAGAAATAAATAAAATCTACACTGTAAAGTCTGCAATTAGTGCAGCCTTTCCCGGGAAATCTTCAAAGCTTCTAAAAAATAACATTTTTCTTGATTTTTTTTCCTTGAAATTATTATTAATACACTATACTTCACTGCCCAACTCCTATCCCAAGTGGGCCTGGTGGGAGATACTGTAGATTATTCTTTGACTAGTGGCCCGAGCCGTCAAATATAAATGACGGCAGAAAGCTAGTACTTCAGAAAACAACCAGACTGTTGTCTGCTGTCCCCCTGGAAATTAAAACCCGATGTGATTTATTACAAAGCACTGATATGTTTTATTGTCGTAGAATTTTCAGGGGTCCAGTCTGACAGGCCACACCAAGCCGTGAAATTTTCACGGGTTTGCTCAGCACTTATATTTCTCCCTATCTTATTTCCAAAGACCGTGACGGGAAAAATATAAATAAAGTCATATATAAATAAAAACACGACGTGCATTATTATATAGTACTGACACATTCTTTTCCAGTCAACATAGCGACTATAAAAAAGTTGAGCTGCTCGTGACGATGCATGAAATGTGTTTATCCGTAAGAAACATAAATTCTTAGCTAGATGTCAACATTGGGGCACCAACATAACATTAAATTGGCTACAATTGCTCGTGCAATTTACTGTGGGCCTGTGCTCCTGTATGTTTGCTTCTTTGCTACAGACTCTTGCCATGCGTCCCGCAGAACAGTTCATTTTACAGTATTTTATTGTTTGTTTGAGAGTTCTTTGTTTTTTATGAACATTTTATCGGATCCTCATTAATTTACCTGCAGACGCACATGCGAACAGTAGCCAATCAAGTATCATGTGGTATAAAAAGTGATACAAATATTATTTCACATGTTCCAGCGAATAATCGGTTGCAGCACCTGCTGAAGTAGACACCGTCCACTAGGGAATATTCCGGGAATGAAGTAAAACTAACTGAAAGCTCACTCGATCTGTGCATCTAAACTCTGCAAGGTATATCGGGTTTGTCAAATCCTCCAATAACATTGGGAACTGCCAGGTGCAGCATACAGCGACAACTACACTATCGGTTTTGCAACTATTTCTGGAACTTCAAACAACTTGGCACATAAACCATTTGTGTCTATATATACTATAAATAAACATATATATATAGAATTCGTTAGATATGTGTCTGAGGAATATTCATTGGTCAAATTGACAAATCTGAACAAATTGAAGATTTATGGTCTTTGCCTCTTGTCTTTTGACGGCCTTCGCCTAAACTCTGCGCCAGATATTTTTTGGATTTTACAAATGCATTTTACGGACCAGAGAACTATCATATGAGAGTTAATACAGGCCTTTAGTTAAGAGGTGGTTTGATGTTAGTCTTCACCTCAGTTTCATTCTCTTGACTACAACATTTGAATGCGTTGCTCTATCGTTGTAAAGAACAGAAATGCCCGCAGGTTTTTGTACTGTAATTCACTTCAATTATGAAAAGATAAAAAAGCTGCTGTGACGCTTGTTTAGCATATTAACTCGACGATGAACATCTTAGCAAACCTTTTTGATGTATCACACAGCAGTGTTAGTAAAGTTAGTAAAGGCAAGGCAGAAAATTTAGTTATTTTGAAGTATAGATGTAGGTTTAATTTTTTTTTTTTTGTGAACTTGCCTCAATGCGGATGCAGTGAATTCGGTTCTAGTTATAGCGTGCGCCTCATATTCTCAGAAAAGTGTCACATAAGGTGAGTTCACATACTTCAAATCAATATTTACGTTATGTACAGAGGGTTGCATCCCATGACCCATTTTTATCCATTAAATACTAAATCTGACACTTTTCATCATAATACGTCAATAAAGTTGAGCTTAAGCACAGCAGTGATGGCATATTGCGACAATGTATGCGCAACTGAAACACTACAAAAAAGAAGAGACACGAGAAATTTTATTGGGTGGAATACTCACTCTAAGATCGTAGGTGTGTAGGCAGGAAAGTGACCGACGTTCCGTCAAGTGTCGGTGGCGGTAGTTGTGGGATACAGTCGAGAATACGAGGCTGTGAGTCGGTCGCACTCGGTTCTGGTCGGCCCACACGACTCACAAACTTTACCGCATAGGACCGATTTTGTTTCTCGCATTAAGAGAATAAATAGTCACAGTTCTCTATTAGCACATTTAATAAAGAAAAAAGTGTAGCCTATAGCTGCCTGAAAATTTTTCAGTCAACCTATAATCATCACATCTCTGTATTCGTAAATACATCATGTATTGTTGTTAAGTACATCTATGCCAGTAAAGAATATTGACATCATTAATTGCTACTGCAGACTTGAAGAATTACTTGAAGCTCGTACAACGCCGGTACAAACATACGCGTGGATTGATAGAGAAAAGACTAGCATAACACCTGTCACTGATAAAAACTGTTTACACATCCGGTACCAATAAATTTATCACGATAGTCCTGCTGAATGCACATACATGGCACCCCTAATCAAGCTGAGTATCAAGTAATGAGATTATATAATAATTGTACACCAGAGGTATTGCTGTCGCGACACGATTATTGTGGGCAATGAACAACGTACTGTATTCTGCTAAAAGCTACAATGATGTTAACAAAATACACCTCTCCTTGTATTTCAGAATTAATCTCGTTAAATCATAAAAATGTGGCCAATACAGATGACACTCTCTGGAGATGAACCCCAGGTTGTTGTTGTTTGTAATATTGTGAATGCAATGCACGCTGTATATCCATGCAATTCAGAATTATTCGCCCTGAGTCGTAAATATGACTGATGAAGACGATATTCTGCAGAGAGGCGACCATGCGATCCACTCCAGGTTGCCACTTAATTTATTCATGATATCCTGGTGTCGCGTGCCATTGATTTGTTTACAAGATCTCCTGCTTATTGAGTCCTGCTTCGTAACTTGTGCCGAGGGTGGACTTCTGCTTGCCTGCGGTAGGGCGAGAGGTGATGTAGTAGCTGTTGACATGTTGGGGATGCCACACTTGATTGTAAATGTGCTTGTACCTGGAATGATTGGTGAGAGCAGTGAACACTAGAAAAATTCTAGATTGAGTCCACCGGAATTTAATTTGAAGTGAACTTACTGAAAAAATGACATTCCATCTTGTGTGGCACACAGTGATCTCTTTCGTTATAGAAGAAGTTTTAGTTAGCGACAAAAATCCATATGGAGATCAGTTTTCAAGGCTTCAAGAAATAATTACGGTGTATATTTTCACTTATGTAACCATTTAGCTGGTAACCCTCCCACTTTACTACCGCGTTATGCCATTTTATATAAGTTTTATATACTTATACATTTCATTGTATTTAAATGATAGCTTTTTAAACTGATCACATGAATCAACGCTTTGCTGCAGTTAAAATATTCTTTATACAATGCCCTATTCATAGCAAAATCCCTTTTGGCATTAATAGCTCTCAGGAGAGTCCACTTGGGCCTGGCAACTTCATGAAAGCATGCTGGGGAAGAAAGCAGATAAGCTCGCGCTCTCACAAATTTATTATTCACTATCTCCCGTACAAAGTTCTACTGAATACCCAGGCACTCCAATTATGCACAACATAAAATATATAGCGAAGCCAAGGTCATTCCCAGCAGACTCACAGCTCATCATGTAGCAGAAGAATATGCATGAGATGATTTTTTCATAGACCTTTTAGAATTATGCATAAGTTCCGTACTTGTAAAATTCTCTGATATTTGTATCAAAATATCTGGGGCAATTCTTGACCTGTCCAAGTGGCGCGATACCTGCGATAATGAAGAATATCTGAAAACCGTCTACAGAGACTCCACTGTAGTCCAATGCAGCCAATTTCTTTACTCACCATTCTTTACGTAATTTCACCGGTGATAAACTTCACCTTACGGTATGTATGTTTACTCACAGTTCTCCATATAATTTTAAGGGTGACAGACTTCATAAAAATAAGTTAACCCTATCAGTTAGCAATTTTTTTCAACCGCTTGAGCGCCAAAGCAGTAGAACTTTGTACCGCCCACTAAAAATGCTTATGACTTTATCAATATCAGAGTTTTTTCTTCATAGTTTAAAAAGTAATTTATTCAACCATTCTTTCGCCTATTTAATTTTTAAAAATCATGCCTCAGAGTAGTTTCAATGTCAATTCAATTCGAATATAAGAAAATATCCCCGGACAGTACAGGGTGAATACTCCGGCAGCACATCTGCCGCAATTTTCATACCTTCACAAGCTGAACGTTTAATCGCTTCCATTTTTTTCATTTCTAGCCTTGCTGCTGTCTTTTAGTGATAATTTTGAAAGTTTTTTTTGTATAAAACGAAAATTTACACGGAAATGCTATCGTCTAACTTTCTGAAATATTTATATTTATCTATATTTTTGGCTGTACTGTGCGGGTGTATTAGAATTTTATTGATAGTCATGTTCAGTTAGGAAAAGTCACGGAAATTTGGGCGCTGAATATCACTGGGAGCAGAACTGTGAACGAAAAACGGTAGGGCGGTACAATTTTGTACCGTCCAGGAGCAGATAGGGTTAAGATAAGGAAGCGGGAGACGCGGTAGTACATCAGCCAATCACTAGAGTGCATGCGTTAGATTTATCAAGTGACAGA
This sequence comes from Parhyale hawaiensis, assembly GCA_001587735.2. Classification (NCBI taxonomy): domain Eukaryota; kingdom Metazoa; phylum Arthropoda; class Malacostraca; order Amphipoda; family Hyalidae; genus Parhyale; species Parhyale hawaiensis. Next base: position 1,150,959 of record LQNS02000141.1, read on the forward strand.
GGCTGACGTGTCCGTTGATATTATTGCCGGTATTGTTCAATATTGATGAAATCGACTTCTGACACGGCCAGGGCTAGTCCTCAGAAGATATCTCAGTATGCTCGTTGCTTATCATTTAAGACTGTAGAAATATGCGTGAAGTCTCAATTCTGTAGCCACTTCATTTGATGGAATTGAGAATATGTACTTAACTAATCTGCAATATTATTCTTCAAAATGACAGCCTATTTATTATGCTAGGAAAGAAAACTCCATAAACATAAAACCACAGCCTGCTTGCAATTTGTAATGCAATCGTTGTCTTCTACAATAACAGTTTAGAGGCACAGTAGCAGACTTGTCGGTGCTTTTATCCCCTTCAGTAAGTCTGCAATGTATCATAAATGCGGAAATAGACGCTAGATCGCAGTATCACGGATATTTTCCAAATTTTCATATACGGAATATATTGCAATGTAACGCGTGTGTAATGATGATTTATAAGTGCCATTGAATTGCGATAAACCGGAGTAAAAGAAGAAAACGCATTACTGTTCCCTCTCCACTGAACTGCTAAATCAGAACTGTATTTCTCGATATAAACATGCTAGGCTGGTGTGGAGGTTTGGCCAGAATCATATGACTGTATGTACCTGTAAGACAATAATAATTTTCAAATGAAATTGTGCTCGACAATATAATATGAAATTGTTTCATCTATGGATAAGCATAGACAGCAATAAGCAGACGCTGTCACGCATCATCTTTTCGTAACTTATATACTTCTGAAGAATACGCTACAACGTCCAACTCAAATTGTCATAAGAGATGGGTGGTCTCTGTCTCAATTCATCTGAGCGGCACACTCCGTCTTTTTCTTAGATGATATGCAAAAGAAACTCAAAAAAATTCTTATTATTAAGTAGTAAAACGTCACAGAATTTGATTAAATTTTCCTATGCGTATCCTATATACGCCATAATAGAACTTCAGTACGTCGAAACTTTTGCCCTCAAGCGAAAAATGTTTCTTCAAAAGAAGGATCCCAGCGGTAAGATATAGATACTACGTCTACTTCACCTTGAAGAACTGCTTCTCCTGTGCTTCGTTGATCAGATACCCAACTAATATGTCGTGAATTCGGAGCACATTAGTATAGTTTCGTTAAATGGAGAAANGAAAAATGTTTCTTCAGAAGAAGGATCCCAGCGGTAAGATATAGATACTACGTCTACTTCACCTTGAAGAACTGCTTCTCCTGTGCTTCGTTGATCAGATACCCAACTAATATGTCGTGAATTCGGAGCACATTAGTATAGTTTCGTTGAATGGAGAAAATTATAAAAATTAGGCTCTATGGTAGCCCTCAGAGAACCTGTAAATGTCTACATTGTTTGGATTTCAACATTGGCTGAGCAAGAAGAGCGTTCAATTAAAAGGATAAAAATTTCAACCTATGTCTTCTTTTGCAAACTGGTCCAATCTTCGCTCAACAATCTTCATCAAGGCGTAAATTATTACAAAATCTAAAATCTGGCATGTATTTTGCCTATTTCATTACGTGCGTCACAAGGAGCATATTAACATATAAACACACGACGGTGTTCATTATATTATATCGAACAAATTTTATCTATTTTCTATTCTAGAAGATAAATGTAATCACCACATTTCATTCAGGGTGAGCATTGCCTGCCCTACACGGCTCGTGATGATAGATATATGTTACATAGATGTATTTATATGTATATACTGTGCAGCAGGATCAAACAAGAGAATCAGGTATCCTTTGACTATCTCAATTGATGCAAGCGATCACAAGGGATACCGTAAGCATACGCAACATCTCCTGCCGCGAATTGTCGCAGCTAGTCTCGTAGTAGTTAAAATTTAAATCCATACATAGAGTGCACTGCCTTTTTTCACGAATCATTGGGTAAAAGAATACTTGCTTACGATATTATGTTATAATTGACATGTACAGCAGATCATGCAAACAGCTGAACCACCTAAAAGAGGCAATGCACTTCTGAGAAAAGTACCATAGGCCCAGCGAGCTGTAGACTCCAACGCAGGGATGTAAGATACCTACCTAAAATATAGAGAAGCTCGTACTGTATTTCTTCAAAAAATAGAATTAAAGATACGTTGCGCTTAATTTAAACCACGGCTAGATGTCTGCGAGGCAGTCAAGATAATACAGATAGTCCTCATTTCACATATTTATTTTTTTCTTAACTGAATGTTTTAGTTCCAGGTGTTCGCTATTATGTACTCTTAGTTCACGAGGACATCTCTTACCTCAGACATCTGAAACCGAACTTATTGAAAATAAATTATCATAAAAAAAATCCATAAAACTATAAGACCTGTACAAGGACATCAGTACATAAAGGTAAAGAGCATAAGTAATATTGAAACCGCCGCTGAACGGAATACGTGAAAGTATTAGAAAACACTGGAGAAGAACTCCCCTGCTTCGATCCTCAGACACAGTGAGGCCTGTCAGTAGCGTTGCCATGACTTGGGGTGTCGTCGATTGGTACAGCACAGTCGAAGACACTTGTTTGGCTGTCCTGAACTTCATACAAAAACGTTGATTTTGCCACTCTGAGCCACATTGCACTTGTTAGCAGCAGCCCCATTACACTTGAAACGTCTGAAAACTCAATTTAGGGAAGGAAGTAAGATTGAGTTCTTTGAAGGCTGAACGCGGTAATCGATTCCGGATTACGTCTGAAACTCGATCCAGCGGGGAGAAGCCAATGCACCTGCCGGAAGTCCAAACAAGTCATGTCGAGTGGGCTTAGCTTAACTCGAGTATGGCAAACGGTCACACTTCATCCCATACGTCGGGCAGAACTCCAGTCGACGGTTCGGAAGCTCAGAAACAGGCGAATAATGAAGACGGCACCTGCGCTAATTAGATCGATACGACCCCGCTGGTAAATGGCCCCCGGACTCAAAAAGCTGTAAGAACACACAAAATAAGATGTGGTCGAGGTACTTGCAATATACAAGAGCAAAATCTCAAATGTCAGAAACAGAATTCTAATTTATAACTAGCATAAAGTAAAAGATTGTATACAGTTGCTACCAGGAACAGGCCAAATTTTAATAAAGGAAGAAATATCAGTAATAAGGTAAACATACACACTGGTAGGAAGAGCAGTGTGCTCTACAACGTAGGGAATGCGAATGGTCTAGAGCACTCTGGGCCAAGGGTCCCCAAAGTGCTCGATATCGACCCCTTGAGGTCGGGTAGTTTCAATTTCATACGATTATTATGTACGTCACTATTCCTGTACATTGAACTTATGAGGGGTCAATGAGAAAGTAAATATTCATTGAAGAAGTCGGTGAGTTAAAAAAGTTTGGGGACCCCGACCTAGGCCCTTTGCTAGCTGTAGTCGACACTATATGGCTGTACCCCATACAGTAAGCAATTGAAAGAACAAAAGAAATATGTTGTTAGAGGAAGAAACCAAGCAATAGCGAACCGTATAGTTAAAAATTCTATCTCAGGCATTGCTAAGAAATGAAATGAAAGAACCACACCTGCAGAAAACTAATTGCCTTAGCGATACACAAATCCACGAAGGAATTTTGAAGGAGTTAATCAGTTGAAGAAAAAACGGTACCTTGAATATGCTACATGCAGAAGCAAATTAGCATTAGAAACAGGATTCAACTTCTCATCCCAAGCATACTAATGATTATTAATTAACTGATGAATCTGTTGTTTCAGAGGGAAGTAAGTTAGCCAAAATGACCCAGTGAATAAGTTATAAGTTGAAAAGTAAAGGAATTTAATTAATTAATTGCACGGAACACTAGGCATGACACCCAATAGATGAATCATTGCCGAAAAAAAGAAAGACGCGTGCACCGTCTTAATTTTGACTGTAAAAATGATTCCATGTAAAGATGACAGTAACATCCAATGGACAAATGCAGGCCGCTGATACAGAGAGCGTCCATATCCTTCAGTACTCTAAAGCTCATAGAAGCAGAACGCGACGTAAACCACTTCACCAGTAACTCAAACTGCATTAATTTCCGCGAGCTTGAACCTACAATATTGCAGTGATATAGAGTAAAGCGAAATAAATTGCAAAATTGGAGCACTCTAATGTCACATGCCTCCACCGAGCAAAGCAACATCAATTAACGAAAATTTCAAATTGGTTCTGAAACTACGACTTCTTGTTTATCAGCACCAAAATCTCGTCATTGGTGCCTTCAGTAAAAAAATTATCTGTGAAATTTTTGGAGACCTGTCCGTAAGCTCAAGATTTAGGTTCTGACGACCGTTTTGATAAACATTAGTGAAACACACATACGGACAAACCGATCGTTACCAAAAATAGGTCACTTTTTGTCTCTCAACATTTGTAACAATTACTAATTTCATGAAGATCCGGTCGTAACTTTTTAAGTTATACTTCTGACAATCATTTTAACAAACATTAGTCAAACGCTCACTCGAACGAACCGATCATCACCAAAATTTGATCATTTATGTCTTCTAACATTTCTAACAACTCCTGTAAATTTCAGAGAGATCCTCTGAAAATTTGGAGTTATTTTGCTAGCAAACATAAAACCAGACACATAGACAAACAAGCAAATGAACGAGCTCATCGTCACGAAAATTTGGTCACTTATTTTTCGTAAAATAGCTACCTAATAACTCACGTGAATTTCATAAAAATCCGTACATAACTTTCAGATAAATTGCATTAAGAAAAAAGAGGTAGACAAACAAACGGTTCTTCACGAGAAGTTAACCATCAGTTTCTCCTAACATACCTAACAACCCCTGCCGGTTTCGTAAAGATCAGCTCATGACTATTTGAGTAAATCTTGGTGACAGACAGACAAATAGTTAGACAAACTCAACGAAAACATTACCTCTTTGGCAGCGGCAAGTATTGGACTGCTGTCGCCATATCCAAAAACAACTAACTCATAAGATCTCACCGCCTCTCCAACCAAGGAAAGAAATTTCTTTCTAGCACAGATACAGTTTATAAATTTAAAAAGCGAATAATTTTATGTTTTCAAATTACAGCTAAAGAATGAACGGAGATGAAATTTATACTTCAGAAATTCGTGTATATTAATTTACTGCTTCGCCTACCTTGTCTTCTAGCACTGGTTTCATTTAAGTAAACCACCGCTTTATTAAAATAAGATCCCTCTCTTTACCATACATTGTTTATTCAATAAAGTTCGAATGGTTTGTACAGTAACGCACCAAATTGCTCTCACAAAGAATCGCGTAGATTTTTCTTTTTGTTGGTGTGTGTGAAATTCAAAGCCAAGAAACGGACATTTTTTGGTATGTACATAAGTTTATTTTTTATTTTCTGTAATTTCTAAATATCTAATTACAAATTATAGAAATAGAATGCGTTTAATGTGTTAAGTAAGATAATAGTTTTTACTGCGAAAATTTTCGTATTTGATCACAGGTAAATGCATTAATGATTTCTGCCATTGTGTAAATAATTATTCTATATAATACAATAATGCTCGATTACGCCACATGTTCTGTAACTGGAGCTATTCAGGCAAACGCAAGGCTCAACTACGGGAAAAGCCTAAGCCTAATATATATGTATTTTTTATTGAAAGAAAAAGCATTATAGTATTGCGATTGGTTTCATTGGGCATTGAGGCAAAGTCTCTTGCTGGAATCATGAATAACCATTAATTTGCATCGCTCAACGAATTTTTTTTTTTTTTCGTTTCCTTCTGAGCAAAGTTTAAATTTGCTAAAACTTTTACGTTATTTTAGTCAAATTAAGCACCTCGTGCATAATATACATCACCCCCATTGTGAAACATAAAAATTTGTATCTTTCATCAATTGAAGCGTCTGAAATTGAAACACATCCTTACAAAAGCGAGGTATTTCATTTATTGATGCTCTAATCAGCTCTTACTTCTAGAAGCCTTACAGCGAAGATTTGCGTCGGAATTTTCTGTATTGTGTTTTCATTATAGTTAGTTCCATATTGTAGTCTGCTCTATGTTACAGCAATTGGTTTAAGAATATGACGTCATATTAAACCAATATTATAATCGTAATTCGTTCTCATTTCCATCAATTAATAATGTATGCAATTCTTTATAGCATAGAATAAATACATAACTAGAGCAGTCTGAAAGCGCATACCTCCGCCAAGCGAGGAAACGGTAACGAAAAATTCAATTTAGGTTTAATATCATAATTTTCTTTGTATCAACTCCAAAATCTAATCATTTGTGCCCTTAAATGGTATTAAGAGTATATGCAATTTTCGTGAAGATCTGTTCATAACTTTTTGAGTTATGCTGCTAACAAATATTATAACAAACTTGAGTCAAACAAGCAAACCGTTCTGCACCAAAATTTAATGACTCATGTCTTTTAACATTACTAACAACTCCTATTAATTTTATAAACATCCATTGATTATTTTTTGAGTTCTTGTGCTAACAAGACAAAATTAGAAACAGTGAGTAACGTACGAACAAACAAATCACTTTAAAAATTAAGTCATATATTCTTTGTAACATACCTAACAACTCACGTAAATCCGTCCATAACTTTTTGAGGTTGGGCATTGAGAAAAATGAGGCAGACAAACAAACAACCAGATGAACGGATCTTCACCAAAAGTCAATCATCTGTTTCTCCTAGCATACGTAACAATCCCTGTAAATTTCGTTATCATCCGTCCATAACTTTTTGAGTTATCTTAGTGACAGACAAAGAGATAAACAGATTCACAGGCAAACAGATTCAGAGACAGACAGACAAATCCGACAAAAACATAACCTCTTTGGCGAAAGTAATAAGTATTTCAAAGAACATATACTCACTTGCGTTCTGCCAAATTTTCATTGAAGTTCTCCCTCCCCCATTTTCTCTAAGTACGACACGCTTTTTCTTTGATGTGTGCGGGAATAACTGAGATATTCCGAATAGCGCGTTATTCGGTCGATTCTCGTCCCGACTGAGTTACTTTCGCACGAATGTGCTCGCAATTTGGTGCTTTACTGTAATAAATCGCCTGCTTCGAAAGCAGCCCAATTAGTTTTGGTATGGTCAAGGGCTATTGAACGATACAGAGAGGCAATGGAAATGTTAATAAATAATAGCACATAAACTTTCTTCCTGCATCTATTAGTTTATATTCTTTGGAGGTGCGTAAAGTCTTTGTCAGAGATTATTCCCGAACGTTTCTGAACTTCATTAATTCAATAAAGCTGTTTAACGCACTTTTTCATCATAAACCGCTGTGAATGTTCTCTGCTACTTTTCTGGTGGTCTGATGCGGAAAAGGTTCAATCGCTATTCATGGACCTCAGTTAGTCGACCGGTGTTTAATCCTACCTTGAAGTGAAAAGGTCAAAAAACTATTTTTAAGCATAAGCCATTAGTGTTGAATTATCTTCGTAGAGATATCCTGAAAGACAAACGAAAATTTCTTTTAGCCACTGTTTTTTTTTCTGCGTGAAGTTTGAAGTTGAGAAAAACAAACGCGCGTGCATTTAACTCAACCGAACGCTGACCACCACTGACATGAACCAATTACTAGAGTCATTTTACATTTCACTGATGCAGTACCACTTAACAGAGTACACACTGATCAGCTTATCAATTGACTTTGCTTCAATGGTACACATAGTAATGTTGATCCAACGAACAACTCTAGTATTTAGTTTGTCTCGTTTGTGACCTGTAAATCGTTGCATCGCAAAATCAGAAGTTTTTTTTATTTGGCATTAACATTGGGTGTTGGAGACTGAGTAGCAGATACGTCACGGCTTATAATTTGTGAGTTTAGGAATGAAAGACAAAGCTATTATATGTTTTCTAAAATAAATCCTCATATTTAGCGTAATCAGTCAAATTGCATTCTTTAGCTCAGATTACTCTGTATATCAAATATATTATTGCAGATCATTTTACGGGTGCAATGAAATGTTTGTCACCAAATTTATTGGTAAATTTATCCAAATTCATTCTTGCCAATATCACGGGCTTTCTTCGATAATCCTCGAGCATTGTACGTGAGAAACATGAGCAGCGACTTACATAAGCACATCAACACAATTAGGGGAGCTGGGAAAGCAACATTCTGTTGAGTAAACCTTGAAGAACCTCTGCGACAGGTTGCTTTGATCACACCCTGCCCACGGACAGAGCCATAAAATTACGGATGTTCACGGTCTGGTGCCCCTCCATCAGTTTCGCCGAAATGATCAAGCAGCTGGAAGCAAAAGATCTGTGCTGCAGGGACGACAAAGAGAATTTTCTGCTTATTCTTTAGTTATAAAACGTCATCTGTCATCCGGCTTTTGTTACTTGAATGAATGCAAGAGAGGCATTCAAAGAGAGCGTGTGAGAAAGAGAAAGAGCAAGCTAGGATTATGGTAAGAGTTTCATCAGAGGAACTATTAAAAACTTGGCTCTGCGTTGCCTCAGACTTCAGGTGAGTTCTCACTGCTCACTCCCTCGCTGTTACACGCATGTGAACAAATAGCATCTCCATTCGTATTAATTAACTGGTGCAATAAACGTAGACTTATCGACGAGTGCCCCTCAACTCTGCGGCAAAAATCGTAAATTTTGCAAATTATTGAGAAACTCATTGAGACATCAGTTGTGTTCATTTCAGTGTTGACGATCGATTCAGAAGTTGCATAATGGTCTACATTTACTGACTTTCCAAAACTTTTTTACTAGCGGTTGCGTTTTTGCCAAGAACTGTTGCGCACAAAAGAGTTTTAGATAACTCGCGTACTTTACTAAAATGAAAGACGGAAAGATTTACTGTAACTAGCTGTGAACCTGTAAAATTGAAGAAAATATCATAAGAAAACATATGGTTTTCATAAATCTTTTAAATAGTTGTCTGGCCGCACATGAATTTCTATCATTAAAACTGTACGTTCAGGCTCCTATGGATGGATAATAATAATTAATTAAAGCCAGGACGCTTGTAAAGTTTCTCACAATCTATCAAAAAGCCATTTACGGCTGACATATGCGCTGGAAGATCCACACAGCCGAACAGAAATCCCAATAAAGAATTTCACGCCAACACCGATCATTGTCTTGGCCTGGTTTCCATCCTACCTGTGTTCCTGGCCAAGGTAACAGCTCAGTCTCTGTGCGATACCGTTAGAGCTACATGAACACTTTCAGCAACCCATTGTACAACCTTAGTATGTATGATGTCACGGGACGCCATCTCAAAGCTAATTCATATTGATGTTGATACTCGATACCGTCAAAGCTATACATGGAAACTTTCAGTCTCATCGTATAACTGAAGTGCATATATTTATGTTGTCTGGAGATGACTGGACGTCATCTCTGTGCATATTGATCATGACTCTCGGAATCGTAAGGCGAAGAGCTGACATTAACCTCTAGTTTTTTGTTGCGTGCAGGTGTCGTGGGTGAGGCGACAGGACTGGCATATCCTCACCTCTGGACTTCAGACGTACACCAAAGAGCAGCGTTTTGCAGTTCATCATTCTAACGGCTCCAACGACTGGACCCTCGCCATTAAATATGTTCAGCTGTCGGACCAGGGCATGTACGAGTGTCAGGTACGTTCTAGTGTAAACTTACGTGCAGCATCGGTGTTAAGGATCATCATGCCAGTCCATGTAGATACGTTATACACAGACAAAATTCTGGGTCTCTCCAGAAGCTGGAACTGTGAATCAGCTTCTGTGGCGGCAGAACGCTTTCTAAGGGTAAGGTTTAGTATTCGCTTTGTCAAACTTTTTCTCAGGCCCCTTGCACACGAGCGTTGAAACAGTGTAGCGTTTCATGTTCTTGGAAAAGAAATTTCGAGTTCGTGACCACTGTTTAACGTGTTTGAAAAACGCACGTTTTTTAGTATAGAAATGGTGACATTAAACTCCCTCGAAATTGAGACGATAGTTGAACCTGTACAATCCGCGCTCGCTACAGTCGCTGATATTTAAAGTTTTTTAACAGTATAATATCGGCAGCCAAAAATGTATATGCCCGCAGCAACGAAACCAGATGGACAGGGGAAAACATTTCGATGGTGTAAGTCTCGTGTTGCATGATATGTAGCGGAATTTACCCTGTCGGGTACCTGCGTCTGCAACATTCGTTATTCACTCTCTAATCATTGCGTGAAATAAAATACCTATCATGGTACTGGACTCAAATCTACAGGTGTAAGGTACAGTATTTATCCTTTGCATGGTGAGATTTCACTGGCAAATTCATAAAACTTCACTGGCTTCTTGGGCTTCACTTTATCTTATCAAATTGGTCATAAAAATTATGTCGTCCCATCACCCCATGCCGAGGAACCTGCCACGTAGGAAAGCAGTGCATATGAGCATAGGGTTAAAATATGACACAGCCTGTTTTGTTCCTCATACGTCAGATGCTCTTCCAAAGTGCCAGTCCAGAACTGAATAAAAAGTTACAGCACGGACATGTCACAGTTAGCTCTCACGATTTTATTACTTAGACATATGCACAATAATTATATTATCGTAGTGGAATAGCGTGGGAGATAGCTTTTGAATACGTGGCTGCCACCTGTCGCTGTAAGGTTTAGAAAGTGTGAGCAAAATTGAATGCTTTAGTCTTAACTTGACTGGTCGCACGTTTCAAGCAGACGAAAGGAAACGTAATAATTCAGCTCGCAACTAACAGTGCACGGATTGTACAACACAAAAGATCCAGGTACTGCATGATTTACTTCAGCAGCATTATAACGTTTAAACAGCGACTCAGTATAAGACTATGCAAACGTGTACAATAAATATAGTTTCTCCTCGAGGAGTTAAAATTCTTGACCACGCTCGGTAATAGGAAACTTGTAATTTATTTATTATAGGACGAACAATAAATTACACGTTGTTGCTAAGAGCGTAACAATATATAGGAGATTTTCATAATATCAAAAGTACCTTATTCAAACTATATTTTTATTTTACGATATTGGCCCGTATGCTAAATAGGGCACTAGCACTACGAAGTAGCACTACGCACTACAAGCCGTAGTGCGGCATGGAACACTACGAAGTGTAGTGGCCCCTCCACACTTCGTTTGTAGTGCCCACCTCCACACTACATGTTGGTATGCGAATCGTGCCAAAAAGCGTAGTGCGCACTGCAAAAATCTGAAGTGTCCTACATACCGCACTATACGACGACACTACGGTATATTTCACAGTTTACTTTGACGTCAGCTATGGATCTG
>LQNS02000141.1:1167530-1188580 GCA_001587735.2 Parhyale hawaiensis
CGAGTTATCCCCACAGTTCACATAGCCGCTTACAGCAGGTTTATCTGGCACTTTCAGTAAGCATGCGTCCAGTAAGTGTTTAAATTTCGCAGTCTCTGTACCGGTGACATTTCGAATATGACGAGGATTTTTCTTGAATAATCTCACCCCTCGGACCACGAAACTATTAATTAGAATATTTTGGGGCTCATAAAATTTTGCTCTTCTCCATTGTATGGTTACGTGCAATCACGTACATTTAATTAACTTTTGCTATATACTTTGTACTTATAAAATGCTCAGCGGTGATAATGTTATCGGTTGGTGTCCTGAATCTCGCTGTCGGTCCGGAAGACCCGGTACCGCCCACTTTACAAATCAATGCTCAGAACTGGGATTTTTTATCGTACACTCTTCAAACACCTAATATCGTTACAGTATTCATAACTCTAATTTCCAAGAAATATCCCTCCAAGTTCTCGTAAACAGCTCTTAAGGACATCTGAAATTGCCCTTTGTTATTCAAAAGAATCACGGCGTATTTAACTAGCAGTAGCAGTAATTATTCGTCCGCTCCCATTTAATTGCGCTGTCAGGGGGAAGATATGTAGGTCACAGGAAACTCTTTAACGTTGTATAACGCTCTAAATTTATGTGAGTGAAAGCGAGACAGTTTCAGAATTACGATACTTCGCGTTGTTGAAACAAATGAGGCCAAAGGTTTCTTCAGATCGGCTCAAACGACTGCATCGTTTTTAACGCCCTTCAAAGGAGCTCGTGCATCAAATAAAGCATCGCGAATTGCTGCTCTTTCTAAGTCCAAAGTGCCATTAGCCACGAATGCTTGCAGCAGCTAATTCTTCAATTCGTGAGACCCAAAAGACAGCAGATCAATACAAAACTGAAGATAAAAGCTGCATGCGAACGAGGCTTTGAGGATGAGGGGAAGCAGCGTGAAGTGCAAGAAATGGAATCTGGGATGCAGTGGATAGCATGACGCGCGTGAGTTTGGAAGGCAGATGGGGTGAGAAACGTTAAGGTGTTTGCTAGGAAACATTATAGGGAGATGTCTACAAAACAAACAAAAAATCCTCTAAGAGCTGTGATATCAGTAGAAAATTCGCAAAGAGTTCTTCACTATCCAGCGATTGGTTTTTCTAGGCCGATTTCAAAACAGGTTAATGATAAAAAGAATAAGAGTTCTAAGATTTGCTGATCTCCCTGTGGGCTGCGTAAGTACTGATACATTTTGTTTCTAGTTTATTACAATCTATTTATTGTACAAACTCTAAAATGCGTTGCAGGCAGTATACAAAAATGGGACCTGAACTTCTTCTTTCATTTTCTTACATTGTTCATGGACGCGCGAAGTGTACAGAGCTGTCATCTGACTATGTAGACAAAGTTACGTCCTCCTAAACGAATTCTTATCGAAAGCTTTAACACAACTATCTAATGGTAACACTGCTAGTAGGCTCTAGTTAAAATTACAGTACGAGTGCGTTTATCCTGTATGACCAAAGAGAAGCAACAAGCAATAATAGGTGAAAATTTATCTTCTGCATCAGACCCCAATAGGCAAGGACACAACGAGGAAGATAGTTCGAACAATTTTATTGCTCAACGTCGCTGGGCGTACGTCAATACGTGGCTAACGAACAATAATTATTAAAAGTATAGACGAAACTTTAAACTATGCAAACGACTATCAGACTAGGTCTCTCTCTTTACTTTGCAATGAAAGGATAAAATATTAACACAGAAATAATATAAATATTGCGACGAGCTGTAATGACCACAGTTGTAGCGGCTTTCCAAGGTAATAATTACATCCGCAGCCCCAACTGCTCGCTGATAAATTTAAAATAGAAGAAAATAAATGCAGTCCGACTAACGGAAGCAAAAAAAAAAAAAAAAAAAAAACAGAAGTTACTTACCTGATGCCCTCAGACCGATGCGAATTAACACACCAATCTGTTAGTTTATTAGTGGGCAATCAAGAAAAAAATCTCGTTACATTAACTTAAGGTAAGGGAAAACATGGCAGCAACTCGTTCACTCCGAACACATCACACACGTTACATAGGACAGAGGAAGCAACAGAGGTATCACTCCACTGGACACTCCAACCGCTGCCACCGGTGGTCGCTGCAGAAACAGGTGAACTTGAAGCACTAGGGGTCCCGTACAAGTTAAGCTAATTGGATCCGAGGTCTTAAGAGACCGGGTGATACCCTTATTTAAAATAAGGGATCACAAGGATCACAATAATAACAGAGACTTTAATGTTTCTCTGGTTTAAAGCACTTTGAAATTAAGCAACAAGAAATTAAAGCGGCCGTTACGCATTTAAGAAATTAAGAAAGTTAAGAAGAGTTCCGGGATAGATATGATCCGCTTGCGGTGATCATTGAATTAGACAATTAGGTGTTTACGAGCGGGGTGGAACTAGAGCCGGGAACTAATGCTCTGCACAGTAACGGAACTAGCAGCTGACTGGAGCGCCGCCGGTCAAGGTATGACGTCACCAGCGGGGAGGAGCCAAACATATAAGGCTTGTCCCTTTAGGTTAAAATTACGGCCTCCTTGGAGGTAAAATTGTTACAAATAATTGATTTAAAAATATGCCCCATGTGCTGAATTCGGCATCATTATGATGAGGTCACACCATGCAATCTCACGGTAAACTTGATGCTCGGCCGTCCATCTCGTTCGTCCACCCACCCAGTGTTGGGTGAAAGTTAGTGGTATTTGTGGTAACACGAACGACGTATGAGCCGGCAATCTGCTCGATAAGTTACGGTGGCACAATTGCATAACACAATTCCTATATTAGAAACCGACTCACTCAGTTTATTAACAGTGAACATGCACACAATCACTTACCACCGAATTGTGATTGTTTCCACCTTGTTCTCAAAAAATCTGTGAAATTGTTCTTGGCATAAGAACATTTTTCAAACACCATGAAGAAAAACCCACGTAAACATATTGCGGCTGTGGATCCCTCGACAAGAAGCCTTGCATTCAGCATTTTGCCTGTCAGCCGGCCCGCAGCCCGACGGAGCTACGCGAGTTTGCTAAAAAAATGCGAGTTTTCCAAACTTTCAAGGTTCTGCTCGCCTGTGACCAGCTGCCGAGCAGCTTTAAGCTTGTGAAATTCGCTCCACCTTTTCTGCAGTAGGAAGGAGTTATCAGCCGGTGAGGGAAAAACCTTGTTACTTCATATGGAATTATTTCGAATGCAAAATATAAAGAAAAAGTTCTGGATTTCGGGCTGCGTTCTATACTGAGGATTCTGAGAAGAACGCGAAGGCGAAAAAGTGGGCTGCGTATTGCATGCGAGGCAATACGCGTCTGCTGATTAGCCAAAAACGGCTTGTAGCTTCTAGAAAATGCCACAACTGCTGCTAAATTTTCAGCATTTAGAAACCAGTAATTACCATGCAATACGGGAACAGAAAGAATCCTCTCCCCATGTATGGATCTCCGTTGGATTCAGACTTAAAATAGTTGCCAGCCTACTGAGAACAATAATAATTGCTCGCTTCACTGGCCCCACATATGGGGAAAACATATGCCTCGTAAGTTTCATGAACCTTGAGTAATATTTTCCAAACTCGTACAGCTAAATTATTGTCTACTGCTGCACGCATGCTGGAGACTTCAGACAGTGAGTTTAGTGTGCAGCAACCAAGGAGCTTCTATAGAGAAGGAGGGAGCCCTGTGGCCCAAGCCCATATGCCAGTAAATCAACCAGATCTCTTATGGCTGTGAGATCTCATTGGTGGATGTCACGGGGAGCAGTGAGTTTCACGAGGGAGCAGCAGACAAACTGAGGAACTGATATGCGATTGGTGCCTACGCGACTGGCTGCAGCCATAAGAGACTCTACTGATATGCTATTGGTGCATCCGATGACTGGCTGACAGCTATAAGAGACTCTTGAGCTTCAACGAGCTAGGCTACTGGCTCCCTCCTTCTCTATTGAAGCTCCTTGGCAGCAACATACGTGCGTCTTCGTCTCCTCACCATCAAAATAATCAGCATATCGGCTTGTAACCGGTGCTCTACCCGGTTTAGTGGTGATATCTCCAGGCTAAAAAAAAGTAATATTTTTCATTGTGATCTCTTCAGTTTCCTCTCATTATAGTTACTCAGTTTTTGTTAACTGAATTTAAGTTTAAGTCTTACTGTCTCAATCACTACTTGATATATAATAAGTAGATATATTTGATAGATTCAGCCGTTGGGAGTTGGGTGTTGATGTGAATCATCCAAGCCGTTGTACGTTCTATGGACAAAACGACATTATAAAGCCGCGTTCACACGACGATCTTTTCAGCGATCACAAACACAAAAATCGACGATAAATATCACAAACAATTTTGTCTCCTTGTCCCAACGGCATCAGAAACAGAAGCCACGATCAATTCAAGGTCACTATACGTGAATTCAGCACTCCATTACTATTAATTGATATTCCACCCTCACATTATCGGTCAAATATTTATTGTAGGTGTTAGATGCTGATTGGCGGGTAAAATTTTATATATACTGGCAAAAAGTATAGCTAAAAATTCATTCACTGGCATCCCCTCACATGCAGAGATGCACACGATAGAACAATAATTTCTCATTTTTTATTTATAAATTTATTTAATTTCTATTGCAATTCACACTGTGTACATCCGTTTATTCCATTAAAATGGAACTCATGGTCCATTGTTGCTGTTACTTATGAAAAAAGAAGGTACAGACGTAACTTGAGGAATATGCTACAGTTATTACTAATTGGCAACATAAAGTTGCCCAATGTTTCCCTCAGTACAGAAGTTCGAATCAAACATAAACAAAATTCGCTAAGCGGGCAAATTTAAATAAAAAAATTATGCTTTACTTACTAAATAATATATTTAAAATAGATACATCTATTTACAGAGCGAAATATAGTATGCAAGCTTTTTGTGATCGCGATTTCCAGCACTGTCGGCGATCAAGAATCACATACTTCGAAGACTCGCCGCGTGTGCTTGGCGATCAAAATCTCTCCGCGATCACAAACTTCGACGAAAAAGATCGTCGTGTAGACGCGGCTTAAGACACAAAAAAAGAGACGTCCCCTGCACTAGCTGCAAAAAAAAAACATTTTTGCTGTCTATAGGAACAAATGTATTAAATGATCAAAGCTGCCAGCTGTGGTTTGCTAAGTTTTTATAACATATTTGATGTCCAAAAAGTTCGTTGCCAGATGATACAACGTTGCCTCCGTGCGTTAAGATACTGCTAATTAAATATTCCTTGTACGTCAGTATAGCCCCAGCACCGGAAAACAGCAGGTCCAGTTAATAAGAGACCCAATATCAATAGTAAATACAGACGTGACAATTTTTTTACGGTACTTTAAAGTTCTACGCTATATGGGAGAGTGTCCAAAGACATGAAGAAACACTTGCAATATATTTCATGAACTCATAATGTTACTGCACACAATTTTAAAATGTCGGTTGCAGCAGTTGACCCTAATTATTGCAGACAGGTGCAGCATATGACTTGAGGTCACAGACGCATGTCTTCAAAGCGTGGCAGAAGATATGTTTTAGCGAGGACTGTTGTTCCTATACGCGTGCCTCGCTGTTTTATCACTGGCGTCTAAAATTTGTTTTTTAATTTAGAGGGCCGAAAAATATGTTTTGATCTCCGTCCCCTTCTCACGCCGGAGTTTCGTGGGTCTAAGTGATAATAGGCATGCCGCGCCGAATATTTGAGGCTTCATGTCTGAACAATGCAAAACTAAGCGAAAATTCTACCATGCCTACAGTTCATTCGTTATAGTGCTGAAAATTTTATAAAGAAGTGCACATGGTATAGTCAGGACGATGCTAGGCGTGGCTCTCAAGAGAGTCGTGGTGAAAATTTGATGTGAAGTGCACTGTTGAGTTTCATTGTGCTCGCGTTTCTTTAACAATGCAGAACTGACAGACAGGAAATGAACATTGCAGTCGCAGTACTGCCTCTTTCTGGACAATAAGCAAACTGTAGCAACTAGAGAGGAAAAAGTTCTATAATATATAACATTTGTGTACTCAAACCGTAGATACAGTAAGATACTGAGGTTAGGATCTGACAAAAATATTCTCATTCTTAGGGAGCAAGTCCAATCAGAAATTTTAGGCGGAAATACCAATGATTATGAGCGGAAAGGTTGAAATATTGCAAAATATTGTTGTTTTTCGGGACAAAATATTTTCAGTGGAATTGCCACCACAAATCAAAGAAAACTATAAGTGGAATTCCTCGTATATATATACGATTATGGGTGAAGTTCTTTCCATAAATATGGTTGGTTATCCACGGATTTCCTTACGCACGATCATGAGTGGAATTCCTCACATTATTTGGGGAAGCGTATGTATGGATTGACATGGATTATGATATGGCTAAGATTCCCAACATAATCGACCAAAATAACATTGTATGACGATAACTTTTAAACTTTTTTCTTTCCTGTCGATGAATTACAAAAACTTTCAAGGTATGTATGGACTAACCGCTTTGACGTTGTTTTTATTGATTGTTTCTTGATTTTCTTAACGCTCCGTCACTTTACCGTAGTTACCCATCACTATTATTTGCTTTTTGTATCCCTTGTTAAAGAGTATTGCAATCTTTGATCAAATATTGCCACCGGTTTTTGGGTTTATTTAGTTTATATCTGTGGAGTTTCATCAAGAAAATATTCCTCTTACTTTAATATAAAACGATGTCAAGTTTAGAGGTATATTTAGCCTTACGTACCCTGATAACGAGTATGGCCAAAATTCATCAATGAATTTGTAATTTTCTCTTAGCTGTGTAGTATGGCTCTATAACGGGCACTAGCACACCAAACACAGTTCAGCAAGAAGCTGGCAGGCAGGCTGGCAGTATCTTAGAATAACGGAATTCACTGGAGCGTGTACACCGAACAGCGGCAGTTTAGCAGGAATCTGCCGTCCAGAGCAGCCAGCGCTGGCGACGGGCGGTGTGAGTGCCATGCCAGACGTGCGATACAGTGCTGCCCCTCTTTGGGAAATTTCTCCAAATCTTGGGAAATTGAGAGGGATCCAGAAATTTTCAGACCAATTTGAGGTTTTTTCTAAGCCTAATACTGGAAAATTACGTAAATAATTAAGTGTTACCTGTTACCACACACATTGAGATAAGCATGAAGTTTTTATTTGTATTCTTTTATAACTATCTGCGAAATTTTCTTAAGATCTGGAAAAATCTAGAACTCCCATTTGGAGAATTTGAAAACCTTTGAGTTTCATTGCTGACTGCCTTCAACAGATTGTGATAATACTGCAGCTCAATTCATTCCGGCAGTGTTTGGGTAATATGACATACAAATATAGTATTTTTTGAAATAGTATTGTATAATAGTATAGTATTATACAAATATAGTATTTTTTGAAATAGTATAGTATTATAGTATTATTATAGTATAGTATTATAGTATTATAATTTTGTTTGTATATATGTAAACGCACAACGAAAATGTCACAATTCTCACTTGGTTCGCAGGTGGCAACAGTAAACCGACATGCCCTTTTGAGAACGAGCAATTTCAGCTGAACCTGGAACCGATGTACCAAAATCGGGCATATCCTAGACATAACATTATTTAAAATGTAAAGTAAAGAAAAATTTACGCTAGGTAATTTAGCGTTAAAACTATCATCTTTATCAAAATTTAAGACCTATGAGTACAATGATGCTCCCAGTCATGTTTATTTTTTTTTTTCTTCTTCTTCTTCTTCTTTTCTCCCCTTGCTTTCTGTTTCCTATTGTATCATGCATTCAAAGTCAATTATTCAACAGTATTACATTGATATTTGAGTTCCTGATGAAATTCATCCGGTTATAATTGTAACTAGCCAGCAGTAACAGCAGCATTGCGTACTGAACTCATGACACTTGACGTTGCATGTTCGAATGCCATCTCAGGCAAGCGAACTCTTGCAGCGCTTGACGTCCAGGCTCAACATGTGATTGGTACTATGTACCGCTCTCGTGCGAGTACTTACCTGTCCCAGAAATTGGGTAGGAAGGGGGCACGGGTCGTTGCATAAAAACCTTCCGTCGATGGCTCCATGATTCTTAACGATCCGAGGTTGACTGCAGCCACATACTCCTCTGGGCCTCTTAGCCAATATCTGCAGCACGAGCCAGTGCATGTGGGTTTGCAGTAGGGGTACGATCAAGCTGACTTGAGCTTCACTGCACATTTTTATTTATATCGGAAAAGTTACCATATATCGGTATTCCCTCGATACTGAAATTCATAAGGTGTTCTTCAACCGCACGGTAAATAGGCAAGCAAGTGTCTCTAGCAAATCTTTGTAGCAAATTGTTCTTACTTTTTTTTTGTTTATGTAGCTCTTGAATGAGCGCAAGGTGTTTAGTGCTAATGATATCCGCAGACATATGGTGAGTGTACGCATGTATTTTCCCGGTTTGTGGCGTTCTCCTTCGGTGACATACCCCATAGCTATTGCAATAATGCTGTACTTTTAAGCGTAAATGTGAACATGTTGTTTTCTTAATAAAAATTACCAGCAGGGCCCGTGGATATTCCACAGTTAATGGCTTCACTTTGTCTCTTAAGGTTTTAATGCCCAATGACGCATATTTAGAATAAATGTGTGTAAACACATGAAGCTCTTGTCACGGTCACTCAACCATTTGCTTCCAGAACGCAAAACGTCCCCGTGTTCCGACTCCCGTGTACAGCGAAATTACCGTATATAGCCCGGCTATCGTAATATACTTCATTTATCCACTTTTCGTACTCTGATATCCCCAAGGGATCTCGCAAATGCTTTGCCAGCAATGGATTCGCACTTTTAACTGAAAAAATGCAGGGTAACAATGACCTTCATAATAAGCAATCATAAACACTTCGCACGTACTCCTTTCGTTGTTCTTCATTCATATTTGCACGCCTTTTCTAAGCTGCGTTTCTCATCGTCTGCAGAACATTCAGTCTTTCATTATCTTAATATTTAATTTTCATTGGTGTATGTGATGTTTTCAGGTCTATAGCGGGACCCGTGGGTATTCTGTACAGTAGCTAATCCTTTTTTTACGCTATTTAATGCGATAACTATTGAAAAAAGTAAAGCAGACTCTGCCAATTTCTTCAAATGTTTATTCATGTTGAATTTAGAGCTTTTTTGTGAGGTTATTTTCTTACAGTTTTATTTTTTAGACTGCATTCTCACTACAATGATGATGTGTAATGAACCGCTCACTTGGTAGCGTACATGTCTATGAATATTGTTACATTGGGAATGTTACGAAACTCCAGTACAATGAATATTATATGAAGTGAAAATCGTTATGTATGGTACGAGTAAGATGAAATTTATGTCTTCACAAAGAAACTAACTGAAAATTTATTCAAGAAACGAAAAGAGCATAGCTATGGTTGAAAATCCTTGTAGCCAAAATCAGTGAGCCTTGCGAATGGAATTTTCCCCTAAACCTTAACGTACAGACATATGGACGGACGGAACAAGCCTCAAGCAGAATAAAATAATAGATTATAACACCCATAGCAAATATTTGATGGGGCATTGCCACAATAGGTGTCGATATGTAGATGCACAAGTTGGACTATGTTTCAAGATTATCACGCCAGCTCAGTATAATATTTATGGTCGCTAATTTGTCATATTGATGATTAACTGAATGCAGTGCACATAATAGCAATATCTAAAATTTTATTTCTGTTCATGATGTAACTGTGCAAAGATGCAGCAAATGCTAACTGTCCTGCTACTAAATTCTGCACCTTGCTCACGCCAAAAGGCTTGGACCTCTGCAAGTTCAAACACGGAGCTACATTTGAGAGACGCAAATTCCAAAAATTGAGTTAGGACGAGCAATGTCTTCGGAGCCGAAAGTAAAACACGATATCGGCGATATTTTTCTCTCGTGAGATTGCATTACGGGATTTCCCATGCGGGCCGTGAAGCGGGCAATTATTATCACGACCTCTTAAAGCCCAACTCGGTGCTGGCGTTGTTTCAAACTTCTCCCGTATTATACAAAGGATAGAGGAAGGAGACTCTGCAGTCGAATAAAGTTGGACTGGCTCTACTGTATATCGTGTAAGCGGAATATAAAATTCAAGGGCTAATGTGACAACGTGCAAACTCGAAAAACTTCACAAAAGAAACATCGTGATTGCTGTATAACTGATTGAGTAATGGTCGAATAACTTCAGTTTTTCAGAAACTCACAAAAGTACCTACTGTACGTCACACATCCATTGATTTGGTGTTCACCAACGCGTGATTATGTGCATGATTTCTCGATCCTAATGAAGGCGTGTTCATAATTTAGCACAGGAGAGTAGAGCAGGGATGCACATAGAAGGCTGACATGATAAGTTTGTGACTCCATAAGCCTCACAAAAAGAAAAATATGTTTTTTGCAGATACCACTGAGATATTTTACCTCAGGCTGCTATAAAATATGACACTTTTAAAAGACATGAGGCAGAGAAATAAAATAGAGCGTACGTGCACTGACTTATGAAGTGAGATGCATTTTATCCAGAGCTATTAATATTTTGCAATCAGAGTGTTCTATTGATACGTTCTATGAATTCCATGCAAGTCAATATGCTATTTTAGGAAGTTGAAGGTTGGAAAACTCAGCAAAGTTATTGTTGTGAACGTGCAGTTATGAGTCCATCATTATTATTTTATATCATGATTTTATACTCTCGCCAGGCAACACTGCCTTTTCTTTTAACATTTACTTTTAATTATACGACCAAAAAGGTTTGAAACAGAAAAGCAATTGCAGATTCACTTTCAAGCAGTCTAATTTACTCACCTTATATGAATGCCTTCGAACTTTCAAGTGAACCACGTGATCTTGGGCAATGAATTTTTTAAATTAACCAATGAAATGCCTTTCTGAGTCCAGCAAAAAATAATGGCGTCTTCTTTTCCTTGTTTCACAGATCGTGGGGGGCGGCACCGCCATGTCCCAGCTGGTGCAGCTGACAGTACTCTCTCCCCGGGCCGTCATACCTGGTAACGGCGAACATCACGTTGACGCGGGCTCTACTATTACCATTGAGTGTTTCATTCGTCAGGTAAGTCAGAGAGTAGTTGTTTGTTATTATTATTTATTTTCTTATTAATGATCCGCAGTCGCTACTGGGTGGTTCGTTCATAGGTTACGTCGAATAATTTTCTACGCGCCGCTCTCGTTAATCTCAGTTGTGATTTCGAATCTCTACTAAGAAGTCGCGTGGCAGTCAGGCACGTCACGGATAGTTCCACACGCTGTCTTTTGTTTCAATTTCTAATTTATAATCTCTAGTGAGATGCTTTACTGAACAAAATGTTTTATATTTAAAAAGTCGAAAGACTACGTTATGTCCTGCTAAACTATACCCGTGCTGGGTGTTAGCTTCTGTCGTTACAAGAGCCTCAATGGAAGAAATAAAACCCATTATAGCAGTGTTTCCCATTGGGGTGCATATGAACCTACGGACTCCCTGTGGTTCACGCACGGACCCCTACTGGTTCATGACGTTTAAAGCTTCTGTGACAATACTACATTGATTTCATCCCATAGATGATGAATTTACAGAATATTTTCAGGTTATAAGAGGAAACAAATAAGTTTAAATAGCCTGTAATAATATTATACATTAATTCATAGAAATTTAAAAATTTTACCAATGACAAAGTTACCCCTAAACGCTTTTGCTTGGCCACAGAATCTTAACTTTTTCTTTTTTAAAAACGGCGAGAACAGATTATGTTAACCATCATTCAATGCAAATAGCTATTTAGGGCGAGTCAGAGTAAATTCAAGAGAGTCAATTGTGAAAACTCGCTGTATGTGAATAGTGGGCAGAGCTGGGATGTCACGTGACTGTGACATGAGGAATTATATGTTTGGCGGATGTTGTTACGTTTCTGCCAATCTGTATTAACAGAAAAGCAGTAGCCTGGAAGCCATCGACATCTACAATACTCATTCAGTACGTAATATACTAAATTGATGACATTTTAATGGCGGGGGTCCGTGTGCTTCAGGAGGATTTCACAGGGGGTCCGTAGAAAACTGAACCTTGGGAAACACTGCATTATTGGCTATAATAACCAGATTATTGTATTTAAGAAGGGTAAGAACAGTTTCTGACTATTAGAACTCGCTAGACTACTAGATTACTTAATGTTTCAGCTATTTCACTTGCAAACTGTGGCAAGTTCGCAACAGACTGCTACAGTATGGGTATTTGACGTACAACCTGCCTAGCTGCTAATATAAACTATGCACCATTGTATAATAATTCATCTTGTTTATGCGCTTTTATTTTTCTTAACACGCTTTGGCGAAAACAAACACACAAATATTAGGCCAAGATGAAGATGATGGTGATCCCGTTACGCTGTGACGCAATGCGGTGAAAATTAGGCTAGGTTAGAAAGGGTGGTACAGTTCTTGAAATCCCTGAAGTGAATGGATAGCCTGTATTGCCAAATATACATTTACAAGATGGGATGCTTCTGAATAATCATTAACAGAATATAGTACATGTTTTTATTTCTCTTCCGAATTTTGTTTGGGCTTTTGCTGCATTAATTTAATCGAAGATGAACAAAGAAAAGTGGGAAGATATCCTTGACAACAGAACCACGAATACAGTAGATGCGAAGAAAATGAGGTTTTGTTGAGACAAGTATATTCTACCGTCATTCCTCGATGCAGCAGAAAACTTCCAAGCATGCAGAGTTGGAAAATCGTTTGCAAAATACTGGAAGTCATCTCCAGAAATATATGGAGTATATATTTATGCAAAATAACGGAAAAGGTCAATCGCACAGCAGATTACCAAATAAAACGTACGTAGTTGAAATACCTGGCCTCTAGCCTAATCCTTTCATTCTTGATTATACTTGATAGCTAGTTATTACACACTCAAGAGATACCGCACAACTTTCAACTTACATGACGATTGAACAAAACTACCCGAACAGCCTCCTTCGAATAAGGTACACATTTTTCCTCTTAGTTTGACTTCACTAGTGTAATATTTTTCTACTGGCCGTTAAGAATCTCATAGGAGTTGACCTCGAGTAACGAATCATTTCCTTCGCACACCGAATTCTTTCCCGTTTAGCTGGGAAGCATCATTGCGTCCGCAAATGCTGATAGCCGCACGATGGTATGAACAAATGTACTATATGTGCTCAGTAATGACTATTCCTCTCAGTATGCTAGAGCGTTGAGGTTCCATGCACTAGTCCCTGCGGGGATCGCCATTCGCGATGCTTTTCTTGCTGAGTCTGCCTTTCTGGAGTTTGCAGGCAGTTCCAGAGGCACTGACCCAAGCCAGAAATGGTAATGATCGGGAGGGGGTGCAGTTTCACATGAGCCTTCTGTCCCTGACTCAATAGCTCTGTCAATTTGTGATCAAATGCAGCCAGTGAAGCCAGTGGAGATCCATGTGGCCGTATGAGCTACTGCATCTGAGTTTAATAGGTGGATTGTAAGCTCAGGAGTGATTTTAACATTCTGGAGTATTCACGCTATTGCGGAGGTACTGACCCAAACCAGCACTTGTGACGGTTTGGAGAAGTGGGATGGGAAGAGGGCAGTTTCACATGAGCCTTCCATCTCTCATTCCATGGCCCTAAAGCTCCATAGTCAACTGCTGCAATGCAGTCCTTTGCAGCCAGTGGGGATCCACCTGCAGTAATTAAGAGCCACTGTATATGGGTTTCCTAGGTGGATAGTGCGGTCAGTGGTGATATTAGCGCTACAGTGATGCTTCACACACTAGCATGCTAACACATACTCATACTCAGCCAAGTGGAAACTGCCCGGCAAGAAGCACAGTGATTGGTGTGCGACTAAAAATATGCACTTCTAATGGATCTTACTACATATTCTCCAGCTAATCCTCTTGTGATTTATATCCATTAAAACGAGATTCTGAAAAAATTAAATGAGTTACGAGCATAATAATTCCCGCGTAATCTTTACTTCAACTTCTGAAGTATCGAGAACACTTTACTGAATGTCATAAATAACGTCTAAATTAGCAAGCTCATGCGCAATATGAACAACGCGCAAGCAGTATTACTTAGAGTCTTACACGCTGCTTGTGGTTTTCTTGGTAAACAGTTTTACCCCAACTGCAGAGAAATATCTATTACATCCGACCATACGATTCAACCAAACACATTTGATTGTGGAGTCCAAAGAATGTAGTTTTTTTTACTGCAAGTAGAGCTGATAAGAAGATTTCTTATATCTATTTGGTATGTTAGCTGATGACTTGTCTCTGTTTCCTACATTGAGTTACAAAGAAATCTCTTCTCCCGTCCTCACAGCTCAATGCGTTTATGTCACGCATTTCATTTTACTTACGTTAACAAAATATTGTTCGGTGTGTGCACAGTTTTTATAATAATCATTAACAAGTAGTTTTACGTCCAATCCACGTAGGTCTGCTTAAACACATTCCTTTTTAGCAAACAATCCTCTATATCATAATATTCTCGTGATAAAGGTTTGCATAATACTATTCACTTCAGGACGCGTCTTCAATGAAAATATATCTTCCGTCAGTTCTCAATATCCAATTTCATACTCTGGAATCCAAGTTTCCTTGGAACTTATCGCTTCATTCAACAGCCAATGAATAAATGGTCGTTATAGTGATTTCAAAGCATTGATGCGCATTAGCCTATTCCTCAAGTTGCATTGATAAGCAACACCAATGGTCTCTTTAACTTCCTTAAGAACACCGGAGATTTAAATCATGATTTAAATAACACATTGGAACCTCTTCTACCAGTCTGAAGAATTATCAGTTTCATATTCTGATGAGAGAAAATAGGATTAGTTAGTTACTGAGAAACATTCGAGATATATCTCAATACTATCTCCTTTATGCATAAAATGAGCTTTTTAACTTTGTTATGTGCTGGGTACAACCGTAGCGTAATCAATTTTGAGGTGGTCTTAACCCCTGCTAGTTACCTGTTATCCATACAGTCACAAATGAACGTTTTGGATTTTTCATCATCAAAAATAAATATACATATAGTCGAATAGACCGAAAGGTTTCACTTTGATTCGCAATTCCAATTTTTTTATATATTTTTTTTTTCAGCATTATAGTTTTCAGCTGCAAGAAAAGCCAAGTTCGTCATAGGTTCGGTGATGCATTTATTGATGTTGTTTTTTTTTCATGAATATTTACGGTGTTGAATGATGTTCTTGATAGAAAAACCAAACGTAAGTCTGTTTCTCTCAGTGTTAATGGTACGGTACTTCCTAGCGCACAATCAGCTAACTTATTAAATACACACTTTACTTCATTAGCAAAGTCACTGGTGGTGGCCCACCCTCCCCAAGAAGGAAATTTTACAGTCAATACGAATTATTTTGTTACAGATTGTATTTTCAGACCTACCTGTACCAATGAAATTGTTAACATTCTTAAATCCTTCAGTAATAAGCGCTGTCATCGAGATGAGATTCAACCTTCATTACTGCCCAGAGTTATACATTGTATTGCTGATCCTCTTTGTCATGTTTTCAATTTGTGCTTGGAGAACGGCATTTATCCTAATGTATTAAAACATGCTCGTGTTATACCTATCTTCAACTCAAGTAGTCTAAATGATGTCGCTAATTATAGACCCATACCTACGATATCTATCTTCTATAAAATTTTAGAGAAAGTCATTCATTCTAGGCTATCAAATTTCCTTTCATTATATAACCTAACTGGAGCACTCTGAGAGCGCATATCTCCGCCAAGCGAAGCAACGGTAGCAAAAAATTCAAATTGGCTCTGAAACCATAATTTTCTTTGTATAAACTACAACATTTAATCATTTGCGTCTTTTAATAGTAATAACAGCTTGTGCAATATTCTTGACGATTCGTTCCTAACTTTTCCAGTTGTACTGCTAACAAACGTTATGACAAACACGAGTCAAACATACAAACGAAGAAACCGATCTGCACCAAAATTTTATCATTTATGTCTTCTAACATTACTAACAACCCCTATAAATTTCATAAAGATCCGTTCATTATTTTTTGAGTTATTGTGCTAACAAGCATAAAATTAAAAACAGCGAAAACGAACAAACGGATCCTTACCTCCGCCAAGGAGGTTATGTTTTCGTCGTGTTTGTGTGTCTGTCTGTCACCATGATAACTCAAAAAGTTCTGAACCGATTTGGATGAAATTTACGAGGATTGTTAGGTATGTTAGGAGAAACAGATGAATAACTTCTGGTGAAAATATGTCAATCCGTTTGTTTGTTTGCTTCCTCATTTTTCTCAATGCCATAACTCAAAAAGTCATTGATACATTTTGATGAAATTATCATGAGTTGTTACGTATATAACAAAGAGTGGAAGACCCAATTTTAGTAATGATCCGTTTGCTAGTTTGGTCGTTTGTCACTGTTTTTAATATGGTGCTTGTTAGCACAATAACTCAAGTAGTAGTAGTAGTAGTAGAAGTTTTTACTAGCGCTTCAGTGGCACACTGCCTATATCGCGCCGAACTATTCCTGTGTTTAACCACAGGCTCGTGCGCCGACTAGGGCGCGTTTTAAATTNATCCCCTGCGGAGAAGGCACTCGGGACCCTTGGGTGCGTGATGCCCAAACATATTGTGGCAGGGAAAGGGCCCGCCACAATATGCCCCTGAGGGCTTAGCACAATAGCTCAAAAAATAATGAATAGACCTTTATGAAATTTTTACGGGTTGTTAGTAACGTTAAAAGAGCATAAATGATTAAATTTTGGTGCAGATCGGTTTGTTCGTTTGTATGTTTGACTTATGTTTGTCATTACGTTTGTTAGCAGTATAACTCAAAAAGTTGTGAAGGGATCTTCAGGAAAATTGCACAAGCTATTATTACTATTAAAAGACACAAATGATTAGATTTTGGAGTTGATACAAAAAAATTATAGTTTCAGAGCCAATTTGAATTTTTTACTACCGTTGCCTCGCTTGGCGAAGGTATGCGCTCTCAGAGTGCTCTAGATTAGAATTGTGTTCTGTTGAAATACCTATCGTTATTATTGAAAAAGTTACCTGACAAGCGCTAATAAATGAATATGTTTCTTTCATGATTTTTTTCGATAAAGTAATTATACAACCAATGTTGTTTTTCCTTAAACTTCAGAGGGCATTGATAGTTTATGCTAGTGTACAGTAATGCTGTATTTTCAGAAGTTTAGGCGTAAAATAGGCTAGACACTGCAGTTTTCTCTTCTTTATGCACAGAGATTGCATTGTGACATTTAGCACTCTGGCGGCCTAGTAGTCTGTCTAACAGTAGTGGATGAACAGATCGCATGTCATTCATTCTCTTGTATCTATGCTACCAAACACAAATATATAATTATCAAGACTACGCTTCCAGTTGATCGTGCGATGGCATAAACAAGGAGTTTCAATAGAGGAACAGGGAGCACTACGGCCCATTCACAGATTCGACAGCGAGTCAACCAGATATTTTGCGGCAGTGAGACGCATTCATGAATCTCATTGGTGGAAATGACTGGGAAGTAACGAGTATTACGAGAGAGCAGTAGACAAACCTATGTACTGATATGCGATTGGTTTATACGCGTCTGGCTGCAGCCTTACCCGACTCTTTACTGATATGCAATTTGTGCATACGGTCACTGGCTGCAGCCATAAGCGACTGTTGAGCTTCAAGGACAAGGTTCCTGGCTCCCTCCTCTCAATTGAAGCTCCTTGGGCATAAGTGGCCTCGGCATAATAGACTTGGCGGCAACACACAGTACTCTTGCCGACTCAAATATCCCCCTTTCGCTTTGCTACAGCGAACTGCTATTGTACAGGAAAAGAAACAAAAATATCCCCTATTCTTTTTTTTTATGAGTTGGTTTTACGTAAGACAAATCGTCTTTATCGATGGTAGCGTTTGGAAGGATAAAGGTATTATTTGTGTCTGTTCAGACGCAGTCATCCGCTGACACTAACAATTTTAACCAAGACAACTTTGTTTCTATGCATAATATCGTATTTTTTTCGCTACCCTGGTGTTTCTTTTACACAAAGATTTCAACTGGCTCCTAACCAACCGTTGGATACTTATTCTGTGTTGCAACGTCTAGGCAATAACCCCAGCAGTTGTTCACTTTTAATGTTAATGCCGTGGCATTCCAGTAACGGTTTCTGTGGCTTCATTTTCTGTTTCGCGCGCCAGCAGCGGATGAGTGTCCCTTACTGAACAAAGCGATACTAAGCGTTCGATCGGTGGCCGGTTTGTGATATAAACTATGCAAGCTCGATCAATGTACATCGACATTCCCCTGGAATACCGAGCATAAAATTCTCGTAAGATATTTGTGGAGAAATATGTTAGAATTTTTCTGCCGTAGACTGTGAAAGGCCACACGCAGTCTGCGAAGCTCCTCATGTTGATGACGTCACGGTCGCAGTTATATAGTGAGTGTTTTGGTTCTATGCAATTTCTGTTGTTTGTATGCACTTAGCATAAATGTGGTTTAAAATATTGGATGGAGGTCAGCGTACCAGACTAAAGAATATTGCAAGATCAATAAACGAAAGTAACGTTGATCGATTTTTAAGGCATTATTCACAAACCTACTGGGGTTAATCCCCTAAGGTTTAATCCAGAATGGTGAACCCAGTGCTCAAAATTTAAGTTCAGGTCAAACTAAAGCTAATCGTATTAGATTATTTTGACCGTCGTGTGCGGATCAAACGCATCCTAGTGTAACAGTGGAAGGACAGCGGCGTCAATTTCAGGGTTTCGGATCTTCTAAATCCACATCTGTTGGTACAGTTTTTTTTTTTTGTCTTCTTTACTACCACGAAGGCAATTTGGCGGGTGTCACGGCTTCCTAGCCATATTCTGCTGTTGTAATTATTATTTTTACTTCTTGCAATTATTCCATGCTGACAGCCACAATTTGCTTATGTTTCAGAGCTCCACGCCTCCACAGTACATCTTCTGGTACCACAACTCGCGGATGATCAACTACGACAAGCAGAGAGGCGGCATCAGTGTGACCATAGACACCGAACCTCAGGTCCGATCTCGCCTCACCGTCACCAACGCCAGACAGTCGGACTCTGGGAACTACACCTGTGATGCTGCCAATACCGAGCCTGCCAGCATTACTGTATACATCACACAAGGTGAGGCCCATGCATATGGGCCCCCCCATATGCTGTAATGGGGGGGCAATGCTGTAATTCAGTAAGAAAAATATTTCTTGATATAATGTATATCACATGGGGGGGGGCGGCAAACTACGATCGAATGCTGTTTGCGAAAAATTATCAAGCAGTTGGTCCCTACCCCTATTTCGTTCGATACTTTAGAGGTTCTACCTTGACAGCTTAATTTGACCTACATATTGTTACTTACTTTACTGGATCAGGAGATCCGTAGCTACGAAGATGACAGAGTATTTACATTATCCTGAACCATGCCCAAACAATGCCAGAGCTACCATGTTGAAACTTGGAATTTAGAAATTAATAAAGCTAGTCCATGACTCTTAGTTTGATGTGCAGCATAATATTAACGTCTTCAAACTGAAGGCACATTGCATTGGCTGGCGTACAAGTGAAGAACGCCCTTAAAAAAAATAAATTAGCTAACTGTCTGTGCAAAAGACAACAGAGAATTTGTCACCTTAAAGGAAAGAATAAACTTTAAATCGGGCATTATATTTTATAGCAGTTCTCTCCGACGTCGAAAATGACTGCGAGCAATATCGGTGCCGTTTTTGTGATTCTACTGCAGAGCTTGCAGTGGGTCCTCCTGCTTCCTCTTCGATTCGAAATAAAAGGAATAAGCACAACTAGTTCCTCTATAGTTTCTTCTTGAGTAAAGCAGCGCACTCAGTTTTCTATTATTAATGGTCTATACAGCGAAAGAAATGTGAGTGTTCCATTTTGCCAACAGCCGTCGTCATAACTCTCAGTGCTTCAGCTGTATCCAAAAGATATACTGTACAAACAGATTGGCTATAGCTGATGTAAATGTTAAGTTAAGTAGATAAACACAAGAATATATGAGTAAAAATAGCTGAATAATAAACAGACGAATAAATACCCTGCATATTCAATCATCATTGCACTTACTGACCGAAAATTAATTCTGGTAGATCTCCAGAACGGCGATAGTCACGTATGTCCTGAGTCACGTTATCCATATGTTGCATTTTCATTTAAAAGCAAGGAAAGGAAATTAGAATTTTTTTTTTTTTCATGGAATACTGTTATGAAAATGTGGATGCCAGTAACAGAAATCCCGTTGCTGCATCTCCGTAAACAAAATCTAATAGCAAGAATGCGAATTGATAAACTAATTAAAAATAAAAAAGAAAATGTAAAGGATAATACATCATAAAAAATCGTAGGAAGATTATGCCATTTTACATTTGATGAACGTATTTCTCATTAAAAGATTTTTTCTCCTGTAAGAGCTCATCAGTCCATCAATTGCTAATTTCCTTTCTTTGGTTGCCTTCAACTATGATGTACTGGCAATTACTGAAACCTGGCTAACGAGGGATACGGACGTTATCTATGAAATTGGGGGTTACACTTAGCATAGTATATTCACTAGCGGGTAAAATAAGAGAACGATTTTCATTATTTGAAAATAAAGTTTAACCATGTAAAGTAGGTGAATGAATCTTTTGATGGGGCCTTAAGGAATGCATTTAACATATTTCTACAAAAAAATCAGGACAAACATAACTATATTTAAAACATTAGAGCAATTTAACAAACAATAACAAAAATTGAACAGTGCAAAATAATAGAACGATCGTCTCTAAAACATTCTCACATTTACCTCGGTCATCTGGCAACATTCAATTTCGTGTACATGTCTTCTAGAACTGCCACTCTTACGATTACACCATTCTAGAAACATGGCACCTCACGTGAAAGTTACTTCTGAGCTGCGGAAGAAATTGTTAAGCTCAGGTCCTCAGGAATG
>LQNS02000141.1:1188597-1208594 GCA_001587735.2 Parhyale hawaiensis
GTTTCTCGTGCTTTGAAGCTCTATGATGAAAAGAAACAGCTGGAATCACCGGTATCTGCAGGCCGCCCTCGAAAAACCACCGTACGAGTTGATAGGATTATGAAACGCTATGCCCAGAAAGATTCTTTCGAAACTGCAGCGGGAATTTTCAGAAAGCTAAAGGTCAATAACAACATAGAAGTGTCGCCTCAATGCATGTGGGTTAAAGGCACGCAGTCCTGCCACTAAACCACTTATCAGTAAGAAGAGTAAGAAAGCAAGACTTGAATATGTGGAAAGGCACATCGTTTGGAGAGATGAAGATTGGGAAAAAGTGCATTTCAGAGACGAAAGTAAATTTAATTTTGTTGGATCTCATGGCAGACGGTATGCTAGACGTGCAACAGGTGACAGGCTGAACCCGAAATGTGTCAAATATCTCTAAAGCATTGGGGTAGCGTAATGGTGTGGGGCATGTTTTCATCTGGAGTTGGATCGTTGGTGGCCATTAAAGAAACTGTCAATGCTAATGTGTATCTCAATCTTGTACAGCAATATGTTATCCCATCTGTACGATCATCACCAAACCAGCCAGCAATTTTTGTGCAGGACAATACCCCGTGCCATACAGCAAAGAAAGTGAAGGAATATTTTGCGGAAGATAATATCGAAGTCATGAAGTGGCCTGCCCAAAGCCCAGACGTTAATCGTATTGAAAATTTATGGAAAATTATAGGTGACAATGTAAGAGAACGACAACCATCAACAGTAAAGGATCTGTGGACTATTAGTACTCCATACTAATTGTTCTAGACCGAAAATTGACCACTGTTCCATGTTATTTGTTCGTAAAATTGTATTTAGAGACGATCCTTTGCACTGTTCAATTTTTGCTATTGTTTGTTAGATTGCTCTAATGTATTAAATATAGTTATGTTTGTCCTAATATTTTGTTCAAATATGTTAAATACATTCCTTAGGGCCCCATCTAAAGATTTATTAACCTACTTACTCTACATGGTTAACCTTTATTTTTGAAAAAATGAAAATCGTTCTCATATTTTGCCCGCTAGTGTATATATACAGCGCCTAGACATAAATATTCGCACAACTCTATTTTTTATGTAATTTTAAAAATTCAGGGTCTGCTTTAGGATAATTAATACAGGAAGTTTATATAACATATATATAATAGAATATTTAAACAGAACAGTGGAATCTAAAGCTTGATATCACGAGAATAAACTATTTCAATGAAGATGTCTTTAATTGCTGCTCCTGTCATATTGGTTATTTTATTTACCACGGAACAATACAGTAAAGTTGATAAAGAGAGTTGTGACTGTGGATACAAATTCAAAAATATAACTAGTCTGTTCGTGACTTCCATGATCTCCTTGTAGATCTACAAATCCCACAAGCCATGCAATGCCCTAATGTTCTTCTACCCACTCCCCACGGCTTTATACTGTGAACCCGTCTCAACAATGCTAGTATGGGTCCCACCTGAGATAGTATGTATGGATGTATGTGGCTTGCCTGAGCTTCATGTAGCGTATGTGTGCTTATAAGTTAGGATAGGTATTTATTATGGCCGAACTTACCTATCCAATTTAAACCAACCCAATAGATTTAATGTGGTATATTGACCTCAGACTACACCGGGGCCGATTGTTTTTTTTTTTTTTTTTTTTTTGTTTAAGGCCGTGTCATGAACTTCTCTATTTCGTAATAAAAATTTCCCACCGTGTTTATCTTGCAGTGAACAAGATCGCAGCCATCCAGTCCCGCGCCGTGGGCTCGAGCAGCCGCATGGCTGTGATCGCGTACAGCCTGTTGTGGTTACCTCTAGCAGTGGCCAGCATGAGGTTCTCTCCAGCCACCATCACCGCCAGTGACACCAACACCAGATGGCTGACTTTACTTGCACTCACGGAGAGCGTCAAGACGATTGCCCACAGTGCCAGCACTGGCAGACGTCACAGTGCCAGCACAGGCAGACGTGCCAGGTCAGTGGATGACAGGAATAGAGAGAGCGAGGGTCCACACGACGCTTGTTTCCAGGTGGCTCGATCGATCAACAGCTACCGCCCAAAGGAAGGTTTCAAGCCCCGACCATCCAAGAACTCTACCCAAGGGATCCTGTTTTGACGGATTCGTTCCATCTGCGCTTGAAGCGTACCTTCCCAAAATCGAACGGCAGTGAGATTTTCATGAGAACGTCTTTCCTTGGGAAATTTCAGTTGCATCGTCGTCCTCAGATTGTAATTGAGCATCTAGCAGCAGTGCAACCGAAACCTGCTAATGTTATTAAGATCTTGCGTATGTAGATGCATTGATGTACATTATGTTTTATAGGCTTTGGCTTTGTAAATATTATCTATCCCCTAACTACTACAGCTGCAGCATTGCTACTTCTGCAGAGTTATTTCGCTTTACTCATTGTGGCGCACTGATACAGAAAAGCTGGAGGTTGGTAGGACATTCAAGCCTACTAAGTTAACCAAATTTTGAATTATTTTAATCGTCTGCGATTATTTCAGTGAGTGTCTTTATTTGTGTTTCTGTGGCATCCGCTTTCAGTATTGATTCATTATTCTACATTAATCTACAACTCGGCTCTTTTCGTTGAACTTGCTGCTCGTACTGAACCATTGCAGTGGACCTCTGAGGCTACGAATATTTCTCGTACTTTATCAATTTACTTCTCAGCTGGATTTTGCCCTTTGATGTGCTTGAAATCTGAAGCGGTCTTTGCTTGTAAACAAAGTTGGAGAAGTGTTGTGAAGGCCGTCGCTCCCTATGGTTCCACGAATTTCTTTTTGCTTCGTCCACGAATTTGTTTATTCTAGAGTATTTTGCTGCTGTGTTTACTCTCGTAAAAAGAAGTGACCTGCAACAGAGCTCGTCGGCCCAAAGCGCTGAAGTAATTTTCTGATGTATTTTTTGTATATACGATACGTGTACAGTTGTATATAGCTTCTTAGTTAAGTTTGCGAGATGTGGAGATGAGAGCGCATCTAATCGCAATAAACGAGCATGAACTGTTGTTCCTCATTGAAAGCCATTGTCTCTTCTAGTTGGTAATCGTTATTGGATGGTTCCTATTCTTCTCGTATGCTATAAACTAAATCAATCTGCAAGGATTTTCAACTTTTATGAGATTTTATTGAACGGACATTAGTTTCAGAGCTGCTGGCTGTTCCTACCAACTGACTTCTTTTTGAAACTGAACAAATTAGAGCACTTTTCTGATTAAACCTGGTGGCATTCGAAATCCAACTAAACACTTCATTGCATAAAATACCGTTCACTGTACATTCCTGATAGTATTCTTCGTTCCGGCAAGATTAAAACATGCGATAAAAGGTTACAATTAAGTGGGGCTGAATAAGTGCTGAAGAAGTGGCGATAATCGCCATTTGGTTGACTTAATCGGTTTCCAACACTAATGATGTCCGACTCAGTAGCGGTTGACATGTTCTACGGTCGGATGTTGATATTCTTTTGTTGAATTTCGTGTCTTTATGTCCTCTGAAGCTGCTTTCCAATTGCTTGAGAATTATTAATGGGAGAGATATTTTTAATACAAGTGAACAGTTTAAAACTGTTAGTGAGGATAGTGAAGATGATAGTGATTGAGATTTAGCACATGCCTTTACTGTTACATTCGTTTTATTCTCGACAGAGAACTACGAATGCAATACCGACTTAATTATATTTTAAACAAAGCTGTTACGGCTCGGTAGCTACATACTAACTGTTTATAATTCTTGATGTACCCTCGCTCATCTCATCGTAAAAAATAAATGTTTGCAAACCACAGTCTACTTGATTATAACAGTATAATAAGATACTTGGCTTATAACTGGCTACTTGTATCATAATTAAATCTAAAATAGTACTGTGGAAAAAATTTGCAAACATGCTGAGTATTTTTTTTTTTTTACCTGTTGCTAATATAATTATATAACCTGATCAAATTCATGTCTGTTTCAAACTTCCTAGTGATGCACCTTTCAATACGAAGGGCTTAGTCTGTTTATGAGCATACTGGTTAAGGTAACTGATTAGGTGAATAGGTATTTGTGTTTAACATAATATGCTTCACTCTAGTTTATTGTGCGCTTTGACTTTTAAACTACGTTGAAACTGAACTTTTAGGACTGTATTTTCATTAGTAATCCAAGTTTTCTCAAAAACAAAAGCACTAGGTTGTTTTCAGTTAAAACAAAGAAAAGAAAATCAGGTAGCTAGAGATATCATCGGTAACGAAAGCATTCAAAACAAAATTTATAAGACCCCTAGGTAACTCACCTCACGACGGATAGGCACTAAAACAATCGACTATGATCGACCGAAATAGACTTGTTGTTGACGATGGCCGGTGATTACATGGTTCCGACATCGATCCAAGACGTCTCCGAAATACATGATTTGAAAAGTACTTTTGAGTAATGTCTAGAGGACAAACCTCCCTTTGTCCAATTTTACAATGGTGAAACAGCAAATTCACTAACGTAACTACGTGCCTACATTGGTTTTCGTTCTTTTACCCCTCAGTTAAATACTTTCTGTACGCTACTTACAGATCTGAGCCTAAAATTCCCTTGTTTAAAGTAAGATATTAACAAGATTACATACAATGGTCTTCGTAAGAAGCTAAAAATTGCTACAAATCCGGCAATCGTACGAGGCACGAAATATAATGGGAAAAATCTGTATTTTTTGGCGACTTTTCCAGAAGATATCGTGGTCTGTTACGTGCAGTGGTTTAGTCAATCAAGACAGGAAAGTTATTCCTTGATCTGCTTGTATGTATTGTTGTTAGCTAATTAAAAAATTAACTGTATGTTAGGTATTCTGATGCCCTATGTTGTGTCGTTCGTTAGTTCTATGCTAGCGTAGGACACTGACTAGAGGCGTTTAATGTATGCGCTATATACGTACTTAGTTGCTGTCTTGGCGACAGAAAGAAACGTTATGCCTGTTCAAAGGCACCAGATTGTAAACTTTGTTATAATTTTTTACAGTGAATCATTATGTACAAAAAATAATGTATAGCATTTAAAGTAAACATAATAAAGACTGGAACTTACAGGTCCCTGGGGATAGTTATTTTTTTCATACCTGCGATATAGATGTAGAACCAATTTTATCATTTTTTTTCCAACGGCCTACGGACAGGTTTTATGCAACAGGCTTGCAATGTGGTTTTAATTTTGGAAGACCCTCCTATCACAGTAGCTCTATCTATACACAATCGTGCGTATAAATGCTCAGACTTCGTCGTCTACTGCGATCGTGGATGCGTAATGAACTCTAACAGCGTAATTATAAAATGTTCTCTGACACCGATTGGTCAAAATGAAAAATTCATAGAAGATGAATGTAATTTTGCTAAATAGCCCTGTCACTCTGTCAGGGAATTCAGCATAATGGACGATCGATTCGTCACACTGCTGACTGTAGACACTTGCGATTGGCACACTCTTACCAAGCGATACTGGGACCAGCAATTAAAATTGTTCAGTAAGCAAGTATCCTAACGACTCTTAGCTTTGTCAGCTTACGGTGCAATCCGGCAGAGATTATCACGAGGACGTTCGGTTAGCTTGATTATGGGAGGTTTGAACTGTACTGGCAGAATGCTGATGCACATTAGAGAATCTTTCATTTAAAGGGTCATCAATGAGTGAAAGCCTTCCCTCTCCCAGAGTATTCGAAGCGTAAGAGGAAAACGGTAAAAAATACTGATAGGTGGTCCATTTTATCGTGGGACTACATTTATAAGCTGAGTATTCAGTGCTCCCACCTGCTTGAAATGAGTTTGAAAACTAGCAGAGTAGAAGACAAAAGGGATTAAAAGTGGTCCGTATCTTTTTTCAATTTTGTCCTCCAAGATGGATTCAACGTTTTCAGAGATGTTGAGATCCGGATAGTTACCTAGTCAGCTCTTCACTACCAAAGAAGCTGATGGTGTCCTTCAGAAGGCTATGGGTTCGAAACTCACTATCCCTCAATGCTCTTTGACTTTTGAGACATAACATCCGGCTTGTCGAACATAAACTTAGCTTCACAATCGTCTAGACGCTTCTTCCAATTACGCTTGACAAAGTCCTCAGATCTTCCAAGTTGCAGAGCAGCCCAAGCCCGAGAAATAAAAAAGGCTCCGGTGTCACAGGCCTCACGAAACTTAACTGCTCGGAGGGGGGTGACATTTTTTTTATTTCAAATGCCGTTTAACAGAACAGCACACCTGTTGACATCTACAAAGAAAAAGAATTAGATGTAGTCTCATATTATATCAGCACCACTCATTTAGCTTTACAGTATTTCGGTATTGTTTTGCAAAGGGGCTGTCATTGCTTGGCACTGCCTTCTTCGAGAGCAAATTGCGCTCAGAAACAGCTTTTCCAATTATTGTAAAGTGACTTCGAGCCATTACCGACCAAATTAACTCAATATCCAGAAGAAGGTTATAATGACATCACACTGACAAATGAGAATAGAAAAATTGGAATAATCTCAAACCAGATCCTGACTCAAATCGATGACTCCTTGAACCACTGATTTCCAGGCTCTGACAAGTTAGTGACTATCTTGCTGCTTTTCAGAAAACTTTTTATAGTATTTGTAAGCCTGTCTGGCCATGCGTTCATTTTGCCATAAATAACATATTTTGTATATAACTCTCCCTTCAGCGACCTCTGTATAATTCCCTAGCTGTTTATAAATGCTTTGAGTAAGGCTAATCCGTTCACTCTGCGTGTATGTGTGTACATCAAATGTCATATAATGTAATATGTTCGATATAGAATTGTAAACAAATTTATNTGTATAATTCCCTAGCTGTTTATAAATGCTTTGAGTAAGGCTAATCCGTTCACTCTGCGTGTATGTGTGTACATCAAATGTCATATAATGTAATATGTTCGATATAGAATTGTAAACAAATTTATGGACTTTTAAGAACTATTCCTTTCTTGTCCCTACTATATTTGTATCGGAAAGTTAATGTCAGTGGAAACCAGTTCATCTACGCTGTGAAACATCACTCGCTAGAGTGGATGGCGTTAATGTCTTAGAATAAGTTTTATGAACCTTTTTTCAAGCCATCTGGCTTTCGATATCTAGACGAATTACCGGCCTCTAATTTTCGTCTATTCTCGGGTGCAATGAATAGTTAGAGAAATACTGAATGTTGCGACTCCGTCATAACTGAATGTTTACTTGCATGTCCGTCAAAGGATTTATTGGACTGATGGCAGGCATTCTGTCATTATAGCATAGAAAGAAAATTTTACAGAGAGGCGTAACAATCGCTTAATAAAACCCGGCCATTAAATAAAAACAATCTTTTAAACGTCCTGAAACTTCTGGTTGCTTTCTATTCCTCGCAGCGCCTAAGTTTGCATCATCACTCTGAAGTGTGGCTGCTATTTCAGTCTTTGCTATGTACTATGATATATATCTATATATTTTTAAATAAAACTCAAAGGTGTACGGGTTGCATCTGAGTTGTAATACGGTGGTCATTTGACGGTTTTGTAACTCGAATTTTGCAATTTATCATTTAAGTAGTACATTATGAATTAAACGCAATTTTCTACAAAATCATCACTAACATGTCAAGTTGTTTGCTATTGAACGGAATAGAAAAAAGCTTGGGTCACTAATTTGTCTATTTTCTAGCTGCTGCTGCAGCGCCTGTACGAGAGCAAAACATTAGGATGCTCTCTTTAATATGTTTTCACCATGGATATTCTCGACAAACTCGAAAGCATTTAAGTAATTGTTATGCCCAACAGGCACCTATTACAACGGTTGCGATAGCAACTGTTCTTTTCTGCACTCTCAGTGTTACCCGATGCTGAATTTCCTCTTTTCAGTGCGATTTTGCCATGTTGTCAAGCAAATAAATCATTTGCTGTCACGCAATTGGTTTTCTTCGCAATCCTTCTCCCGTCCATCTCTGCTCAAACTTATATTATTGCTATAGCTTTCTTGTTAATCTCTGCAGTCACGCAGCCGAGTTCATATGCAAGTTAGTTCAATATTAAATTTCCGTGTGCTTCTGCAGTACCTTTGGGCACCGTCGTTTCGGCACAGGCCAATTTTGTGGAAGTTTAGTCAGTGACGAGACACTGGGTTGAGTTTTTCCCTTCTTGTAAGCTTTTCAAATGAGTTTTAACTGCTCTAATTGCCTAACTTAACCTGATCTTACCTTTTAATCCCTAACGTTATCTAAACTTATTCAGCATTACCTAACATACCTCTTCCTAACCGTATTCATAGTGACGAACTCAAAGTCTATTTTTAAAGTATCGGATTCATCAAGCCTCAATGGCTAAATTTCGGTATACCTATCACAGCCTTACGTGACATTACCGTGAAAAAATAGAATATATGTTTCAGGTTCTGCGTAAACAATGCTGCACATATAAGATTTCAGGCCAAGAATACTCCTTTTTCCACGAAAATCTTTTTGCTGGAGAGAATAATACATTCTCCGTCCTTTGCTACGTTGTATCGTTGCATGTCCCGAAATGTACTAGAACAGTACCACCCGCACTGATGATTTTCAATGCCTATGTCCAACCACACGAATCTAGGGGAAAATGCCGTGAGAACATAGCTGAGACTAACCGAACCATCGGCCGATAAACAAAGGGGAAAGGTCCATATAGCTCCAGGAACAGGGCATGATAACGTTGGGTGGGTGTATCTCACAGGAACAGAAATAAAGAGCATTAAAAGAGTAATTTCTACACACAGAGCTCCAGAAGTTGTGCGAAAATTAGATGGAAGGTGAGCTGCATTGCGATCAGATCAGAATAATTGAATCCAGCCCAAACGTCTATGAAAGATTCCTGATTTTGTTCCTAAGTCGATTTACAAGGATTTATCACTCCCATAATAGCGAAATGATATTTTAAAAATGAATGAAATTCACGCACATAACGCTTCAGATGAGAACTCGCAGAAAACAGCCGGAAATCCAATACATTGTGAACGCAGACGTTCACTTTCTTTAGCGGTCTGATTGATACACCTCCGGAGACCACTAGTAATAGCGAGGTTGAAATAGGATACTCAGCACAGATATGACCTCAAAGATCGGAAGTGCAGCGGAGTAACAATGAGCACAGTATAAAGCGCATTCAATTGGGCGCCGAAATTTAGCCATTGAGGCTTGATGAATCCGATACTTTAAAAACAGACTTTGGGTTCGTCACTATGACTCGTGCTATAAGTATTAAAAGCGACCCAAATTACGTTGGGCTGGCTGAAAACTTCATTTTAGGGAGTAAAATTGAGATTCTGCCAGTGTAAAAAAAAATCGATTAAGGGTCAATACCAGTAACTCAAGTCAGCTGGTCGAAGCCAGGACACTTACGCGAATTAAATTTCGGAGAACTTGAGCCTCGAAGGCTTAACTTGGGCGCCCAATCGAA
Source organism: Parhyale hawaiensis (assembly GCA_001587735.2). Taxonomy (NCBI): domain Eukaryota; kingdom Metazoa; phylum Arthropoda; class Malacostraca; order Amphipoda; family Hyalidae; genus Parhyale; species Parhyale hawaiensis. Next base: position 1,198,035 of record LQNS02000141.1, read on the forward strand.
CACCCCAAAATCTTCTTGTTCTTCCTCGTATTATTTACCAATTTCTCTAATAGTTGAGGGTGAGAATTTTATTATTGAATTGAAAACTGTTGGTCATAGTGCATAAACTGCACTTCTGGATTTTTGACATTTCCAACAAAAGTGTAACATGAATTAGTATGTAACAACATTGATAGTCATCTTTTGGATGGGGGATATCCATTTTTGATGTTTTTAACAATGTGTTCACTAAATTGATATGTAAGATATTTAAAATAATTTCTCCGACAGGCAATGTACATTCGCCATCTTCCGCCTTCCTGCGTTACTATGCAAGCAAAGAACAAGCAAGCCAGTAGACTGCACTCACTGCAGTGCCATATTGTGCTCTGTTGAGGCTTGTGGTGGTTGTTTTCGATATTCTCGACAATGTTTTCGCTTGAATTAGTAATTTGGAATGCTCATAATTTTATTTCAGATGGAGGAAATCCATTTTTGACATTTTCAAAAATTCATTGAGTGAAATTTGAAGGTGTAAATGCTCAACAAAGAATTTCTTTGACGGGTCATCTTCTTCCGCTTCGTTTATAACCAAGCCGCATTATCTAGCAACAGCGACAATGACGTTTTGGACATATTATTGAACATCGATTTATTCCGTTATTAAAACGGAGCCCCAAACATTTTTCTGCCATAATGGCGCTCTTACTCTTACTCATAAGGTTAGGCTAGCAAGGTCTGGTTCTTCTAATATCCCATGAGAAACATATAAGAAACAGTGTAGATCGATATGACTCTTCGCCGCCATGTTTGTTGAAAGAACTGCTACTAGATAGGGCCACATGTTTGTCTACAAAGCAAGCTGATGTATGTGACCCATTTCAGAAATCATTTATCAAGCATTTTAGCTAATTTCATTGAAAATCTTTTCGAAAATGTCAAAAATGGATTTCCCCCACCTGAAATATTATGGTTAGCGTTCCTAATTACTAATTCAAGCGAAAACATTGTTGGAAATGTTGAAAAACCAGAAGTGCAGTTTATGCACTATGACCGAATTGTTAAATTGGTGTTTGTTTGGTATAGCGCCGACTATCACAATATTGTGCTTCGGAGATATTCGCAGAGTTGCTTTGGAGAGTCTGATATGCTGCAGTGGCACAGAGGGCGAATGCTGCTTAATTAATGGAAGTAAGTGACTTCAGAGGCGCATTAATTGTAAGCACACCCCAATCGGGGTACTTCAACCTAAAATAAGGTTACTGTAACCCGAAAAGTGGTGATGAGAGCGCCATGATTGATGAGCGGTGTAAGCTTAACAATATAATGCATTTCAGTGTTATTTTGTTGACGTAAGCTTAAAACAACTAAACCTATTTGCTTACTCTAAGGCTGCGGTGTTTACCCATTGCTCATTTCCATAATTCTGGCGTTTCCTTTATTGGTAATTTATATTTTTGAGCGGTGACTTGCGTAACCGTAACTCCTGTCGCAGTCGTCATTTGAGCTATGATTGCGACAGGAGTTGTGACTGACTGGGTCACCGGTGCTGACCAGAAATGCTGATTACAACACACCTCAGCTTCCCTTCTCTATAATGGCTAACGTCAGCTAAAACAGGTAGCTTTTTCAGAGGAACACCTTCGTGTTCAGCTAGTGAAAAAAATAGGCCCTATCTATTCTGAAACTAGCGGATTACGTCTATCCTATACAAGGAAATTCTTCCCCAGCATGGAAAGACCATATTTTAGATCGCTCCTTGACTCAAAGCACACAACTAACGAGTGTTTCCGTATCAAAGTTGTGGTTATAAACATTACAAACTATAGTTATAAACGTAACCAAGATCGCTCAAATCGTGACAGCTACAATCAGGAAGCAAAGAGCATAACGTGAGGACTCACGAAAAATTAGCACCAAAAAGTGACGTCATCATCGATGAATCTATGGCTAAACAGCCTAGGAGCATTTTAACTAATCTCACCAGAAAAATCGTCTTAAATTACAAAATTTATCTTTAGCATATAAATAAATGAAGCTAATATATACTAATTTAGCAATTAACTATAGAAAACTGCAGTACATGTTGGTGGATACGTTCACAACAATAGCGCCGAACTTGTTCCATTTCGGCGACTCAATTTAACTTCTTTTTCTTGATGGAAGCCTTATTTACACTTCATATTCACTTCACAGTACTCTTCACATAATATATCCATGCCTTACCAACGTATATAAGCACCATTATATATAGCCAATTCTGTACGCTAGAGAAACCACAGTAACAGTTAGCCATTGCCCGAACATTCTGTACTTGGCGACAACATTTTTCGATATATTGCAGCTCAAGTAGCTGGTCAGTCTTGAGCGGGAGACTGAATGAAATAAACCGAAAAAATACGCTTATATGTTCAAGAAAACAATGTACGAAGGTTTGAGGCCCCACACCTAAAACACTTCGACTCGTCGATGTGATGTAAATTTGCTACGTGCGGTCACAGCTATGTTTTATTTCAGTCCTATTGAGTCCTCCCGTTCCTGCTTCCTGGCTACAATGTAGTTATCTCCAGTGAAACACTGATATAGTAATGTTTATAACTACAAGTCGCAAGGTCGTTTCCAGTGTGCTTACGGCATTTGGTTATGACGTCACTTTTTTTTTATTGCAAAACGATATTAACTACGGCTACAATTCAAATTCAACGTTTATAGGTATTGCTAGTATGCTTTTATTGCCGTGCGTTATTAAAGCATGACCGTTATTTCAGTTGCGAATAATAGAACAACTTTGCGGTTGTCCTGGCTGCCCACGGCGACTCACGTCATGTTCAGTATGAAATATTTTGTAGCTCATTGTGTGATAAGGTTAATAAAAATTGGTTGACGACCATTATTAAAATCTTAAAATGCAACGTTTCGATGCACTTGCATCATCATCAGGTTGGAATAAAGAAAAAGGAAAACGTCAATACACACTAAGGAACAAATCAGTAATTGTTAAAGTATTTGACCGGCACGTATGGTAAATTCATTTCAACTAAGTAGCACAACCATCTAGCCAAATTTCCTTTCCAGAAATAAAAGGAAGAAAGCAATACTATATTAACACCTTTGCCAGTAAAACTACAACAAAAAAGAAAGGGAAGGAAGAGAAGAGCGCTCTGCCCCACATCACCGCACACACGTTCCTCCACCAGAGCGATATAAGGGAAAATGGCCTCTCCCATACGACGCGACCCAAACCTAGCGGCGCTGTTTCCAGCCGGAGGGTTTACAGAGTTCCGAGAAAATAGTTTGAGAGCCGCGAAGTCAAAAACATCGTTATTTACCTTAGGCCTGTACTTATGTATAAGCAGCACTTCAAAAATTTGGATGTGCTCTCTGTGGGCAACGCGGTACAATACTTTAGTGTTGGGATAAAGGTCATCGGCACAAGGGCTGGAATTATGGGCAGTTCGGAAGTGGGCAAAGATGGAACCTTGATATTTGTGGTTATCCAAGCGGCATTTTAACGTCTTCCTTGTGAGTCCGACGTAGCAGTTATTGAGAGACAAGGGCGCTTATACCTCCGAGGGTGATGCGCCGCATCGTAACGAAGTAAGTATTGAGAGACATACATACATCTGGGGCACAGCACTCTTCTCTTCCTTCCCTTTCTTTCTTTATTGTTGTTTTACTGGCGAAGGTGTTAATATAGTATTGCTTTCTTCCTTTTATTTCAGGAATGGAAATTTCGCTAGATGGTTATATGCTACTTAATTGAAATGAATTTACCATACGTGTAGGTCAAATACTTTAACAATTACTGATTTGTTCCTTAGTGTGTGTTGACGTTTTCCTTTTTCTTTATTTCAGTCTGATGATGGTGATGCAAGTGCATCGAAACGTTGCATTTTAAGATTTAAATAATGATCGTCAACCAATTTTTATTAACCTTATCACAGAATGAGCTACAAAATTATAGAAAAGAAAAGAAATTAGACAAGAAATTATGAAACATTTCATGGTAACAGTTCTTTCTTGATAACAAAGTTCTTGATATGAGAATCCTGTTCAACAGCTACAAACTGAATGAGGAGAAGAATAATAAACGCTTCCAAACAATTATTGTCCTCCAGCTTAAAAGCCTATAGTAAAGTGGCAAAGTGTGAGGGATTGAATACTGAAAAGTAATTCGCGACCCGGGACACATTTTCGTATAACTTTTGACAGCAACGGTGAACGTAATCTACGAAAATATATTATTCGAAAAGTTCATAAAGTATCGCCCTAAAACGAGCAGGAAATTTGATTCGTCGCCATAGCTTCCTCGATGGATTGTTTAAAAAACAAAAATGACTGATCAATCGCCGGGAATCATCACAGGTATGGCAGCTCCAAATTGAGTGCAAACTGAACCAGCAAAGAATTGAACTAAGACTTGTATGATCTACGCATGACGAAGAGAAACAGTAAAGAAAATTCCAAGCCCTAAAGAAGACGAAAAAGATAACATCAAGCATGTCTTCGCTTGTGTATTGTACTATACTCATTTGTACTAAAACAGAACGATTATTCGGCGAATGTGGTCCGACAGGCATTGTGAATAATGGTCAAGAACCAGGTGAAATCATCAATCACTAGTGCCAGGCAGTGTTATAAGCAGCTAGGAACAACGATACTGGACGGGTTTTGACTTTGCAAAGCTCAGCATCAAAATTGCAATTGATGAACTTGGCAACAGCAGTGCACCAGGACCGAATGATACTCCTTCGAGTATCCTTAGTGTGCAAGGTTGGCACCTCTGCTACGCAATAACTAATACGTAACGGTCATTGAATGGCAGAATAACAGCAATCACTTACAACACACGATCATTGCACCTAAGTATTCTCAAGGCTAGAAACATGTGGATCCCGCCAATTACAGAAGCCCACGAAAGGAACTTCCGTAAGCACTATGCCCAAGCTATAGAGAAATGGTGTGCTAATAGAGACAAGACTGTTGTTATTATTATAAACGTTCTACCATTTCTCAAGTATCGGAGCATAATGATGCCATTCGAAATCACAATCAATGCATCAACTTTATTAACTACGCACATGCAGGGATGGTACAATCTACTATATAATAATTCACGTTGTGTTTATATTTATTTATATATTTATATCTTTCCTGTCACGCTCTATGGGAATAAGATAGGAGAAAATTCAGATTTCAATATGTAAAAAAAAAGTGGGGAACCTTGCAATTTTTTTTCGGCGAAAAAAAAAAAAGTTGGGTACCTTGCAATCTTTTTCTTCAGTATTAGATAGGGGAAATATAGAACTAATAAGATGGGAGGAAAATCAGATTTCAAAAGGCGAAAAAAAAAGTTGGGTTTCTTGGAATCTTTTTCTTCAGTGTTAGATAGGGGAAAATGAGGAAGCCCAAAAGACGGCGGGGGTTTTGGTGAAGTGTTAGTTTTTTGCCGTCATTTATAATGACGGCACGGGGCACTAAAAATATATATATCCAATTTCTTAGGCAGAATGCTGAATTTTCAATAAAGAAGCCTTCTGAACAGTTATAAGCACAGAAGACAGCGGTGGTTTTCCTGAAGGGCAAACTTACTGCCGCCATTTATCGAACACGTGCACCAGTCATTAATAACCCAATATGCCGTCATTTACAATGACGGCTGGGGACACTAGTAGATATTATATACAGCATACAATAGATACATTAAACAATGTTAGGGCAAGAGCATGAACTTGAAATATTTGGGACGCTTACTCCGTGGGAACAATAAGAATACTCTACTGCCTCATACATAGAATATCATTTCGCTCTTTAGATGCAGAGTACAAGAAAAGTCGTAGAACAACTGAAGGCTTTTCAAAAAAACAGTTTAAGCAAGTCATTAGTAATAGTCAAACCTTTAAGGGTTTGACTAATACCAACGACATGCTCGTCTACACTTGTACCCAGAAAACGAATTTTACACGTTTTCATTTTCAGTAAAATTTGAAACATTCTGGACCGTGAATGTCAACGAGAGGATTGTAGCCAGACGTTCAGGAAGGGCTTGGCGGACTTATAAGTAACACTTTCCATTCAGAGATGAGGGTAAGGCGGTATCAACACATATTCTAATAATTTTACTGCCCGGTCTACAAAAGCTGTCTAACAAAGTGCCTCGGCAGGCCCTCAATATCACTTATGCGGAAGTCGTGTATTCAAACATCTGCTGGACTTTATTTAAAAACATCAGAGCAAGCCAGTTGTCAGCACATAACAGTTACGTACGTAAGCTGAGGAGATGTTTCGCTATTGCTTCTGATTTTTTTGGTCACAAGGTGTGACCCAACGTGAGGAAACCAGCACCCTGGCGAATTTGCCAACATGAAGTGGCGTGACTATCACTTGGACCTCATCCGGTGGCCCCTCAATGTACTCAAGGTAAAGCAAGTTAATCGAACCTCTACCATCTCTTTCCACGAGGGGTGATTTTTGTGCTGAGGCTGTTGATTTTTATGTTTGAGTATAATTAGTTTTAAACTCCTTTTAAACTGTTATACTGATTTTTTCCATAATTCTTATTCACAACGCACAAAGGGCCGCGCAAAAACTGCTACACCAAATATATGGTCCCATTTAGTGCTTGCAGACACACTTGACTCTGCCAAATTAAGCACCACCCTCTACTTATATTTCCATAATCTTCCTATATTATTACTTCGCTTTACCACCACTGCCACGTAGCTCAAGTTCATACCTAAATGCAATATTGCCTGTAGGCACATCAGACGCTGCCAAGTTAACGTCTGCGTGTAATGTATACGCATCCATTCATGGCCAGGCAACGACGTAATTTGGTCGCTCTGCGGGCGCAAGAGGCTGTAAATAAGGCAATGGGTACTTAAGAGGCTCCGCCTGAGCTGTACCAGTTTAGCTTTAGTACGTTCCCAGGTCTTTCTTACCAGACTTACACAATGAAACTTAATTTACTAGAATGAAGCCATGGTAACTTGTTTATGAGAAAAATCTGGTAACATTGACATAGTCACTTAAATGAGGGAAAGCTTTTTTAATATCCGAAAGAAACGAGTAAATCAGTAATCCAACCAACCAACCAACACATTCATGCTATCCTTCCACATGAAGTAATTTTTTTGTTTTTTTATTGAAATACATAATAATTTTCATTAATAAAACACTTACCGATGAATTTCTATCCCTTTACATTAAGCTGTATTTTCACTCTTACTGTTTTGGGCGGGTTCTAAGTGTTAACGTTTTATGTGTGGCAGTTAATATATACGCCCTATAGCTAACAAAACCACTATGGGTCCTCGAGGAAACTGGCAGCAGGCAGCAAACCACAGCGTCACGCCACATTGTTTTAGTTAACATGCGCAGATCTCGCATTTCAGGCTTACAGCACCGCCGCCAATATGGCCTCACTTTTGTTTCACTGGCGGGGGGTGGGGAGGGTGTCACTAATGACTGTTAACCGTTCAAACTAAAAAAAAAATTAAAATTCGTTTTTTCCTAGCAAGTCTAGATAGCTTCGAATGACAGGTTTCTTATGCCATTTTTATATAGATGTTAGCACAGTTTTGAATTATGAAAAAAATCTCCCAAGTAGGAAAAAGCTGCATTAAGTCGACGAAATCTGAACTGCAGCTTGCCATAATGATGCTACAGCTGCCACCCCTTCGGGCTCAGCTACACCATTAAATTTTGTCTATGTATGTACAATAAGCTAAAACTCTGCACGCTAAGATACAACTGTGCTTGCTGCCCCTATTATGAGCTCACTTAAAATACAAATCAGTCCGACTTGCTGAAGGTGTTCCTGTTATTGGATTGTAATTAAGAGCTGATCTTTTGAGCTGGAGCTTCGACAGGCGCTTTTAGCTGAATACTTCAGCTGACGAGTGGCGACTGGCAGGTTGTTAGGCCAAGTGGTTTAGGATTACAACTCTAATAGAATCGAATGGAAATTCTAATGTCTAGGAGTACTCGGGTCACGCACGACGCAATACGGAAATGGGTTTCTCTGGAAATAATAAAGTAAGCCGTGGTCAGTTAACATGCAGGTGGGAGAGTTTGCTGTAGAAAAACGTCGTGTGGGTCATAGACTGCACTAGGGTGGTAGAAGTAATGATGTAAGGTACCCCGGATATTTCTTCATAATTAGTTCATGACCAATGAATCAAAGTTCAAGATATCGCACCTATAGTAAAGATGATAAATATATAAATAAGTACGTATTCCTATTTTGTTTGGTTGGTGCTTCAGGACGTCATAGCGAAAAAAATCGTTGGGGGGGTTGGTAACAATAGGTTTAAGTAATTATAAGACAACCTGAAATATTTCAATCTTCACTCCTTCCTACACCTTTAACACTGAAGAACAAAAATCAGATCTTCAGCAAGCGGCCTATCGGAAGAGGATCTCTGAGGATTTGGGGAGCGTTTTCATCGGAAGGTGAGGCGATTGTTATGAAAATGAAGGGAATGCAATACGTATTGAGGAATACAGATGTGTTACAAAGACGTTCCTAGCCATTTTTGGATTGCCATCAACAGAGCAGAGAAGTGTTTGCAAAAGACAACAACAACATTCACACCGCAAAACGCCCAACAGACTGGCAACAATTCCATAATAGTGACATTTTGAGTTGGCCCTGAAAGTCACCGGATTAAGGCATCGAAAATCTCTAGGGCATCTTGACAAGTTCACGCCGATAGATGAAAATGACGGATTGGAGACCAAGAAACGCTGCAACATGTTCAGCAGTGGAAAACAACTACCCCTGAAAAGGCTTAAAACTTTCTTAAATCGGGGATGTTCATTTGGTAGACATTCTATCATGTGAAAAAAGGTTCTTGTACCTAAATGCCACGAAATATCATTCTGTATTAATCAGGAATTCTTGTAAAGGTATCTTGTCTTCCGTTGAACCTCTTATGACCACAAAACCCATATTTTTCTTGACTTGCTTAAAATCAAACCTATGGAAAATACGAACATGTGCTGATCGCTAGTTTTACTATCTTCATTCGGTAAAAATTTAAATAGATGTACATAAATTTGTGAAAAAATTTATGGGGTGCCTGGTCGTTTTTTCCAAAATGTCGTGAAACATCGAACACATTTTTTCTCATTAACATAGCGAACTCAAACTGTTCATAGTGACGCAAGCATCGCATTTATTCGCAGGAAACGTTCATTCATTAGCACTAGTCAATGTTAAGCTGTAAATAAAGTTTTACCACTTACCACTCTCAAGTCAGTTTGGTGTCCTAAAAGTCAGTCATTGTTGTCCACTGTTCGACTGCATTTGCGAATTGTTTTTTTATTATTTTTTCTGATAATCGCACTCCTTGCGTTTCCACGAACATCTTGCTAGCAGTTGTTTTAGAACATTACATTAATTGCATAACACTTCATCATAGTTTCATCTATCAGTCGTAGGACGTACTGGCAATTTGAGATGGTCGCCAAGCATAGTGTTATCTGTACCTATGTGAACCACTTAAAGCATTACTAGTCTGTTACGTGTGTCTTAATGAAATATGAGTTCTTATCTTAAAAGTTGCTGTTGTTACATGAACCTCTTCTTGTAGCTGTCGTTGTTCATGTCTGCAGTACTCTTTGTATTAATCGTATCATATCCTTCAGCGTTAAGTTAGTTTGGCTTTACAAAATACCCTCGGCAAAACTCCCAGGCTGTCCGTAGAGAATTTCGGGACCCCGAGTGAGACCCGTTAACCCAGAGTGAAAGTGAAATGATAAAAGTGGCAGCAGATGTGAATGGCAAAGCGAACGAGCCGTACGACCAAGCAAATGAAAAACGCCCAAGGAGAACTTAACGGCAGAGGTGGAAGGAAAAATTAATACCAGTTGCGGAGACAACAGCGTATACCAATAGTATAAGAAAAGCAAATGAATGACGAGCGTGGAGAGAGATAGAAAAGACTTAAGCGGAAGAGCTTGATGTATGACAAAAGTGGACCGGCAAATGCTGTAAATGAATAGTTCATCAAATATATAAATGGTGAAGGGAAGAATTGAAAGAGGAAAGTGAATGGAAAACTGAATGGAGGAAGAGAAGAGAACTAAATGGCAACAGTTGAGGGGAAAAATGGCAAGAGTGCTGGGAGTAATACATGGAAAGGCGGAAAAAGAAATGTTTGGCTACAGTGGAGGCTGAAATTAATATTGAAAACGGTGGAAGGGCATTAAACTGACAGACGTTGACGGGGAATTGCATGGCGAAAGGGAGAGACAGAATTAATTAGTTCGAAGGAGGGCTTGCGTGAAAAAAAATTTGCAGCGCAGAGTGCGGTTTCTCAGCTTTGCAGTATGAATTTCAAGTCCCAATTGTCATTCGTTTAGGCTAATATACCAAGTTTTGATTGAATTTGCGCTATTAAGCAATACTTACCGTAATTCATTCATAGAGAGACGACGTACATCGATATAGTCAGTAAAATTAAGGTGCAGAATTCGAGCAGTACGTATCACAGCGCACTTCTTTTCTGAGGAGAAAGGGAAAAGGAAGAAAAGAAAACCAATTATGGTGTATTGCCTAGAGGCACAAGAGCATTT